>VWZO01007198.1:365696-603576 GCA_013396975.1 Bucco capensis
GTGAAGGTGGCATTGAGTAATTCCACCTTCTCTGTATCCTCAGTCACCATTGTACCAGTGTACCCATTTCATTCCTCAAAGGGCCCACACTACCTCTAGACTTTCTTTTGCTTCCAACATACTTGAAAAATGTCTTCTTGTTATCCTTGACCTCTCTTGCCAGGTTAAGTTCTAAGGAGGCCTTAGCTCTCCTTGTTGCCTCCCTACACCCTCTGACAACTTCCCTATATTCTTCCCAAGTGGCTTGCCCATTCTTCCCTGTACTACGTATTTCCTTCTTAAGCCTCAACTTATCCAGTAGTTCCCTACTCAACCATGCAGGTCTCCTAACTCTCTTACTAGATTTCCTACATGTCCAACGTGCCTTTTTACCAGAGAGAGCAAAGGAAATAGTGTTGAAGTGAGCTGATGATCAGATCCACTCACTTTAGAAAGCGAGAGCAACAAAAAATATAAAGTAATACCAAATCCAAACAGTGTAAAGTTTTTTTCCATAAGAAAATATGAGATCTTCCAGAAGATTTTCTAGAATCGCATTTCTAAAGTAATTTCACTTCTAGTAATTAAAATTATTAAAGCTCCTGTTTTATTTAATTTTACCCTATAACTCCCTTTCATGAGGGTCAATGAAGACAGGAATCCCACAGGAGTATGTGGAAATTAAGAGTACCATCACTTTAAAATTCATAGTTCCACCATAAGCTCTACTACTGTTAGTTATTATGCACTTACATAAGCTTTAAAAATGCATTTTAGACCTGTGCTTTGGTCTAGATTTTTAGCTCTGAAACAATCCACATTTTCTCAGAACAGCCTACTTTGTGTTCCAGCAGCACCTTAAACACCCAACAGCAACAGTAATAGTCACTGCATAATTAAGCTATGCCTTTCCGCAAATGGTACTGCACAGACCATGATTGCAAACACTAATTAGGCAATCATTTTGGGGAGAAAAGTTCTGAAAGGTAAACCTGAACGAAGAATAAGCCATCCATAAAAAAACGCAACAAACTCATAACTACAAGATGACTACAGATGCCTGAAGCTGGCAGGTCATACAAGGTAAAGACTGTTTACCAAGAAGCCTTATATATCCCATCTTCAGTAGTTTTCACTATTAGAGAACAAGTTCACCTTTAGCCAACTGTGTTGTCTACACTAGAAAAACACATTTACTACCAAAATAAATTATTTCATGCCAGTAAGAATATGGTTTCTTACTTATCTGCTTGCTTGTAGTGAGGAATAGGAGGTGGAGGCCTGCTCTGCGTTTCTTTATCTAGCACAGAGGTCAATGTATTGCTTGGACAAATGGATTTCCCTCTACAGAAATAAAATAAATGTTATTTAATTCAATAGGAAATTATATTCATTACAAAGTTAGGGCAAACGAGTCTCTCTAAAGTGGGGATATACTCTCTGGCACGTTGAGATAGATGAGAGAACAAATCAGTTCCAATAACAGACTTTTTTTCAAAGAAGGTGCAAATTTACAGATGACTTTTCAACCCAGCAACTAGTTTTCATAAAATTTTACTACATTCATTATCTCCAACACCTCTGTCAAATTTAGCTGTTGGTAAAAAGACAAAAAGTTACTGCTAGGATGAATGGAAAACAGCCTTGTAAAATCTTTTCTTAGTTTTTTCATTTCTAATCTCTAAAGATTGACTTGACTAGTGGAAAGAGAAGCCTATGAAATGATGAATTTAAAAACTCTAAAAAAAATTCTATTGCAAGTTACAGCATGTTGCAAATTGCATTGTAAATAAACACATTCAAGTAATTGATAAAAACATCCAATTATTTACTTGAAGACAATAATGGGTTACATACTTGACAGCAGTGATGACCACATTACGCTTTGGCTCGTTGTCATAGCTCACACTTTCAATGCCATACACCTGAGCTAATTCATGGATGATCCTGCGGTGATCCCTGTTCATTGGAGGGTAACAATAGCTCTTCTTTGTGTGCTTGCCCTGAATTCAAAAGAGAAGGTTAAGAAAGAAAGGAGGGAAAAAAAAAAAAGAAGAGTGAAGTCTTCCTTTGAGGGGGCCAGGAAGAAAAAAAAAGTGCTTCTACCTCTAAAATTCTGCTGCTATGAAAACATCAGGACCACAAATTGTTAATACCTCAGTATTGAGAGAAGATTCATCTAAAAATGTCCATTTATTTCCCAAAAATTAAATTACATGTTCTCTGTCATTTCCATCACCTCAAGGTATGCACACACATATCTTTTAAGTTTGAAATACAAATCCTGAATGTATCCATTTTACTTACATCCCAAAGAAGCAGTACAGAATGTTTTTTTGCAAGGCATGTATAGCAGATAGCTATGAAGGTTATCAGATTTATCACCTTCCCTCTACCAAAGAAAAATCTGCCATGTAATAGCATCAATAGACTTTTTGTTAAATAAAAACAAAATGCAGTTTTAATTTCAGTTAACAAAGACTGATAATGCTTGATTCAACACTGAATGCTATATAAACAGTAAAAGAACAAACCAAAAGCAGGCTCCTACAAGCTCCATCCTAATGGACTGGGTGAGTTTGTAACAGCAAATGCAGATGAGGATGACACAGTGATTCAGGGGCTCAAGACAGTGCTTCAGCTTTTGCCTTGGTTGTCACCAACAAAGTCTTCTAGGTCTTTGGGTCTACAGATAGGGTTCAAGGGGAAGACAAACTACCAGTTGTAGAGTAATTTTGAGTCAGGACTTCTAGAGAAACCACAGCCTATACAAGTTCCTGGGACAGCTGGAAGTGCATTTAAGGACACTGAGAGACCAAGACAATGTCCCACTCTATCATCTCTGAAAGATTGTAGAGAATGGGGTAGGAACCCAATGACAAGAAACAGGCAATTGTTGCAACTATGTTCAGACACACACACACCCCCAGAAAACAACAAAAAAAGCCCACAAACCCCAAACCACCAGAGTAACAACTGAAGAACTGGGGCTTGATCAGCTACACCTGAAAGCCTGGCTTAAAAAAAAAATCATAGACCAATTTCTTTTAGAAGCCATTTTTAGGTACATGAAGCAGAAGGTCCCTGTGAGTAGTCAATATGGGTTTACAAAAGTTTAGTCACCTAAATTAATGTAAAGAAGGCCACATGTAACATAGACTACATCAGAGGTACACTGTAGCTACACTGTAAAGAAAGGGTTAATATCTGACTCCTCTTAAACTGTACAATAGCCAAGTCACAAACAGTAACTGCACCAGACACTGTGGTCAGTCATTCCCATAAGTCTTCAAGGTAATCAAATGCTGTCAGAATATAATCTTTATTTAACAAGAGGCAGTAATAAGCCTCCCACCTCTTACAACACTTCAAGCATCAGATTGCAAGTCTTTTTCTTCTTTGAAGGAACAAAGCTCTACAGATCCTGTCTGTACCTATTCATGACCAGTAACACTTGCTTTAAAGAAGTGATGATTCCATGCTCAGAAAAGCATCAGCATTTCTGTCTGTATGCAGGTAGAGCTGGATGATACCAGTGTTTCCTGTCTTGTCTGCTTACATGCATCAGTAACAACAGCTGTGCTCTGCTAGATGAGAACATACCGATGAGTGTAAAGGAACAGCTGCTCATGAGGCAAGCTAAGTCATATAGTGATAAGGTACAGACGAACCAAGTGTCTGAGTTTAGAGGGGCCTGACCATAATTAGACACAGATGGCCCCCTTTTAGTCTTTCATTCCCATGTGGAGAACAATGGGCAAGAACATCAGACAGAGTGGACAGACAAAGATTATTTTAAAATCATCATACATAAAAAAAGGAATAAAGTAACTGTCCTCAGAGGGTAGAGGGAAGGAAATTAATGCTTTCTACCGAAGGTTACTTCTTTCTTGAGCTAAGGGCAACTGAGGATAGTATGGGTTACACTGTCTTTTGAATTATACGTACTGGGTAAGGCACAGTGCAGCAGCAAGCTAACAACTTGCTAAACACAGGATGCTAAAACTGTGGCTGAATCTGACTCTCCTTATGGAAGGAGGATGACTTCCTCACCCAGTGGAAAATGCAGGAAGTTATACATAAATTTGTAAGCAAGTTTCACCACAAGGACAAGAAGAATCTAGGCTTCCTTCCAGTCTAGCACAAGTTGAATCTTTAAACAAAGCTTGGCTCTCACTAAAGTGATCCAGAACTACTATCTCCTGAAGTTTTTGTTCTATTTATAATTAGATCTTGCACTCTATTGGAGTAAAAACAGATACACTCATAACTATTAGTAAGGTTTAGTAACATTAAACACCCCCAAACTAAACAAACCTGTTTCTTACTGCAAGTCATAAAGACTATCTGAAACTGACCTTGTTCACAGCTTCCACAAGCATTCTCATTTCCTTCTCAATGTCACTGACAAATTTTAAATCCTTCCTGCAAGAACAGCATTCTAGGTAAATAAGGCAAGAGAGTGTACAAAGATACAATAACTTCATCTTTTTTAACATTATTTTCAACAAGAACAACATTTAACAACTATTGACTGAAGGAAAAGCAGGAGTGAGATCACATTTTGATTTATACATCACACTATTTCCATTTAAAAAATGTGAATGTCATCACTATTATGAGAATCATGAAGGATTTTTCATTCAACTCTTTGAAGTGAGCAAAAAGTTCTATGATACAACTTTACTGTCACCAAGCTGAGGGCTGGTTGTATATAATAGCAGTGGTGATATGAGAACTAGAGGTACTGATTTGTACTGAAAGGAATGGTGGAAAATGATGTTCCTATTCTAAATAAATCTGGTTCTCTTAAAGAACAACACAACACTTCTTACTTTTCAGGTTTGATTTTGGAAGTCTTGAGAAGTGCACATCACCTCCTTTGCCTCAATTATCACCTCTTGTCAAGGCTAGAGAGAAAACGGGCATTTCTACAGGAGTAAACAGAACTGTTCTGCATTTCTCCCCTTGCTCTCAGCACCATTTACCTCTGTAGGACACCTGTCACCATCAGAACACATACCTTGCATCTTCTTTCAAAAGGTCACTGTACTTGGGTCCAGAAGAACGGATGTTAAAGGGATCAGAATTATCATCTATTTCAAGAGCCTCCGCAAGACGTCTGCATTTGAGGGTAGACGAGAAAACACAGACCATAAAACCACAACCAAACAAAAATAAACACACCAAATTCTCCCCAAACATGCTGTCACTAAAGAGTAAAGATGAGTTACTAATACAACTCACAAAAGATACAGTCTGTATGTTTGAAACTCCTCATTCAGAAGACTTTTCACTACAATATTCTAGTAAGATCTCAGAACACCCGGTATAGATCCCTGTAACACAGCAATCACCTTCACATTTATCAGTTCTCTAGGTCAGGCAGAATTTTTTTCCACAGAGCATTAACTTTCTGAACCTGGACTACTTCTGAAACAAAACAAAACAAAAAAACAAGTTTATTGCCCACCTGTTCCTCTGAAGAGCTAAGCAGTCTTCATCACACTGCAACCTGGGTTATGAAAGAAAAATAGTTAGAATCACTGCGGCTACTTGTACTTCTCAAACTGTAGCTTTGTTGGTGTCAGCGTTATCACAGCCTGGAGTAGAAAGAGCACACGAGAAGAGTGTATTATATTGTATGAGATAATACAGCTAAAACTAAACAAGAATCAAAGACCTTTTAGCACAAAAGCCCTTCTGACAGAAGGGTGTTGGAGCAACTTGACAATACCTTAAAGAAATTGTACTAAAAGTAAAAAGACAACCTAGTCCAATCCTGAGGAACAGAAAAATCACCAAACTTAAGTCACAAGTGTTTCTGACTTAAAAGCACACTTGCATTGCCAGGCAGTATGAGAACACCAAAGTGCCAATCAAATTGAGATAAGTGTAGGAGATCTGAAAAAGGTAATAGAAAAAATATTATACATAATAAGATTATGACTAGAGTGAGAATATGCCTTATTAATCATCTAGGAAGGAATGCTGGATGCTGAAACAGAAGATAAATAGCAGAAAGTTATACTGTCTACAAATCTGAGAAAATGCAGAGGAACTCCAAGGAGTTTGCTGGGTAGAAAGAAACTGAAATCACAATTACATTGTTCCACACATGATTATAACATCAAACCAGCCAATGATAACTCATTCTACATGAAAGCAAAAATACAAGCCACTGAAGAATTGCAAAATATTTTTGTAGCGGTGTTGTTACAGTAGAGTCAGACTATTTGAAGTCTTCCTATTTTAGCTGGAATTTTGCTCACTATTATCTATTTTCCACATTGCCCATATTTCAAATACACAAAAGGGTTTCAAATGGTTCTACATGAATCTCCTTACCTGGCTTGCTTCATTTCTTTTTTTGTAATGAGTCTACTGATTTCCACTGAATCCCCAAGCTGTAGATCTGTTAACTTAGTGGCTATAGATATAGCAGCTATTCTGAAAAAGAAGAGTGTTAGATTTCATTTGAGGCAACAAATAAACCTTCAAAAAGGTGTATAAAGTTGCAGGTTTAAACCTCCAGGTGGAAGACAGACAGACAGACAGGCATTTTCCTCATCAGGGTACAGAATGGGACTCATCACCTGGTTTTAGGAGTCTATCTAGCTATATAAATTAAGAGGTTGCTTACTCTCATCTCTCTCAAGCGACAAGAACCAAGACTTAACAAATGGACATACTTCTTCAGTGTATTTTTCAGAGCATCAGTTCTAAGCAAGTTAAACAAAGCAATACAAATACTCTTTCTTCTCATCTACTTAAATATTCCAACCACAGCTGACCATATAGCCTTTTTTTAATTAATATTACCACTGTTGTGTTGTTTTCATTCAAAAGTTCCAAAGCCCTACTTTTCCTCTTTTCCTTGTCCCTTCATTGCCCTCTCTCATAACACAGAAAGACAAGTTTGGCAGTAGGATCTGGAAACAAATCTATTAGAATAAATGGAGTAGGATAGGACTGAATTTGCATATTAAAACCCAAGATTCAGATGTCAAAGCTCTCCTGCCTATATTTAGCTATTTCAGAATGACTTTAAAAGACTCTTTAGCTTCCATCATCTGTACTAAGTTCACACCTTAAGGAAAAGTCAGACAGCAACGCAAGCTTTGACACACCACCACTGTCAGACTGACAACAGCTGAAAGGAGGAATGTGTTCTAGTACAGAATAGCTAGTATGAAAGCTCAGAGGAATACAAAAAAATAAACCATATGTGAAAGTACAAAAAAGTGTGAAAAAACTTGTGAATAAGATATATTTAGTGACGCTTGAAATATAATCAAATCGTGTACAAACCTTTGATATGTATTAGATGCTTCTGAGCAAATCATTCTCTCCTTCCTTCTTCCACATTCACACTGAAGATCAACCTGTTGTATCACACAAGAGAGCAGCTTTTTTAAGCCTTTTTATTTTTATGACCATGGAGGAGTGTGAGGCAGGTAAATTTACTCCTTTACAAAGTCTCATTTTACTGGAATAATGACTAATTACAAGTGATGAATAGGTTGAATAGGTTGGTTTGGGTTTTTTTAAATTATTAGAAGATTACAGAAAATATGTCATGCTACCAATATATGATGTCACTTTTTTCACAACTCTTAACACTGTAAAATTTGCCTGTGAATTTCCTCTGGGTATCTAACCTTTGCACAGCAGGATGTTGTTGGGCAGGGTGAAGAAGGATGGCACGGAGCCATACAGGGATGATTACAATAGAGCCTTGGAATAGTACATGGCTGTTTGCACTCCTCATCTATGAGACATTCCCCTTTGTGACAGATTCTTTTACATTTGTGCATTCCACACTTTAACATCTGATTGCATCGGAGTCCACAAGAGATGTCAGTGAGATGACAAGGAATATTACTGCGCAGCTGGAAGAGGAGGGAGAAAACATGACAACTAAAATGAAACATTATAAATGCAAACGTCAAAGTATTTTACTGTTCACACATTCACTTGGCACTGTCTACACAAGAATCATAATACTAAAATATCTCAGGACAAAGACTGAGGTTTTTCTTTATAAAACAGTCCAATATATCAGTTGGTCTGAGTGCATTTGGCAGAAAAGATATACTTTCTCCAATTTAATCATATTAAAATCAAACGTCAGTAACATGTTTCATTCCAAAGAGACCACGAAAATCTAGAGCCCACTGTCACAGAACATTAATTAGTATTCAAAAACATTAAGTGCCCAGACTTACTTCATGTTTGCCCATACACCATTTCTGAGTGAGATAGGTACAAGGTGGACATTTCTCCTCACTGTGACATGAATGGTACACTGCAGTCACAGAGACACAAAAACCAGCACAGTTTTACTAGCATGCATCAATCAAACGCATTAAGGGTGACAAAAGTTTGCACTTCAGAACTTCACAATTTATGGGAAGTATGCTGCTTTATGCAAGGATAATCTGTTCTTTAAAGTACTCTTTAAAAATTATGATTGCAGGGTTTTGGGTGAATCTTCTTCCATATTTTCTAAATTATATTGAAAATTTTGTAACTTCTTTTGAGCAGGGTTGGACTATCAGACAGTTTTTCAGAAAGGAAACCTGTTTGACATGTGCTGTATTCTTTGTGTTCAGTCTATGTAATTCCAAGGGACACAGGAGCTAACTGTTCACTCAGGTACCCTACTGTGTCCATAGAGCACTCAATTTCTACAATGTCATGTGTTCCATGTTTTAATATGCAAAAAGCACAATCCTGTGCTTTTTACCAGTCAGAAGCATTGCCACCAGTTTTCATGGCAAGTTTTCAGTTGGCCGTCTCTTAAGTGTAGACCTTAGGAAATATTCACAGCTACTGAAAAAGCATCTAATAAAAAACCAAATAATATTTTCAAACTGACCTAAACTATTCGAGATTTTGATTAAAAAAATACAAACCAGAACAGAACAAAACACCCAAGCAACACTGAAGGTCTGGCTTACCTGGATGATCACAGTCATGGGGCCTAGTGCATGGTTTTTTACACTCTGGTGGCTGGGTGCCACAGGGGACAGGAGGGTATATCACAGATTCACCACAATAGCAAGTTAACTCATCAAAACCTGAAAAAAACAAGTCAAATCTATCTCAATGGCTACATTTATTTGTACAACTCCACCAGGAGAAGTTATATAACACACATTTTACTCCAGCTTCATTTTTTGATATCAAGCACAACTTTTATGACTCCTACAAGAAAACTGGGCCATGCTCACTTTGGTAGGAATTATGCCTGCTTTTCAAGACTGGTTCTTTGACAGCAACATTTTGAACTGAATCAAGAGAAATGCTCATATCAAGGTGAAAGCTGTTACTGTTCTCTCCTTGGCTTAATAATGGGGAGATCTCTTCTGAATTCCGTTCTGGAAAGCACATCTTCCAGATCTTGTGTTCCAAACATCCCTCTACCATCGCTTGTTCAGATCAGTGGTTAGATTTGTCCTTTTGCCAACCCTTGCACATGGTACTGGGAGGATTCCAGAGAAAATTACCAAAAGGCTGCCAATCTGTAGACTTCTTCCTATTATTTCTTCTGCATACTTCATGTCATTTAGTATAACACAGATTCTCATAAGCAGCTTATGAGCCTATCCAAATACTTTCCAAGCCAACTTTGTATGCTGTGGAAGTTCTGTCTCAGGCAGCACATATACTTTTTTCTTTTCCATCCACATTTGGCAAACAGATTTCAAAACTCTTACCACAAGGTTCCAGATCTCAGTGATAAAGGAACAGAAACATTTATATACACCATCCCAACTTTAAAACTTGAAAACACTGCACAACAATTAATACAGTTCACTGCTGTTTTTCAGACTATAAAAAACTGTGAGGGAGACTGACTGGAATGCAAACTACAGTTCAAACAGATAAATCCTTAGAAAAACAGAACACTAAGAGAAAGTATTAACCTCAGATTTGAGAACAAAAAAGAGATGTGATTGTCTGTAAATGAATAAAGAGACAGTGGATTAGCGAGAGCAAGTGAGAATGACGGAGGTGGTAAGGGAATAATGGGGCAATAAAAGTACAAAACAACTGTCTTTTGGTGCCTAACATGGGGCATGAAGGTTGAGAACAGAAAATCTAACCAAACCGTGTTAGAACAATTCTGTTATACACACATTTTGCATTAGTTACATAGTCCATGTTCATAATGTTGGTCAACCAATTGTGTCATACCAGCTTAAATCCTGAAATAGTTGAGCAATCCTGAGGAAATTAATAGCTGCTAGCTGTCAATCTATCTCTAGCAATTCAGTACTGATTTTCACCATCCAAAACATGACCAGAAAGCCTACGACACACACGACTGACATCCCTTATCTCTTCAGATGGTTCTGTCCACAGAAAAATCACTAGTGTTCCAAGCTAGGAAAGTCTGAATTGTAAACAAATTCTGCTACATACTTCAATATCTTTAACAGTTACTACATTGTTAAACAGGAGTTCCTTTTATTTAGGTATTATCTTTCTAAACTGCTTTGTTTTCTTGTCAATTCTTGATTCCTGAATCAACATACATAACAATATTTCACTGTAATTTAATTTTAACTATTAAAATCCAACACTTAGCAAACTTACTTAAAATGAAATAATGTGGGGGTCTTTTTTCATTAAAACTCATACAATTCAAATCAATTGCATATTCTCCAGATTCTGGTAAATCTGGATCATATTATCTGTCCACTTCTGACCACTTAAGTGAGTAAGTCTCTGTAAAACGTAAGAAATAATGTCTTCTTGCACGTAACTCACTTGTTTGCCAACATGGTTGACAGCTACCCCGGTGACAGGGTTCTTCACATCTGTGAAGGCCACAGTTGAGTTTACGACCACAAACCAAAGTACACTTATGCTCTGTGTCCTAGGGGAAGGCAAATAAAACAAAAGCAGAATTGTAATATAAACTCCACAGTTTATTTTTCTCTATAGGGTCATAATCCTTTTAATTGACAAAATCATATAGTGCAAAAAAACAGCTAAGGTTTCATCTATAGTTCTGCCATCACTGTATGGATGCACAATTTTTAAGCAGTTTCTATTAAGACCTCTGCTGCAGACATAGCTGTGTCATAGCTTATGCTGCTTGTATGAGGTAATATCCTTCCTCTCCTCATTCTCCCCGGAATCACTGCATTGACAAAAAGTACCTTTACACTGATTTAATTGCATTTAGGCTGGAATGTGGTTTTTAATGATACCCATAAAACAAATGATGCTAAATAAACACACACACAAACTTTTTGAGCATAACCAAAACTGCAAATAGAGACTGAAGATCATAGAATGGTTTGGGTTGTGAGGGATCTTAAAGATCATCTAGTTCCAACACCCCTGCCATGGGGAAGGAGGGAACACCTTCTACTAAACCAGGTTGTTCAAAGCTTCATTCAGCCTGGCCTTGAATACTTCCAGAGATGGGGCATTCTCAACTTCTCTGGGCAACTTGTTTCAGTGCCTCACTACTCTCATAGTGAAGATTATTTTCCTTGTACCTAATCTAAATCTGTCCTTCAGTTTAAAGCCATTACCCCTGGTCCTATCACTACATGGTCTCATAAAGAGTCCCTCTCCAGCTCTCTTGTAGGCCCCCTTTAGGTACTGGAAGTCTTTATAAAGTCTCCCTGAGCGTTCTCTTCTCCAGGCTGACCAACCTCAGCTCTCTCAGCCTGTCCTCATAGAGGAGGTGCTTCAAAAATGGGAAGCTACAAGAGCAAAAAAAGTATTTTACCATCACAGTCAAACCTAAACACACATCACAGTGAACAATTTTATAAAGCTACATGTAAACTTACCACACAGCAAACTTCATTACACTTGTGTCGTCCACAGGATCTCTTCTTGTTGCATCTCTTGTCACACATGAATGTAATAGCAGCTGTTAAGAAGAAAACAAAAAACATTGCTTAGGCTGAGAACAAAAGCTGTGATGGCAATATTATGCTAAGGCTGCTATAGAGCATGGTCTAAAAGAGACTAATACAGAATAAGTCAGCAAACAAACTTTTATATTACTTGCTCTTTTGTATTAATTCCCCATGTGAAGACTAGGCTTCCTTTAAACAAACTCTTGTTCAAAAGGATTTTGGAGAGAATACATGGAAGTAGTTTATTTCACATTAGCCTTTACACCATAAACTGAACAACAGAACACAGAAAACAGGATATCCTGATACCCTGGAGAACTGCAAACATCCAGAAAAAGCCCGCTAAAATACTGCTGATATGCTTATGGAACTAGTGCTAACAAAGAACATCCTTATCACCATCCACAGCTAACAAAGGTGCAGGTAACTTCTGGATTCTGAAGAGCAAAATCTTCATAGACAACAGCTCAAATTAGGAAATACATCTATTTCCTTATACGTAAGTACCTCAGTATGACAGAGGTCCACCAGGTAAGCACTTGACTAAGGAGGATTTTGAGATGCTACATGCAGAATACCAAGAAGTGTCAAATGGGACTCTGCCAAGCTCAGATGCAAAGACCAGCAGCATACAACTGTGAAGCAGAATCAAAGCTTGTATTTCCCCAGGAACTTCAGCAGAAGTGAAACAAATGCATCATTCTGCATGTGAGCTGTGCAAGTTAACCCAAAGATATGCAGGATGCCAGGAGGCAACCTACTGAATATGGCAGGTGCCTAAGAAACTGTTTAAGTTGAAACAGACAGCTTGTCTGGCATCTCAGAGATAAAATGCTGAAGAAGCCTTTGCTTATGTAAAAGGTAGACAGAATTGAAAGAGGTTTATTACAAACCTCTTCCCAAAAGTAGCATCACCTGAAGCAATGACCAACTTGGCACAGAAGTATGGCTAAAATAGAATCATAGAATGGTTTGGGTTGGAAGGGACCTCTAGAGGTCATCTAGTCCAACGCCCCTGCAGTGGGCAGGGACATCCCCAACTAGATCAGCTTGCCCAGAGCCCTGTCAAGCCTCACCTTGAATGCCTCCAGGGATGGGGCCCCAACCACCTCCCTGGGCAACCTGTTTCAGTGTTCCACCACTCTCGTGGTAAGGAACTTTTTCCTAATATCCAGTCTAAATCTACTCTTCTCCAATTTAAAACCATTGCCCCTTGTCCTTTCACTATAGGCCTTTGTAAACAGGCCCTCTCCAGCCTTCTTGTAAATTCCCTTTAGGCACTGGAAAGTCACTAGTAGGTCCCCCTGAAGCCTTCTCTTCTCCAGGCTGAACAATTCCAGCTCCCTCAGCCTGTCCTCATAGGAGAGGTGTTCCAGCCCCCCGATCATTCTAGTGACTCTCCTCTGGACCCGCTCTATCAGCTCCATGTCCTCTTTGTGTTAAGGGCTCCAGAACTTATCCAGCTTATCAACAGCACCACATAGCTTGGTGTCATCTGCAAACTTGCTGATGGTGCACTCAATGCTGCTGTAGATATCGTTTATACAAATATTAACAGTACAGGCCCCAGCACAGAGCCCTGAGGGACACCACTTGTCACTGATCTCCAGCTGGACATCGAGCTATTGACCACCACCCTCTGGATGCGACCATCCAGCCAGCAACTTATCCACTGAACAGTCCACCCATCAAATCCATAGCTCTCTAACTTGGCCAGTAGAATGTTGTGGGGGACCGTGTCAAAGGCCTTGCAGAAGTCCAGATAGGATCACATCCACAGGTTGTCCCTTGTCCACTGAGGTAGTCACGCTATCGTAGAAAGCCACTAGGTTTGTCAGACAGGATTTGCCCCTAGTGAAGCCGTGCTGGCTGTCTCTGATCACCTCTGTATCTTCCATGTGCCTTATCGGACCTTCTAGGAGAATCTGCTCCATGATTTTCCCAGGCACAGAGGTGAAGCTAACAGGTTGGTAGTTCCCAGGGTCCTCCTTTACACCCTTTTTGAAAAAGGGTGTAACATGCCCCTTCTTCCAATCACTAGGGACTTCACCTGACTGCCAAGACTTCTCCAATATTATTGGGAGTGGCTTGGCGACTACATTAACCAATTCTTTTAGGACTCTGGAGTGCATCTCATCAGGTCCTGTAGACTTATGTATGTTCAAGTTACTCAGGACCTGATTTTCACATACATTGGGAGGGATTTCACTGTCCTGGTCCCCACCTTGTGATTTTTTTAACTCGGGAGGTGCTGGGAGAGAGGATGCCAGTGAAAAGGAGCAGTACTGATCAATATTTGCTTTGTCAACCCAGCCCCAAATTACTATGAGCTGTGCAACATTTTTTAAACTACTTTGCACGATATATGTAACATAACATTGTACCTTTATTTCTGAGGAGAGCACAAGGGACTTCCTAGGAAACAAACAGGAAATAAGATAAAACAAATGAAACAACTGCCACTTACTTGTCTAGACAACACCTAGTCACATGATACAGAAAGAAACAGCACTTCTGTATGTAAAAGTGAAACAAAAGCTGGGAAAATCCTCAAGTCTTTTAACACAATACTTTTTCCTTAAAGAATACCAATTCATAGTTTTGTATTCCCCACTTAATCCAGCAGATAACATTACGAAGTGATATAAACAGATTTGACCTAACAAACCACAATCTCATGTGGAGGAAACCAAAGAGTTCTCCCAGAGAACATTGACAGGGTGCATAAATTAGTCCTTTGACCAACTGTCCCAAAAATGCAAGTCTGATTGATTTAAAGAAACAAAGAGCCAGTGAAGTCAAATCTCATGGTAAAAGAAGTTTTACCTAGATGAAAGACCTCATCATGAAAGTAAGAGGTGATGGACAAAAAAAACATTGCTGATGGACATTTCGACCCTCAGTCATCACAACTTCACATTATGAGTATCACATTTCTCATGACTGATTTATATTATCACTGTAGTTCACTTACACTTTTTCAAGAAGCAGCTTCCTGGTGTCTAATAAGCTGCATGAACTAAAACCCAAACCTCAGTACTTTGTTTCAGGCCTCAAAGTGAAAGATCATTTGAAACCCTCTACCACATAACCACATTCAAGTAAAGCTGCAGAAGGAAACTGTTCCAAACTCAAAGTCTCAGTCATTTCTATGTACTCATAGACTTACATATTCAAAAGCCATTTCTACTTATCGATAACATATAACAGGCCAGAAAAATCATCAAGGTTCATACAATAGTAGCCAAAGATTTCAAAGCTATGAGTACAGAAAGTATTATAGTTTTAAAATATAGTAAGTTATTGTACAACAGTTGCTGAGAATCTGCTGAGCCACTATATAAATATATTAAGAATGGGGACTAGTAAAAACTGCTCTCTAAAAAATTATAAAAGAAATTTACAAGTTATTACTACAAAGTTTTAATCAGCCTTTGTGTTAGGCTACCTTTCTTCTCTCACTTTACATTGCTTTTGTTAAAACTACCATTCTCTGAGCTTTACAAATACTGCAGGAAAATACAGGACTTTGCAGACAGCTTAAAAAGAATTCTGGGTAAACTCTGCAAAAATACTTACAAAAACTGCCTTCACAGTAAGTAGTCTCCATTAGCACTTCCCTGTATAATTTAGTTAGCATCTACCAGTCAACATACAATGCTCCCTGCAACTAAGGATCATAGCAGCTCTTACATTTCTTAGCTTTCTTTTCCTCAGCTACTCACCTTTTTTTTGAAGCCACACCTACAATAAATATTTGATGTGTAAGAACATGGTCTGCAGTCTCCTTCATGACAAAGGCTTTCACAGGTATGAACTAACTCTAGCAAAATGGAAAAACAAAGATTAACAATTAATAAAAACATAAAATCCATGACTTGGAAATTCAGATTTGTTAGGACCATTACTGGTCAAAGATACTAAGCTTATGTCCAGCTCAGTTTCCCAACAAATTAACTATCTTGGGTTAAGTGTGCATAAAAGTTTTGCCATTATTTTCAACTTTTCAATGATTAACCTATAGACTAAAGTTTTAGTTCTACAGTTAGCATTGAAAATGCTTACATTTTAAATATGTTTTACATTAATGTATTATAGGAAAAAAATTTTGGTTGATAGTCTTACTCAAGTTCCAGGAATTTTACATAATTTTTTATTCCTCTTCAGTCCAAAAGAATGACTTACTACGCATACCTTCATATTTCACTTACTAGATCAACTGAAATTCAACTAAAAGCTAAATTACTCTTTCCCCGTCTACTTGTTGTCCTTGGACTGACAGAATGGATCAGTCATTAGTAAGAAGCCTGTATCTTCACAGCACTGGTCTCTCTCCTCTCTGAAGTCTAACAAATCACAATTCAATACGTAGTTTATAATAGTGGAGCTTCACACAATCTCACAGTTAAATACACTTGAGTTTGAAACTCACCAAAGTATCAAATTGCTTCTGCATGTAACTTTCTCCAATTTTATAACTTTTTTTTTTACATCATGACACTCTTACAACAGCAGGAAATGACTAAGTCCTGAAGGCATCAGAACAAAACCATTTCTCTCTACCAGACTCCATAGGAAAGTCAAAGATCTGTGCAGGTCTTCAAAAGACATCACACATACTACCCTGGGAATTCCTACAGTTCTGTTCCTCTACCAATACATGAAAATGGCATGTAAATAGAACTTAAAAGGCTAGCTAGCATAAGTGCTTTCTAGGCAAATATATTTCCTGATTTTAAGGTATTATTATCAACAAAGAGACAGGCTGTAGGCTCTGCAGTGGCTTTTACACTGAATTTAAAACCCAACATGACTAATCTAATATTTGTTTCTTGAAGTGAAATAGTTAAGGTCACCATTTCTTTTTCCTTAAGCAATGAGATCATTTGAATACTATGATGCAGAAAGTTCTAATTACCATAACTGCCACAAGAAAGAGGTTTGCCACATGTTTTTCCACAGGATGGGATAGGGTCTGTGCATATTTTCCGTTCAACACATCCTAGCTCTAGTAGCTTGCTAAGAGGAGTCTGACCACACGGACAGCGGTACACCACTTGTGGCAGTCGTGGACAGAGCTGGCAAGGCTGAGGATGGCAGACTTGCATGCAGTTGTGCCTCCCACAATTTAATTTTCTGGAAAAAAACAAAACCAAAGGAAAAAGGGAATTATCTAAGAGTATCATGATTACTGAGTGTGAATTAAACGACCTTCTGCTTTTCAAAAGCCTGTAGTGACCTTACTTGCCACATATATTCTGACAGGAGAAACTCCCAAATCCATCAGAGAATTCTTCCTTCGTCCCACACAATACTTCTTTAAAATTGCTTCCGCAGTAACACACTGAAAGAAATATTCCACAGAAAATCAACGTAAGAGAGTATCAGTGACAAACACCTCCAGCAGTGTAACAAATATAAAAAGCTAAAATGTGAAAAATTGTTAGAGTCAGTTCTAGAAGGACAATGAAGTTGCTCTTTAGATTTATTTCAGCAATAGAGGCTTCTCAGTTCTACAGAAGCTGGAGTTCCTAGTTTATCTGTATTGATAAGGAGATAAAAATTAAAGGGGAAGTGCTAATTGTACAAAAGGTTTAATTAAAGCCATACACATAACAAGTTATTAAACTTCCAATTCTCTATATAAATTTTTCAACAAAAATGTATTTGTAACTGGCACAGATACTTGGACAATTTCATTTCCATTCAAGACACAGTTTAGAAATTTTTAACAGAAACCACAAGTAGCTTGTTGACATGTGCTTCACCTCCTACAGTTCCTCTTCCATGTACTGTTTAAGTAAGTCTCTGAACTACAGTAAAAGATTAATTAGGATCATAGGACAATTCAGGTCAGAAGGGCCCTCAGGGATTCAGCTAGTCCAACCCTTTTTAAGTAAAAAGAGGAGTCAGCAATGAGATCAGATCATTTATTCAGTTGGGTCTTGAAAACCTCCAGGTTTCCAAGAAAAGGTTTTCCTTATAGCTTGTTATATCATCTCAGCTTAGGCTCACTGTCTCTCATCCTCTACCAATGCACAACTTGTCTGCGTCTCCTTGATTAACTCAAGTGCAAGGCCACTTCTCAGCCTTCTCAAACTAACAAAGTCCAGTACCACCAGCCTGTCCTAACAGGGCACATGGTCCAACAGCCTAATCATCTTGTCAGCATTCTTTCTAGTCATGTTTATATTCTTATTTAAATATATAGTGATGCTGACACATTTTCCCTTGTTAAAACATTCCAGAAATAGATTTTGGGTTTGTTAAGGGAAAAAGTACTTGTCTCGTGGTACTTTTTTCTCACCCCCTTGTTTTCATAGTATAGAGTGGCTTTACATAAGGCATTCCAACACTTACCTTGGTGTACTATTAGTTGGCAAGGTGAACACTTTCCTGCATGGCACACTTGAGTGCAGCTGTGCTTACCACAGTTTAAAGTATTTCCACATACATTAGAACAATGAATTTTTGTTGACTGACCACAGCGAACTGAATGACTGCAGAGAAATGACACCACAGTCTGTCAGCTACCTTGTATCAATACAGCATTTATTAAAAAGGAAAATATTTCCAGTAAAATGTCAAAGTTTTTGAAAGGGAGGATAACTTATTAATGAAGTACTTCTCAGGAAATAACCCTGTATTTTCTCCCCTACCTCCCTTCTCCCACCCCCCTAAAGAAGGACACATCTCTGTAGTGAGTCTACAACTCTGGTACCATTAAGCATCGTTCCAGAAAAGCAGACATCTTTCTGAAGACTTAAAACAATCCTAAGCCCACAAAGCTCAATGGAGGTAGGGATGTGGCCATTAATTATTTTAGCTCTCAAATGACAGTTACAGCTCAGAATAAACAATGTTCTGTAAGCTTTTTATAAACAGTAAGAAAAATTTTATATAAACCTTGTTTTTGTAAAAGACACGCATGCTCACCTTGTTTGTCCACATTCACACGTTTTTGTCACAAAGGCTGGGCAGGAAGGGCAAGGTCCTGGATGGCACAGGCTTAAAAATAAGTAAAAAAAATGCAAACAGAACTGTAAAGTTAACTTGACCTTTACTTCACTCCCAGAGAAACAACCCACCGTGACCCAATCTGTAGCGCATTATCAGAACATTTTACGTGTAGAAGAGATACCAAATAATTTGAAAGCCATGATCACTAGGGTCACAAAACCTAAGGAAACATAGCTCTGTTTCTAACTGAAAATATACAGGATGCAAACACCTCATTGTATCATTTTAGACAGTGCTTGGAGGTCTTTAGAATCATACTCAAACACTGAAAAGCAGAAAACTGATCAAATAAACCCCATGATATACAACACGCTTCTTAGCTCAGGGAGCATAGCAGAAGGAAAATCCCCATATTTTCAATGTTTTCTTGATATAACTAATCACTTTACAAAGTATTGAAAGGATCCAAATATTTTCCTGTGACTTTTCATGCAATTCCTCCTCCTCAGCCACAAGAGTCTGATGCTTATTCAGTTTTTAAAGTAAAACAGATTCTCAGGTAACTTAATCTAGTTTGATCCACTTCAAATTGCTACTTCATATTACAGTAAGAATAAGGTAACCATCTAAGCAGCACTTGGCATAGCAAAACTAGCACCACTAGAAGTTTTTATCACCAGTCCCATCACACTCTGAGCTGCTTATCCCACGGGGGCAATCATTTGCACAAGCCTAGCATAGAGTATAATACAATGCAGAGAGAAGGCAGACAGGAGGCTGAGGCTGAGACCACCCACAGCTACCACAATGGCGACCCTGGAACATCTCCTGTACTCTGCACATTTCCACTACATGGCAGACACAAACACAAATCGCCTCCATTTCTTCCAGGCTTCAGTGGAGATACAACACAAACACACTTCTAAGAGTATCCTATAGTCTGAAGATATCCAAACAGTCTGCAGAGATTTTCTACAGATAGTTTCAATATTCATAGGATAAACATTTACTTACATGTTACAGAGATGTGGACAATCCAAACCCTGCCTTTTCTTTCCACAAAGTTCCCCACAGCTATGTGGGATTTCATTTCTATTCCATTCAGGATTATGCACCTTACCTAAACCATGTCAAAGACAAAAACATTTTTTGCTTTGAATACAATACTGAATTTGAGGAAAAACACTACACTAAACCAAAAAAGTTCTATTTTTAATACTGGCAGCAGTCTTTTTGGAAAAACAGAAGGACACAAAATGTTTGACATTTTTATCCACTTTCAGTGCTGATAGAAACTCCTTTAAAAATAAGTGCCACTGCAATAACGAGATTCAGATGATTCGTTCCTTCTATGCTCTCAAGAGGCACTTCAGTAGCTAGTATTTGACATTAAATTAAACTGATAAAACACAAAAAAATTAAAAGCCCCCTTCAGTTGGTCAGGCTGTGTAGTAGATAAGAAAATTAAAGGGTGAAACTCCCTTGCTGCCTCAATGCAGAATAAAACAGAAGAACAAGAGACACCATTCCCAGAGAATAAGATCTAACTGGTAAAGTGATGGGGAGCAGGGCAAAATGAAATCACTGGGCAAGTGCTAAGTCACTTCTCTAATAAGAGGGAGAATCAGCATAAATCTAAACATTAAAGGCTGACATTTTGATGAATGCAGCAAGTCATCTTGAACAAGAAGGGATAAATTCAGTACATTAGCTTCAAATATTCTGTACTTCAGGTAAGCACTGAAACTGTATTTTAATTCATTTGGCATACTGTTAGCAAATCACCAAAGTTAATTGGCATGGTTAGCACATGCAAATCTAATTTGGCTCTCTGCAAGAGGGGAATTAAGTTAAAAATGAAACAACTGAATCAACGTTACAAATTTGAGTTGCAACAATGAAAAACACCAAGTGTATTTTTGGTGACACAGCTGTATCATTTAACTCTTTCCGTACCTCTCTGTATATTCTACAAGTAGCAAGATCGGAAAATATGAATAAACACCACAGATAGCATTTATTCACTTGAATTTCACTCAAACTAGTTGAACACCCAAGGAAAATCTTGAAAATTAGAAGATTCAGAAGAAAAATAAGCTAGAATTTTCCTCATGGAATGGTGAAAAAAACCCCACACTTAACCACTTTCGACACAAAGTATTTGTGTCAAATAGAAGACAGCTCTGCATAAGCAACTGGTGATACCCAAATGCTGTATTGTTAATGTAAAACTACCCACATCAAGTTTTAACTGTTATGTTCCAATATTGTGCTCTGTTAATTTACCTTGTAGGCAACTACTGTGTATCTCCCAAAACTATGACACAGTCTTTAAGCCAAGGCATGATTTCTTCCCTATTTAACAGATGGACGACCTGTCTTAAAGGTGTAATTTTCATCTGGAATCAAAATGTTAATTCCACTGAATTGTTATTCCTATACTTGAAAGATTTCACACACTGTTCTTAGCTCACTCACTTAGCTAGACACATGTACTTACACACTTAGACACATTTAGCTACTTAAAAAAAAAATGCTATCTATTCCAGCAAAAGACTAGTTTCATTAGGGTAAGTTCACTGACTCCCAGTTCCTGTTTCAACTCCAGAATATTCTGTTTTGAAAAGCAAGGTGAAACTTCATAATGACTCTGAGTTAAGGGAAGCTACATGAAATCAACACAATTATCGAAAGTGAAAAGCCCCCAAAAATTATTTCATAAAATTAAGTAACATAATTCATTTCTCCCTCTCTGTCACACATTTAACTGCTTAGAAAATGGTGTACTCACTTCATTTACCTCATTTATTGAACATGTATCTATATAAAGGGCTGAAAAGTGTCTTTATTTCCTGTTCAACTTCTATATGTCCCTGATTAACATAAAAGACAATATTGCTAGATCAGTCTAAAGCTTTAGATAGTTGTATGTCTGAGTTGTGTATTATTTTAGTGTATCTTGCCACAAATACAGACATAACATATGCAGGCGATTTCAATCCTTCAACAGAAGGAAAGCTTGTAGGATAGGAACCCTATTCTATCATTAGTCTAAAAAAATCACTGAGTTTACATAGTGATATAAAAATATTTATCACTTATGATTAAAGATTTTATTTTTTAAAATGTTTTCAGCTACATGTATGATTCTCTGTGCAGCCACCTTCCATTGCCAGTAACATTTTAAGCAAGGTTACACTTCAGGGATGTAGGCAAACAAGCAGCAATATTGGAACTCAAATTAAAAATAAAGAATCGAAAAAACAAAATTGTTTTTCTTTGCAAAAGCAAGAAACTCACCACAGAAACAAGTGTAAGTTTTAGGAACTTGTGTAGAAGCATTCTGACAAGCTGGACATCTCCAACCACTATTACCATCTGTAGACAGAAAAATTAAAGACAAAAATGACTTGAGGTAAATAAAGGAGCTAATCTGCAAACGTAGAATAAGCACTCTTGACTTGTTCCTTGCTAGACTTGCAAGTAAGCTTTTTGGTTTATTCAGAACTGGTGAGAAACCAGGTTAATAAAAACACATTTTGTACAGTATCAAGACAAACACAGCAGTGGTCCTGCTTCATTTCACTGTCTCCCAACAGAGGCAAGAACAAATGTTAAAATGGCACTTTCTTTTATCAGGTACCCTGTCATAAGACATCCTACTAAGACACACAGAGTCTTCACCACATCTAAGGATGTGACGAAAAAAGTGTTGAATTGTGGGAAATTGGTGAGAAAAATATAATTACCGACAGTCTTTAGCACCACCTGCATTTTCCTCTTCATTATCCTCTCATGAGTTCACGTGTCTTGTAGAAGACTGATTTAGTGCTGCTTCATGTCCAGAAAAAATTAGTGCTATATAAACCAGAATAATCTAATCATGTAAAGGTGACAATACCTAGCTATTGACTAAGAAATTATTCTTCAAGCTGCTATTTTGTTAAATAATAGTTTTCTTGCTTCTGTGTTTCAGGAAGGTGTTTACTAGCAGTACAGGAAGAACTTCAATACAGGAAAGTGGCATTCACTAAACGTTTTCCAAATTCAGTACATATTTAGCTATGAAGAACACCAGTGTGAGAGCACTGCTGAGCAAAAAGGGGGGGCAGAGAGGGAAGAGAGTGAGTTTTTATAGAGATAGATGTAAATATATAAACTGATTAGCTCTTACATCTCTCTGAACCAATCAAGTCAGTGCTGGTAAATTAACCAATCTGTGACTTTACAGCTGGTCTTCAAGATTAAGAAATCACTTAATCCCACTTACCACTGTGCCACCAGGACTGCTGAAGAGAGATGTACAGGTATGGGCTGAGCAGCTGCAGGACAGTGGCACAAGGACTATTTCCATGTTCATGTTCAAGACCAACCTGCATTTCCAGATCAGTTTTTTTTTTTGACTGCTACAGACTGAATCACCTCAGAGAGAAGTGTTAAAAGCTACAGGTAAAAACTGGTAGCAGGGAACTGACAGAAGTATCTGCTGACAAAGCTGTCAGTGCCTTATATGGCTCCTCCCAAAGCCAGCACAACCAAATCCTCAGGGATTCCCTATGGGATTACTTTGTACAGTATACTTAATTATTACAACACAATTTATTTCATTATTATTCCATGTTATGTTTTTCAAAAGCTGTGAATGTAAGCCTACCATCAAAGCTTCAGGAGGCAGCAGAAAGCCTCTCCTGTCAACATCTCCCCCAGAGAAGCATGCCTAGTCCTCTGAAAGCAACAGTTTCTCTAGAGTATAGGTCCTTGTAAAATAGGAACCTTTTACCAAGCAAAAGAGTCTTTCAAGATGGATTCTGTTCTTAATCACTGATTACCCTTTGCTCCCTTAAGATATCACTACATTCATGTGGGTCCACCCACAAGGAACACACATAGTTGCTTTCCTCCAAAACTACACGAAACAGAAGGTTTCCTCCTGGATTCAGATGCAATTACAGTAGGATAGAATGACAGTAGGATGACTCTTGACATTCACATTTGTAAGGAGTGGTCCTTGTAACACCACTCCTTACAAATTCTGATTCCTGAAGAAAGTGAGAACAGGGATAACCCTACAGAATGAACATTCCACACATGAACCTTCTCATGAATACAAGCAAAGCAGGCAGAACTTCAACCAAAGACACCAAAAGGACAGTTGTCTAAGCAAAATCAACACAGCTCACTTCCATTCAATCACTAAAGATTGATTTAGAATTTGCTATCCTCTCCTTCCTTCTGGGATAAAAAGATTCCTTACTTGTAATGATTTAAGAAAATCTTTTCCACACAACTTCACATTGCAAGCATCCCTATTTGTAGCACTTCCAGCCACAAAAATCTTCCTCCATGGTAGCACACCCAGAACCCTGTCCCTTCCTAGGCATACCTGTTGTCATAAAGGCAGTGAACAATCTTCTCAGTTTCCAGAATCCTAAAGGATTAAGGGGTTCAAAAGAACCTTGTGCGGGAAGATCTGGGAATTATACACATATATACAGACTAGAGATCTTTATGTGCGGTTTCAAAGAAGCAGCCTTCCTCTTTACATGCTTGTCTAGATGAGTCATAGATGATTACATAAGAAAAGATCCATACATATCTGCTGAAATAAAAAGCAAATGCTAAAAGGCTACCTTTCCAAAGGCAGCAGTACAGCAGGAATTTTCAATGTATACACAATGCTAGGTACATAAAAACCAAACTGAAACAAAAAAACCCAGGAGATTTCTGTCACTCAACTGTAGTAGAATATACTAAAATCAACACTGAAATAAGAGCTGCAGTAAGGCCCCAAATGGAAGGACATTCTCATGGAAACATTCAGTTGCTTCAAAAACAAAAGAATGAATGCTCAAAACTGATCTTATTTCACTTCTCACTAGGCTGGAAGCAAAACACAGCACTGAAAAGTTTTGGTACTGAGATCAGATAAGATTTCCTGGAATTCATTAAAACATTTGCAGAACTGAGCAGATTTAAAATAAAACAGGGGATTTTACCCCTTCCAGAAAACCAGTGAATTACTGAGTTAGGTAGATTACAGTGTCCTATTTCTCTATAAAAAGCCTGAAAGGTAGAATCTACAGTGAATCATTCTACTATAAACCAAATACACTCTGTGAAGTACAAGTTCTAATCAAGATTAAGGTAGTAAGGTCTTCAGGTCAAGAAATATCCATGTGTCTTTACATGAGCTGTGGAATCAGCTCTACTGAGGACACCCCATTTAATTTCATTAAATGATTAGCTCAAGTTCTCTCTCGCACAGGATACAGTAACATACTTAATTCACAAATTCTTATGAGAAAAGCAAAAGGCAAAAATGGCCACATGGCTATTTGAAACGCTGGCAGGATTCAAGCACCTAAGGTCACTCTCCTGACAGATAAGCAATAAGCTGTTTCAGGGAGATAAATTATCTCCAAAGGTAACAGAAAAACAGCAAGAAGTTTGAATTAGCTTATCCAAAAGTCTGTTCCCTTCTCCAACATTTCAATGCCTTTATGTTTCAAATCTTATGCTGACCTTTCCAGTCCCCTTTCTACTGTCGGTATGAAGCATGACCAGCCCTACTCAAAAGTATGTCTAAGCATCTTCAGAAACCCATGAACTCTGGGAATCAATCCTTTCTGCAAGAGATCTACAGCCTGTCAGGGCTTCTCAAACATCTGGAAGTAGCTGACAGACTATATTTTTCCTTGGTCTGCCCAGAGAGTGACAGAGACAGGAAGAATGGCAAATGCTAAACAAGCAGGACACAGGAAAGATTAAACCTACTTCAGGGTTAACATCACAGTCTTCAGAATGTATCTGCATCACACAACTGAACACAGCAGAGAGGTTGCAATTCAGCATTAATTTACACCAAAGCATTTAAAGGATAAAATGTAGTGGTAGAAGAGTTTCAAGAAGTGATGTAATACAAAGAATATGGAACAGTTACAGCTCCTGACAACAGCAGAAGCTTTCCACATTCTCTGAATGTCATTTTACTGCATGGCATGAGTAATGGATTTGAGGAGTACTTTATATGACAACAGGGCTAAGAAGTAGATGAGTAAAAAATCAGTCAACAAATGCTTCTTCTGTTTGACTGCTCAGCCAAGCACAGATAAGAGAAGAGAAGAGACATTTCTTAGCATGTAAAAACTCGGCCATGGAGCTCTGAATCTTGATGCACAGAGCGGTATTATGTATCCAACCCTGGAAATCAGTTTTAGCTACAATACTACAAAAGTTAGGAGGATAATACAAAGCATCCAAAGAGCTCTGGGAAAAAAAAAATTTAATTTAAAAGTTTCCTTTTTTTTTTACAGCTAACTGGTTACCTTAGACAGTATTTAATAAGTAGTTTTCCAACACAAGAAACATGAACTTTGTTATTAAGTACATCTGACAAAGTATGTGCAAGACAGAATACCAACCTTCAGCTTGTGAAGCTGGTGATCTTGCCCACTTCTTAATACAGTTCAGGTGGAACACATGGTAACAGTTCTGACAGCTCCACACTGGGGCTACTATCCGGACCACCTCACAGCACACCATGCACTCATACTTCTCTGTGGTCAGTTGTTCAATCAATGACCCTGCAAATAAAAATATATTACTTGTTTCTCAGCCAGCACAAAATTCAAATGACACCCAAGATTTCCTTTAAAATACAACAGAACTTATTTCTCCTGTGTGGCTATATGCAAAGTATTTACTACTGGAAGATGCCAGTTTGATAGCTGTTATGTATTTCTACAGTTTACATTCTCCAGTTTCAGAGCAGGAAGAGAGAATATGAGATTCCCATAAAAATGGGCAGCAGGAGAACAGAAAAGAAAACAGGACAATTTTCCACCATGTGCTAGGAATAACATGAGACTATTTTTTCACTGCACACTTAAGCTTATCTGAAACAGTAAGAAAAAGCTACCTAGGTTGTCTAGAAATAGACACTAGCATCATGGCACAGAAGAGATTAATCTGATTTCTGCTTAATGTTTTGAGTCCCTAACGGTATGAGCTGGCACAAAATTCACTCTGGCAGTCAAAACCTGTGGGTCTGCTTTACACTGTCAACAGCACATCTCTATTCTCAACTTCCAGAAAGAGTGTACAGAGACTTTCTGTATTTCTAATCACCTTTTGATACTACTACTGCAAAAAAGAAACAGAAAATCCATTTAGAAGCAGAACATAGTTCCTCTGGCTGGCATTTTCCTAGTTCTATATAAAACGTAAGACATATTTTGCAAAAATGAGTTCGAGGGTTGTCCCTTACAAGTCCCACTCTTCAGAATGCTCAGAACTTCACTTCCAGCTCCCACAACATAAATGTTTTAACATGGTGCCTGAGCTGGCCATTATTTGCAGCTTGATAGTAAAACAAACAAAAAAACCCAGCAAAACCCAATCAAACAAAAAGAAATTAAAAAACTTTAAGCAAAGTCTGTTCCTCCCTGGTAAACTCACAGAACACCTCCTCACTGAGAAACCACACATTTACTGTTAATTCCACTCTGAAACTGACATCTAATGTAAAATAATAAGCTCTTCAGCTAGTTGAATGTGAAGGCAGTTCAAATTATTCAAGATGACATCTTTAATACCGGGGTAGAGGATAGTCTATAAAACTCACCTGTATGAGTTTCTTTGTTTTTTGGCACATCACTTTGCTTTTTCCAGTACTGGGTCCAGCTGAAATGAAGTGCAGGTGCCTGATCCCCCTTCAGCAGAAACTTCCTTCCATTACATCTGACAGAATCGGACAGTTGATGCCTGGCTTCAGTGGTCAAGCTTTCATCATTTTTGTGAACAGAGAGTTCTTTCTTCCTCTCACTTTTCTCTTTGGGAGCATACGTAAGAGAAGACTTCTTGCCTACTTTTGTATTTTTGGTGCGGTGAGAGTCATGTCTTCTCTGACTCTCCTTTTCAGCCGGAGGTTTATTCCACACAGGCTTCCGGGGATATCTTTTATTTCCATAACTGTAGCCAGATTTCTGCTCATCCCCGCTCCCAACAGGTGCATCACAGAATGCCTTTCCCACAGATGATTCTGAAGAGTCAGACTGAGCCAAATCCACAGATGGATTATTGTCGAACAGCTCAGCTTTCTGCTTAGAGCTCACTCTCTTTTCCCAGTCAGGTACTTGCTTTCCCTTCTCCCTGAAACCTCTCCCAGATGCATGTATCAGATGTGTTTTCTTTGGCTTTGCTCCTCTGCTATCTGCATTAGGCACCTCCCTGTCACTCTCTGAGGAGAGGAACTCGTTGTAACCTCTGGGAGGGGCTCTTCTCCCAGGTACTACTGCAGTATCTGGAATTCCTGGACCTGCAGCAGCATCAGCAGCGCTGTGCCTTATCTTACTTCTAGCGCATGCACTATCATTTCGGGACCTGTGCCATCTCTGGCTTTGCAAGCTGCGATTCTTCACACTTTTGCTGCTACCAAAATACTGGTGGAAGTCTTCAGAATTCCCATACTGACTTTCTGGACTACAAAGGCCACGTTGCTTTGTGGAAGAGCTTTCATAATCTGTACCTCTTTCAGAAGACAGTCTAGGAAATTGTGAACTACTTCTGTTCTGAGTACTGTTAAAGTCTTTCCTCTCTTTATTTACCCAGTTGACATCTGTAGGTTTTCTTTCTCCTGCAATGGAATCAGCAGCATCAGCATTGAAATTCAATGCACCTAAAAAACGAACAAATAAAAATACACATAAACTACAAATAGATATTGCAGTCCTTTTACAGTATAAAGCAAACAGCAATCATTCAGTAGATTGCTTAAAGTAGTTTCATATATTTTCATTTGAAGACAGGATGCAATCCTGTAATTGTATAGAAATCTTACTTGTAACAATCCATTTTACTAGTTGGTTTGAGATTTCGATTGCAAACCCTAAAATATAAAGTCTGATGGACAGATATAACAAGGTAAACCAAATGGCTTCTTAATGTTTAAAAGAAACATGGTTTACAAGAATCCCCCAGCCTGCCTCTAAAAAGTATATTCCCTTAATAAAAAACCCTGTTTCTTCAGTTATGAGATGGGGTATGTAAAATGTATGCATTAATGACAAATTAAATGTAGCTGTGAAGTGATATTTTTGAAAGCACTTTTTGAATAATCTATTAACTCTGAAGAAACAGATGGGAAACCAGGATTCAGACATTTAAAAGCACCTCCAAAGCATGAATAAATCATCAGGACTTTTTATATCACCCATGAGTAGGATCTATCTCCTAGATATGAAGAACTCTGATTTTCCTTCTAAAGCTTCAGACCGATAGAATTCTGGAACTAAATAAAAATACTTATTAGTACCAGGCTTTCTGACTGGGCAAGTACTTATGTTTTAATTGACTACTTCTTACTGAGATACCCATAAATTCAAACAAAGATAGCGTCACTTTGAGTACTGTGTCCAGTTTTGGACTCCACAACAAAAGAAGGATATAAAACTATTACAGTATGTCCTCATTTTGTACCTGTTTTCTCTTGTCCTTTCACTAAATACCACTGAGAAGAATCTGGCTCCATATTCTTTATTTCTTCCCAGCAGGTATTTGTACACAGCACTAAGATCACTCTTCTGCAGACTGAACAGTTCCAGCTCTCTTGACACCTCTTCATATGAGGGACACTCCAATCCCTTAAATCATCTTCCTGGCCCTTTGCTGGACTCACTCCATGTCTTACCACAGGAAGCCCAGAACTGGAAACAGCCCTCCAGGGGTGGCCTTGCCAGTGCTGGGTAGAGGGGAAGGTACACCTCCTTTGACAAACTGGCAACCTCCTTCCTGATGTAGTCTAGGACACCGTTGGCACTCCTTGCAGAGAGGGTGCATTGCTGACTCATGGTCTGCTCAAAGTCCACTAAAGAATCCAAGGTCCCCATATGCAGAGCTGCTTTCCAGCTAGTCAGTGCCCTGTATATTGGTGCACACTGCTATAGTGTTGTCTTTTTATGCTATTGTTTAAACTCAGTGCATCCACACTTTTACTAGAACATGAAGTTTTAGCTAGCCTATTTCAAGATGACATATGAGAAATATATAGGTAATGAAAAAAAAGTAGAGAAAGAAATAAAACTTTGCCATAAGTAGAGAAGTATCTACTACAGAACAGATTTTGCATGAGGGGAATAAATGGATTGTAAATTTTCACTTCCCTGTTCACCCTTAGAGTGGGCTCAATGCTTTATAGCAATCCTCTAATATCTTCAGTTTAATGACGCACTGTACCATGTATAATGACCCAGCTGTCATTTTGAAGACAAAAAACCCAAAACTACATTCAACAGTGTAACTGCTACTGATGGAAAAATAAAAACCCATGAATGGTTATTAAATATAAATGCCACCTGTCCCTCCTAGGCGCACAGGACTGGAAACTAGAAAGGTGTATCAATGTAAATAACCACTCTACAATTGCCTTGTTTCTTATATTCTTCCCCTTTGTCTCTTACACTCCTTCCCTGGGTCTCATTCACTATTGGCAAAACATTCTGGATGAGCTGCACAACTGCCATGACCCAAAACCATCATTCTTCAACCTCAACTGCCTCCCTGATCTACCTTCAAAGCAGAAACATCTTTCAGATTTAAGCTCTGAAAAAATCACATGAAGTTGCAGGGCAAAAGCTAGCTCCCACACTAATACTGCACAAGCACAACTTGAAACTTACCTACAAGATAGTTCCTGATAACACAGTATGATTACCACAATAAGGAATGAACTCCAGAGCTTAATACCATTTGACAGTATCTGTGTTAGCTTAAGTATTATAAAGCAAATGTAGACATGGTGTACCACCCAGACCAACCTACTGCTTTTCAGTAAAGCTATTTTTAGCTCAGTATATCTATTTAAGACGCTTTATTCCAACACATATACACTGTACAAAAGGTTTCAGGACCAGAGCTGACTCACAGCCTCACAGAAGACAAATAAACAAGCACCAGCTTCTTTTCAATGAAGCTATCAGTCTCTGCTCCCTGAACCATGTCCCAGGCCATTCCACTTTCATCAAAGCAGCTGTGGGCCAGTTTTCACCCCATCAATAAAATGCACTCCGAGAACTTTTCTCTCATGCTGGTCAGCTGTCAAGAACAGAGAAGAGCTAGGCGACATTTTAGAATATAGGCTAATGAAAACCTTAATCTGAATTAACATCAGTGTGTTGCAAAAGTAAAAGATTCATGTTTTCTGCTTTACTGCAGCCACCAAAGTCCAGGATTCTTCCTTGGAGAAATCCAATGACTCTATAAACAAAGAAATGAGTTAGCTCATCAAGTGACCCCAAAGTGACTATTTATCTGAGAAGTCTACCCAGACTGCAAGAAAATAAAGAGATATCACAAAAACACTAAATATCACTAATGGCTCTGGGCAACAGCATTATTTCTAGTTACACACTCAAGACACAATTACATAAGGGTCCTTCTATCTTTAAGTGTCTGTAATAAATCACTGAGTGTGAGGCAGGACAATGGTTCCTGAAAGGCTCTTCCCCCTCCTCCTCAGCAAGTCACACCTAGCAAAATGAAAATCTGCATCATAAAAGCCAGCAAGGAAAAGCAAACAAAGGGGGAAAAAAGGATCTTTTCTTATACATAAGGTGTTCGATACCACTCCAGGTCGGATCTCTAAGTCATTCTCCACCTACCGGCCCTTACCTAGATCACTCTGGGCAGGTGGTACCTGCCCTAAGCAGCCACCTCTGCCCCTCGGTCCCTGGGAGGCCTCACCAAACGCCGCACTGCCCAGCAGCCCGGGGGGCTGGGACAGGTCAGGCTGCCCTGGGCACACAGCACCGCCCTCTGTCGAGCTCCACTGCTATGGGTGGGCAAAGAGCACCAAGTTTTCCACAAACCGTTCAGCTCTTTGTATACTTTCTGGCGTTCCCCTTCGTCTGTCACATCCCAGAAACTCGCCTGTTCCTCTTCAGGCAAAGCTCCCCCAGCGCACCCTGCGGCAAACACCACCTCAGCCATTTTGAGCGCCACAGGCGCCGCGAAGTTGCGGCGGCGGCAACAGGTGATGGTGCCGCAGCCCGCGCCGCTCAGCACGCCAGCGCCCAGCTGCGACTACCGCGCCGCAGCCCTCTGCCCGACGGCACGGTTGCGGAGCGATGACTGCTTTTCCCCTCCACACTCAACCAGTCCCCTCCCCAACTCCACAACGAGCACAGCAGCTGCACTCACCTGCGCCCGGCCGTGCCTCCGCCATGCCAACACAACACACGTTCCCCACACCCACCCCGCAACGTCCAGCTTCCCGGCCGCTGCACACGCGCACAGCTCACGCCCACGCCCCCCGCCGGAACGCGGCTACGCACGCGCTACCGCACGGGAGCTCCAAGAGCGAGCGGCAGGGCAGAGGCCGGGCAGGAGGCGGAGCGGGAGGCGGGGCAGGGACACGGAGGGCGGGGGCCGTGGCGGGACCAATCCTGGGTGATTGGTTGGGGCAGCGGGGACAGTGGGCGGAAGATGGGGATCCTGGTACTGAAAAGGAAGGAGGGAGGGAAACTAAAAGTGACAAAGAAAGCTAGTGCTGGTAATAAATAGCTCATTTGCTTGTCAATCAGCTTGGCTGCCGCAGCCTTTTCCTGAAACGGGCTTGCTGTACTGGTTGCATTCCAGAGCCAAGCTAAGCAGGCCAAGAACAGCAAGGTAGATACAGGACAGCTCATTGCTCTGTCTCAGTCCTTAAAAGAGCTGCTCTCTCTAGGCACAGGGTAGAAAGTAGGGATGTGTCATCAGGCTGTTGCATCCTGCATGCCTTGCTCTAGGTAGGTGGCAGAGCCACACACTTGTCATCCCAAATGAGTGCTGGAACTTAAGCTTCTGTTGGAAAGCCCACACAGATTCCTGTATTACAGCTGGTGCTGCAGACAAATCTTAACATGCTCCATCCAGAAATACTCTGCACTGCATGCTTTGTCATAATGCGGGGTTCAGCACCAGCCTTTAACTGTTGTCACAATTCACATCTCCCTGTAGAGGTTTGCAGTGCCATGGTTACAGTACATCTACAGAACATTTCTGAGCTTTCACTGCTGCAATGTGGCTCCAGAGTCTGTCCAGAATTGCTGATTTCTTTCAGATGCTGCAGTGTAAGTTCACAGTTCTATAGCAACTGCAGCTGAAGAATGGCACCTCAGGAGCACTGCTGCACAAAGCCTCTGCGTTCTGTCCTCCACACTCTCCTGGTGAAATTCACATGTGCAGCTGACAGGCAATGGATCTGTCAGCAGTTATTACCTTAAACTCTGTTTCTGATGATACAAAACTGGGAGGAGTTGCTGACACTCCAGAAGGCTGTAATCCTTCAGCCTTCAGCGAGACCTGGACAGGCTGGAGAACTGGGCAGAGAGGATCCTCGTGAAGTTCAACAAGGGCAAGTGTAGAGTTCTGCACCTGGGGAGGAATAAACCCAGGTTAGGGATTGACTTGCTGGAAAGCAGCTTCGCGGGGAAGGCCCTGGGAGTCCTGATGGACAAGAAGTTAACCATGAGCCAGCAGCTCACTCTTGTGGCCAAGAAGGCAAATGGCATCCTGAGGTGCATTGAGAAGTGTAGCCAGCTGGTCAAGGGCAGGGTCTCCTCCCTTGTGAGGCCACAACTGCAGTTCTGGGTCCAGTTCTGGGCTTCCTGTTCAAGAGAGACAGGGAACTACTGGAGAGAGTCCAGTGGAGGCTACGAAGATGCTGAGGGGACTGGAGCATCTCTCTGATGAGGAGAGACTGAAAGCCCTGGGGCTTGTTAGCCTGGAGAAGAGCAGACCCAAACGGTATCTGCTCAATGCTTATCAATATCTAAAGGGTGGGGGCCAAGAAAATGGGGCCAGTGATAGGACAAGGGGCTACGGGCAGAACCTAAAAGCCAGGAGGTTCAGTCTGAACAGGAGGAGGAACTTCTTTGCTCTGAGGGTGCCAGAGCACTGAAACAGGCTGTAAACGGCAGCTGCAGCTCGCCAGTGAGCGGGTGACCTGGGCTGTAATCATGATGGTCACAGCTGCAGCGGAGCCCGGCCCCACCCCGGGCCACAAGGGGGCAGGGCTCGGGACCTTCCGCCGTCCACCCCTCCCCAGACTCTCCCGGCAGGCCAGGCCAGCTGCCCGACGCTGCGCTAGGGCCGCTCGGAAGTGCCCGTGCTTTAAAGAAAATAATAACAGTACTGGTAAAAGCGCGTGGCAGACGCGGGAGCAGTCCTTCCTTTCAGTGGGCCAAGGAGGTGTTCACCAGGCGCTTCCGACGCTCAGCCTCGGCAGCGAGCACCTTCTGCATCTTTTCCGCGGCACTAGTCAGGCATCGCTGGCGACACCCCCGGGAAGGCGAAGGCCGTCAGGGTCCTCGATGGCTCAGCGGCGCGGCGTGTGACGCAATTGGGTCGCGCCCCCGTGCCGTTGTTGGAATGCGGCGGAGGTAGGCGTGAGGCTGCGCGGGGTGCGACGGGCACGATGATGCCTGGAGAGACGCCGCCGCCGGCTGGAACTGCAGCCGCCGTTGCGGCCTGCGCCAACTGCGGGGTTTTGCAGCAGGTAGCGATGGGTTGCTGTCCTTACAGCACTGGAGCGCTTGGGGCGGGGATGTTGCTTAAGGAGGCAACCGTGAGGCTGTGGCGGGCCGCTGGCGGGTGGGAAGCGCTGGGTGCCGCAGTTATCGCTCCCAGAGCAGCGGGAGCTTGGGTAGCGAATGGGCTCGGTAAAATGAGCAGCAGCGGCGAGCGTTAGCCGGGCGAAATGCTGGTGTTCCTGCGGCGTGCCCAGTGGCATGTGCTAGTGGATTTTTGCCCCTTTTGAGTTTTCTTGGAGCTCGGTGAGGGAGTGTCCTCCTTCGGTTCCTTTCATGAACGCGCCTAAACGAGCATGTAGTTGTGTAGCATAACGCTTCGGACAGGGTTTGTTTCCCTTGTAAATTAGAGGAAGGTCTTGCGGGGCATTCAGAGGGCGAGAAGCTTTTCAAACACTTGGAGTGGGTGGGGATTGGGAATCTGGGACATCTGTTGCTGAAATGAGCAGGATGCCGTTTGCTGATAATATTCCGCCAAGGCTTAACTTGATTTTGAGAGCAAAATTTGTGGAGATTTTAGTCTAGACGAAGTTTGACAAGATTTTGAAGCAAAGCCTCCTCTAAGTAAGCGTACTTCCTTGTGAATGAAGCCTGTGTTCTCTGTTTTTGTTTCTATTAATATGTTTTTAGTGAATTAGTAGCTTGTTCACTAAAATAAATGGGGAAAAAAGATTATTATATTGTGTGGAACATTAGCAATCAGTTTGGGTGTTATTTACAGTATATAGTAGTATTTCGGGGGGTGAAACTTCTTTACCAACTTGAGACTTTTCCTTACAGAATATAAATGAATATGTAGCAACATTGATTGCGCTGAAGCAAAAAATGATTGATGGAGAGTAAGTACCATTGCACAAGTGGGATATTTTGTTTGCGTTGATACTAAATTCTTAAAGCAATGTAGCAAATATTTTTGTGGAATGTAGATATTCCTTAATGCACAAAACTAAATCCTCCTCAAAAGGAAAGTAATTTCTTCACAAACAGGTCCTAAATATAGACTGTAGAACTTCTCTTGTGCCCTAAAACATCTGTGTGTAATGGTAGTAAAACTGGGCTATTTTGTGTAGCTGTAATGCCTTGTATATTATTATAAACACTAGCAGAAGCAGCTCTTTTATTTATTTCATTTTATCTATTGTGAAGACCAGAGTATGAGAACTGAAAGTTGAGCACATGTGTATTTGAGCATTTTCAACAGAATTTAGTCCAGGTATTATGGTGTGAAATGCTGTTGAGATTAAGTATCAGAATATGAAAAGTGAAGCTGAACATCAATCAAAATAGTAAGGTTCTGAAATCCTTCTCATGGTTTACTTTCTCTTCTGTGATTGAGTCCACTTCTCAATAACCATCAGCAAATGAATGTATGGAATGATGTACTGAGATGTACTATGCATGCCTCCATACTATGGCCTGGTATTGTTGCTTTTATCTTCTAATTAGAAGGGTTTCATGTACCCTTCCCCAGAAGTTAATCTGGCTTTAGAGAATGTAAATTCCAGTCCTGCATTCTGGTTTCCAAGAAATGTTTAAGAGAGCCTCACTGTCTTAGTTGGGACCCTTTTCTTCAAAGCTCTTTTACTCTGTGTCCATAGATTCCTTTTCCAGCCTCCAGACTTTGTACCCCTTTTCTCTCAGCTAGTGCATATGCGTCTTCTGGGAGTTACCTTTCCTTTACTTGCAGCTCAGCCTCTTTCTTTCTTAGTTTTGTGATGATGTATATCATAGAATCATAGAATGGTTAGGGTTGGAAGGGACCTCTGGAGGTCATCTAGTCCAACCCCCCTGCACTGGGCAGGGACATCCCCAACTAGATCAGGTTGCCCAGAGCCCTGTCAAGCCTCGCCTTGAATGCCTCCAGGGATGGGGCCTCAACCACCTCCCTGGGCAACCTGTTCCAGTGTTCCACCACCCTTGTGGTGAGGAACTTCTTCCTAATGTCCAATTTAAATCTCCTCCTCTCCAGTTTAAAACCATTGCCCCTTGTCCTTTCACTGCAGGCCTTTGCAAACAGGCCCTCTGCAGCCTTCTTATAAGTTCCCTTTAAGTACTGGAAAGTCACTATTAGGTCCCCCCGAAGTCTTCTCTTCTCCAGGCTGAACAATCCCAGCTCCTTCAGCCTGTCCTCATAGGAGAGGTGTTCCAGCCCCCTGATCATTTTTGTGGCCCTCCTCTGGACCTGCTCCATCAGATCCATGTCCTTTCTGTATTGAGGGCTCCAAAACTGGACACAGTATTCCAGATGAGGTCTCACCAGAGCAGAGTAAAGTGGCAAAATCACCTCTCTGGATCTGCTGGCCATGCTTCTTTTGATGCAGCCCAGGATGCGATTAGCCTTCTGGGCTGCCAGTGTGCACTGTTTGCTCATGTCCAGCTTCTTGTCCACCAGCACTCCCAAGTCCTTTTCTGCAGGGCTGCTCTCCATCATCTCATCCCCTAGCCTGGATTGATAGTGGGGATTGTTCCGACCCAGGTGTAGGACCCTGCACTTGGTCTTGTTGAAGCTCATGAGGTTCACCTGGGCCCACCTCTCCAGTTTGTATTATATGGATATTACATTATTTACCTAAATGTGTTTTGGGTGTTGTGTTGTTTTAAAAGCTGCAAATAGTTAATGGCTACAAATTCATGTAATTGCTTGTTGGGTGGGTTTTTTCTGTTTTAAAGCAGCCTGATTTGAGGTATGAATAGCTTAATGAAACAAAGGGTCTATATTGACTACTACCAGAAAATGCAAATCAACTGTACTCTTTCTATATTTGTCAAAATCAGATGAGAAAATAAGTAATTTTTTTTTTCTTTTCCAGTCATTTGCTGACAGAGTACCAACAGAAATGCACTGATATCCTTTATAAAATTTTTAACAGAATTAGTATATCAAGAGGGCTTGAGGCTTTTTAATGATGGTTTAAGTTAGAAGACAGACTGGATAGGCTTTATAATGAAAATACGGGGGTTTGACATTAAAACTGTCCTCTTAAGATCCCACTGTCTTTGATATGTGGCTTAATGTGTGGAATTTGGAATCTCTGTTGTTGAGATTGACTCAAGTTTTGTCACCTAAGCGAAGTTCTACTTATTTGCCTAAAACGCTTAAATGTTTCGGTTAAACAGTTCTGCAAGCCCTCTGTTTTATGGGTGGAAGTCCTTACTGGATGTTTCTTTGATAAACTGGTTTTAATTTGTACCTTAACAAGAGGTTACAGCTTCAATTTGCTGAAAGGTAAGTTTTATTTACCAAAGATGCTTTCTCCTCTGTGTCTTGGGCAGGTTTAGGAATGTGATGTTAGAGCAGCAGCAGCCTTGGGTCTAGGCTGAGGTTTTTATATGGTCCTTTCTTTTACATGCTTCCTATACCATGGTTAGCAAAGGTACCCTTGATGAGGAGGGAAATCTGTGCTTATTCTCCAATCTCTGTGTGAAATTGTTTCCTGGCCCTGTGTTACCTAAGACTCTGATGTGACCAAGTGGAAATGCAGAGCTCATCTTTTGGTGATGGTTAATTGTAAGCATATTTGGAGCAGCTATATTTTTATGAAGTGTTTTGTCTCAGAGTTGTGGCTGTATGCCCTTACTGTACTTGATTACAGAGGAGGAAGCAGCACATCATCTTTATAAAAGACTCAGTCCTGCAGTTGGTTTCTGCTCTTACTTCGTTGCATTACCTACATAGAGACACTTATTCCTGGCACTTCAGTGCAGGCAGCTGGGCAGTGCTCCTGTGTGGTGCTGCTTGCATCTAGCTTTAGGCTCAGTTCAGTGTTTTTAAGTCAGATCTTGAATTGGTTTTGACTGTAAAATGTTGGATGGGAAAATGAGAACACTTAGACTCTTCAAAGCTTTCAGGTATCCCTCACAGTATTTTTCCATGGGGAAAGCAGAACACTCAGACACTTGCCCGAAGAGTCAGAATACTGAGTTTGGAAGCACGCATGTTTTTTGGCAACTTTTTTTTAGTGACATTTCCCATTTCAGAGAGATCTCTGCTCTTCGTTGCCAAGTGGAGCAGATGCTGCAGAAAATCCTGCCTCTGGAAAAGTGCCAGGAAGAGCTGAGTTCCTTGAAAGCAGAGTTGGAAGAGAAAAAGGTGTGTTTGTAGGATTTAAATAACTGTCACTTTTTTGTTGAAGGAAATGTATATATTAAATTCTCATCTTAGTGAATCAGGCTTTAATGGACCTGGTTGTCATTTCCAGCTCATTGGAACAGGCAGCTCTGCTTTTAGGGGAAATTAATTAGATGGCAGCAGGCTTTCAGGTAGGCAAAAAGCTCAGGCTTTTGTAGTTCCTATGATTTTTGGATTTCATTTCCTTATTTTGGAAGAAAGGAAATGAATTCAATTTCCTTTAGTTTTCTGATTTTATGAGACTGCTGAACTCCCTGTAACCTGTACTTGAAAAGGTGCAAAGAGGGCCTGTGCAGAGTAGAATTTTGCTTCTGTTACCATTTTGGAGACGTACTCAAAAGATAGATAGATAGAGATAGGCACGTTTGTTTGTTACAGCTTTTGCCTTTAAAAAAGGATAACCTGACTTTTCTATTTGCTTGTTTTCTCACCGAGTATTATGGAATATACAGTAGAATATAATATAGAATAGGTAAAGTGTTTGCAGTCTTTCTTGCCCACCCGGTAAGGACATACTGTAACTGCTTTCCTTCTCCCCAGAGTTCTCTCAAGATCTATCGGGAAAGTCAACTGGAATATGTTAAAATTAAAGAAGAAATAGTGAACAGTGATGCTGTGTGAGTGATGCTTCTTTTTCACAACCTTTCTTCCCCCTCTTACCTCTTGGTTTACTGGACAGCCTCTCTTAAGAGCAAACCCTGCATTTGTAACAGACACAACTCTATGTGTGAGAATGTCAGCAGCATGCCACTGATTAATTTTGCAACTTCAGGGTCACCTTGGTCTTTCAAGTTCTGGGTCTGGGAAGTGTGTTTTCTCTGAAATGGCTAGAGGTTCGGGGTTTTTTCCTGGCTTTTTATGCAACATAATTTTACAAAGAAATGATGTACTAATGCCATCTTTTTTAACAGGAGAAAGAAACTGGAAACAAAAGTGAAGAAACTTGAAGGTAACTTTCTACATTGTGTTACTGTGCTGTTGTCCTGCTCCATGTCTTGATTCTTCTATGTAATTGCAGCTTCCTAACTCTGAGGCCCCAAGGAGCAAGAGTGGGCAATACTGTTTGTGATGCTTAGTCTCTGAAATATGTTCTCCTGCAAAGTGTGTATTTTTCTACAATCATTACAGTATGACCCACTCTGCATCCTTGCGTGTAAGTGAGAAAAGTAATGTATTTCAGTAGTTCAAAGAGTAATTATGCAGTGGAAGACAACAAACTTGTGTGTGAGTTGTCTTAGTGAGCCAAAATATAACTTCAATAGATTTGTGTTTCACGCTATCTATTTTTTATAGTAATTTGATTTGCAAACTGGTGACTAGCACTACTTAAATTAGTTGTCTCTTAGGTGGTTGTTTTTAACTTGAATTTTGGTTCTCTTTCTTGAAGAGGCTGCAACAAAGCATACACAGGACTTCAGACAACTGAAAACTGAAAAGAAAAGGCTTGAGAAGGAGCTAAAGAAGGCACAAGTAAGACTTCCCTGATCTTTTGGATTAAGCTTTTAGTATTTCTGAGATTAAAAAAAAGCTACTAGTAATAGAGGTACTGAAATAGTAAAATGACATTTGGGGATATTGAGTAACTAAACATAGCAATTCACCTTAAGAGAAATTTTCCAACTGAAGCACGACCTTTGAAATGTTGATTTAGATTTCGTGCTAATGAAGAGTAGATTCTCTACAAACTGTATGGCATGAAAAATTAATATTATTTCATTTTAACAGGGAAAACTTGACGGTGTTCTTCAAGAGAAGTGCAGAAAAGGTAAGTGTTCACCTTTGCCTTCAGTTTTATGTGTGGTGCTGTTTCATTTGAACATTTAGTTTATCTCTTGTCTTTCTAATAGTTAAGCATGCAGAGACCCAGAGTTCAAGCGAAGATCTTAAAACGGATATAGACAAAGGTAAGGCTTTTTGTGAGACTGTTCTTTGTGCAGAACCAACCACTGTGAATTGATTGCAGCTCTTCTGGGGGTGCACTTCTGGGAACAGAGGATGCTGACAGAAATGCTTTAGGAGCATATGTGGTACCCAATTTCATCCTTTGATTTTTAATTAATGGCAAAATGGGAAAATTAAGATCTGAGCTCTAAATTGAGCTTCCAATAGCAGCAAGGCTTTGTTAGTAATGAGAGGTTGTTAGTATTGTTAATAGCTGTCATGCAAAATTTCCTCTTGCATGCTGAGAGTTTTAATGTTTCTTCACAGAACAGTAGCACTTTACTGTGGTCTTTGACTCATGAAATTGGCCTTGTCTTAATATTTGCTGTGGGTATTTTGCTGTAGGCATGTCTGTGTTCTGAGTAAAAGCAGAGAAACAAATTCTTAGGTTTGAGCGACTGAGGTGTTCCTTAACTTATAAAAATGTTTATTTTAACAGAAAAGATAAAACTCTTGTTAGAAGAACTCTGGATGTGCATAGACAGTGCAACAGGAAAAAGAGAGAATCAGGAAAATGATCCTGTCTTAGGTGAGATGGCATGCAAGGTCTTCAGATTTTATTGAAGCTGTCTTTTTTTCTGACCAAAAATAAATATTGGTACATTTTTTCAGCTTCTATACAGGATAAGGCATGGCCTGAAAAAAGAAAACTGACTGTTACAGAAGGTAGGTTCCAGTAAATAGGAGTGCATTGATTTATTAATATGTAAATCCATTAATTTAGTCTTACCAGGCTATCATCAGCTTGGGTACTGTTTGCATAGCACTTTTTTGACAGTCTTAATGATCCAAGTCAGAAAGTGATTGGGTGGAGCCCTTTGCACATTGCTCTTTTTTTGTAAAAAGAGAGTTGTTTGTTGGTAACACCTGATTTCATCTGAAAGTGACGTTAAGTGCTTCTTGTTACTAGTCTATGGGAACTTCACTGGAAAAGATGGTAATGCTATATAATGTGTTATTGTTGTAATGTATTATTGCCATAAAGAAAAATAGGAGAGAAAGAAATGATTAACAATATTTTTGTATCTTAGAAACTGTACAAATCCACCAAAAAATCAGGAAGTGTGATGGCAAAATGCTGTCTTGGTATTCTTCACTGAAAAGTGCTGGCAAGCCAAATTCTGTAACACCCATGCAGTTTCAAGTGAGTACTGAGCCTTTTGGAGGTGACTGTGTTCAGAACAGGACTACTGAAGAGTCTCTGCACGGTGGTGAGGATAAAGCTGTAGATGTGATAATACAGAGAGATGGGGCACACAGCAGTTCAGACCTCTCTGATGAGGAGCAAAAGGGCCCAGGTGAAAATGTGATAGATATATTGAATTGGGCCAGGCCTCTCCCTGCTCTGCTTTCTCCAATACAGCTTTCACCACTAACTACACAGGTGAGTTTCAGGATATGTCTGACTTGGTTATATAATTACTGCAAAAATAATGATTTTATATTCCTGGGTGCTTTTTTGGGTAGATTGTTTGGGTTTTTTTGAGTATCAGTATTAGTTACTTATGCACTGACAGGGTGTCAGTATAAGTATTTAGATTCATATGGATACTTTTTTTTACCCTCTAGCATACTTACTGCCTGTGGAAGGAGGCAAAACATTTTCAGAAGTATCTTTAAAACAAAGTCACACTTGTCTCAACTGCTGTCATATTTCTTTTCCCAGTGTTGCAGACTTATAATCCCAGCTCTTGTTGGGTGTAAGTGTGGCTTTCATAGCAAAATTCCACAGCTTGAAAGTCAAGGAGAACCTACTCAAGTGTTGTTTTTCAGTAATCTTGGAATGTAAGTAGGTAGGTAAAGAAGTCTCTGCATTTTCAGAGATACTTCCCATTTGTGGTGAAGAGCAGTGATGGAGAAGGATGTAATTCTGTTGCTTCGCTTTTGTCTCTCCAAATCATGGCATGTCAGGGTCACCATTGTATTTATTTAGAGAAACAGATCTTGAAACTGGTGTCAGGCTTTTAAATAATCATTTTGTTGGTTTGTTTTTGTTTTTTTTTTTTCTTTAAAGGATGTATTGTCTGGAGAAGCCACAGGTTCCAGTGATGAAGAAGTCGATGGCAGTGCTTCTGCAGTGGAGGATGTTTTACAAGAAGACCAAGTTCTGCCTCAGAGCTGTGACATATTGAGCCTCAGTGAGGAGTGGAACAGACAAAGCAAACCATGTGAGCCTGATCTGGATGCAGAAATCTCATGTAACCTGAGCTGGAGTGAAAAGATGTCAAGCAAGGAGGAGAGAGATGCTGGAACAAAGGAAACTGATGCTGCTACTGTAATTACAAACATGGAAACTAACAAAGATTGCTTGGAGGAAAATTCTTGTAATATGCAAACTAAGAGGAAAGAACTAACAGAAGCAACAGCATATGAACTGGAAGTCATTGCAGAACAGAAAGGAGATAGTGAGAACATGCACAGTGAAGTGGGAGGTTCTTCAGCTGATTTTGTGTTACACAGTTTCAAACCTCAGAATAAGATTGAAAGATGTGGTGAGATACAGCCAAAAGAAGAGAATGTAGTCCTAATCAGCGCTGTTGATGATGAGGGTACACATGATCAGCATGGTGTATTATTGAAAGCAGAGAGAGATGGATTATTGGGAGAGAGAGAAACTCCCAGGGCAGCATTTGTTCCACAATATGTTGCGCATTTGCCACCTGAGCAACGCACTGTGCTTCAGAGGGGAGATTCTGAGAAGAAATCTGATGTGTTGATGCAGAATGGAGTGGTTGAAAATGAATCAAAGCATGTAGTCAGAGTAACAAATATGGCAAGTGATGTAGAGGAGAACATAAAACAAGGGATGCTTGCAGAAGAAAGAACAGCTACAATACAAATGAAAGGACTCTGCACCGGGGCAACCAAGGAGACAGAGCTCTCTAAAAATCTATTGTCTGTTTTCAGTAGTTCAGAATATTTCCGTGAAGTGAAATGTCCTGAAGACATTGTGATACAGCACAATGGAGAGAGAATAACTGTGGAGACTGAGGAAGACACTGGAGCTATTGAGATCATTGCACACTCTCAGTGCTCTGAAATAAAACATGACAGTGAAAAGATGCTGGAGGAACATGTGCAAGCAATAAAAGATGCAGTGGACAGAGAACACAAACCAGAGACTGTTATAGCCTCTAAACATTCCTTACCTGTATCTGCTACTGAAGGAAAGAGAAACTCATTATCTGTGGATGACATAGACAAAAATGGAGGTACAGAGTGGGCTGCTTTGTCAGCCTCTCCAAAAGATGAACAGCTCAACCTTGAAGACATGAATATAACTAGAACTGAGACTGTTGAACCGGCCATGAAATTTAACAGAGAAACACCTGAATCATCAGAGCTACTCCATAGTGCAGAAAATGGAAAGTTAGTAGATATAAAAGAAGAAATATATTTAAAAGGCAAACCACACCTGGAAGAAAATGGCAGTGATTTATCTCCGGGGAAGTCACCCTTGGAAAGTGTACTTGCACTGCAAAAGGCAGCATGCATCACTGATGCAGAGAACAGTGCAGTTGAGTGTGCGTCCTCTGTCTTAGGTGAAGCAATAAAAGGTGAAACAAAACAGTGTGAAAACCTGTGCAGTACATTAGAGCATGGGTTGCCCAAAACTCAAAACTTGGGAGTGTTTGAGTCTCAGGAGACTGAATTACATGTTAATCCAAAAGATCTTGGAGAGGAAAGTGGTGAGCTGTTAGAAAGAGTGGATACCATTGAGTCTGTCTTAGCAGAAAGTAGTTTTACTTCTCAGGCACAGTTTGCAAAGCCCCTGAATCAGTTCTTGGTAACTGAAAATGTTAAATGTGATGAAACAAAAGGGGAATTAAGTCAACAAAGCAAGGAGTTGGTGACTGAGACTTGTTCCAGTTCATTTAACTGGGAAGATAATGTTGTGAAGAAGAAGAATAATTCAGAGGTCATCTGCCAGCCTACTTCAGAAATGGGTTTTAATAGTGGTTTAGCTTTTTCTACTCAAGGGGACTGGGAGATGAGCTGTATAAATACTGAAGAAACAGATTCTCCTGTGCAAGTGGGAATCAGCTTGGAATCCACACTGCCTCCTGATCTAGATTTTAATCTTCAGAAAGTTACTAGTTGTGTTGAAACTGATTTCACAGAAAAGACTGCTTTTTCCCATACATGGGAAAACAAAGGAGATAAAAATTGGGTTGGTGCATTGAACTGTTCTTCTGAAAGCTTAGAAGAGGGTGCTGTGATCCTGTCTGGTGAAAGGGACAACACGTGCAAAGAACTGGACTGCTCTGAGAGGGAATACATACATAAAAATGAAGTGAAAATTCCAGATGAGAAGGAGCAGCCTGTAGATGAAGAACCTCAGGCATCTGCTGAATCACACATCTTGGATGCAAACTCTTATAATAACACTTTTCTTCTCCAGAAGTTTGGTTGTCAAGAATCAGGATGCAGGACATCTACTCAGGAGGTTAGAACAGATCCTTCTAGAACTGGCTCACTGACAACTGAGGGAGAAAGCAAAGAATTGAGTAGTTCTGGAGCATCTGGGGAAAATGCCCTAAAAAGGTCTAGAAATTGTTTTGATATGCCAGGCCAGAGCAATGAATCTGAAGAGAAAGACTGTTCTGTAGAAAAAGTTAAATATTTCAAATGTTCTGAATGTGTTCCCATGTTCAGAAAGGAACTGAGAGCTCCCAGAACTGCAGTGGAACTTCTGGAAGCTGGTGCGGCTGTTGATGCTGATAACCAAGTGTGTGAACTTCATTCAGCAATGCATCCAGGAAGTACTTTGACAGTTAGTCATCCAGGAGCAGGCACTGTAACAGATTTGGATACACACTGTGAAACAAACAGCTCTCTTGGGGCTGCAAATGAGTTGTCAGGTGTGGTTGGGGAGGAGTGTCCTAAAGACACAGCCCCTTGGAGAAAAGAGTGTATATTAGTAACCTCTGAAAATACTAAAGGTGTGGTAGATGCTGACAGAGCTGGAGGCATGAATGACAGTGAAGGAAGTCTATTAAAAACTGAGACATCAAAAGAAAGCCTTGCGATGTCAGATACTTCTGAAAATAGACTCTCAGAAACTTGCAGGTTGGCTGTAAATCCCAGTAAATTAAATACCAGAATGTTAGCACTTGGCACTTTCTTGGAAGGAAATGGTTCTGAAAAACTTCAGTCAAATGTGGAGCAAAGCCTACGGGACAGTGTTGATCAGGGGATACCAGTGTTTGAAGAAGATAGTCATAATCAAACTTGCACTGCTTGCAACACAAGAGAAGACAATACTGATGTTATCCTAGATGGTAGCAGCAATAAAAAGAAAATTATGAAGTGTCTTCCAAATCCAGCCCTATCTGATGTAGAATGCAATTGTCAGACAGTTAGGCAGCCTTCTGAGCCACAAAAAACAGTACTGGATAAGCTGTGTATGTTAAAGTCTGAGTCTCATGTGGATGTTGCTCTTGGAAAGAGCAATAAATTGAAGTGTAAAGAACAAGAACCATCTGAAATCTTGACTGTTTCAACCAAATCAGCTGCTGAAGTGATGCATGCCAAGCTATCAAAGAGGCTGCGTCAAGGCAAAAGGAAAACAAAGACTCTTAAACTAACTCAGCCAGTCCTTGCCAATGCTGATACTTCTGTGCCCACAAAATGCTCATCCGAGACTATAGATAAAATTAGGCAGGAGATGGGTCCTCCTCTGCCCCCCTTGCTACAGCCTTTGGTTGCTACCCCTCCAAAAGCTGCATGTGTCATGTCATCAGTAATGTCTGCTACTGATCAAGCCTCTTTGCTTTCCCCTCTGGATGACCTAATATCCCCGCTCCGTGAAACTCCTGTTCCTCCTCTCATGTCTCCATTAACAGATACTCCAACAGTAAAATCTGCTCTCGTATTCTCTCCTCCCTCACCCCCAGATATGCCAGTAGGTACAAGGATTTGCTCCTCACCTTTGAAATTCTGTACTTCCATTCCAAAGCATGCACTTCCCGTCCCTGGAAGGCTTCCTCTGTGTGCAGGGGATAGTGCTGCTCCAGGTGTTCCTCAGGAGAACTCAGTGAAAATACTGGACACTATGTACCCAGAGCTGTCTGCAAGGGCAAGGACACTGAACATTCTGAAAGGCAACATCCAGCTTAACCGCAGTGCTTTTGCAGACAGCCAGAGTTTGCCAGGGCCTGTGGCTCAAATAGGGGGATTCAAGGCAATTGCCTCTACATCAACTGCTTTTGTGAAAACTGGTAGCAACTTGAAATCTGATAGTGGTAAAGATCAAGACAAGGATGTGCAAAATCAGCAATTGCTTTCAAGCTTATCAAATCCTCTAGAGAAACGGACACTGTTGCAAGTATCCATGCCAAGGAGTGCAAAGAGGCTGAGGCTGGACAGTGAACCATCAAAGCTAGAGCCCAGTGACACTGCTGCTGTGGGAAATCCTCAACCCACCACCTCTGTAATGCAGGAGGCTTTCCATGACAAAAGATGTGAAATCAGGGATTCAGCACACAGCTTCAGTTCAGAAGCATCACTACCAGTAAAGGTTATTGATCCTGACTGCCAGAAAGTTTCTTTGGCATTGAAGAAAATTGCTGAATCCTGTTTTGACTTGTTGCCAGTTATTAAAAGTCACCTGTACGTCGGCAATATCTCAAGTACTCCAGTAATGAGAGATGAAGAGAAAGAAGTTGTCTATGAATTTGCCATAAAAAACAAGGTAAGGAGCATCATTTTTAATTTTGTGTTTTAATAATGACTCAAGAAGGAGTTGCCAAATCTGGTAATTTCATAGGAGCAAGGCTGCTGTACCTTTGTTTCCAGGTCCAGCCAGTAGAAGGCCAAGTACATACTCCTAATAGGCACACATGCACACAATACACACCTAATACTTTTCCCTTCTTTGGCTGGCAAGGTGAAAGCAGGGTGGTGGAAAATACATCTACGCATGTATTTTTGAGAGGAACCAAGTCAGGGTGCTCCATTTGCTCTGATTAAGTTAATCAGGCTCCTCTAACTGTCATTATTCATTCTCAATTTTTGTTAAAGGAAAATAGTTTTAGATCACATAACTGAAGAATTTATATTTTAAAAATTGTAGTCCTATTCTGCATCTGTCTAAGGCTTGTTTATTCTGGGAAGTTGTTCTTCACTCTGTTTTAGTTTTGCTGGCTGCCTCTGATTTACTTTTCTGTGTTTTTATCTGCATGTAAACAGCACTCTTGCAAATAATTGTTTTTAACTGTCATACTACTATAATGCTATGATATAGTCTCAAGTATCTAAGTCTAACAAATATTCTTTGTGCCTTACAGCATTTAGCAGAGTCCTTGCTGCATTCTATTCTCCATAAGCTCAAGGCTCAGAAGAATGCCACAAATTACAGCTTCAATCAGGCTCTGTGCAGAGTCTATACAGGAATCTGTCGGCAGCTGGGAGACATGGAGAGAGCTCGCCTCTTCTGCTATAGCCTGCTTAAAGAAGGTAGAGGATGGCCTAGTGCTTTTGAGCCTTAAGTGTGCTGTGTGTCTTTAGTATTCCAAAGGGATTATGTTTGTAGAAACAAAGATAGATCATGTGAAAGAGACATTTTTCTTACAACTCTTTTTTATAGTGTGGAAGTATAGACTGTTCTAGAAGAAATTTCCTTTCTCACAGTTCTTCACATGTGTTTCAGTTTGATGATGACCTGGACTCTTAGTAGTTTACTACTATTAGTAGACCTAGTAGTCTGCTGTTTTATTTAGAATCCACTATGCTTTCATTTTTGCCCCACCATCTCCAAAATGAGAATGCCTTTTATTTTGCAGTACCTTGGTACTTTGTCTTTTTGTGGGTGCTTGCAAATATAAACATTTTCTTTTTTTCCATTTCTTTTCCTTGGTAAGATTCAAGCTTCAGTAGCTTAATTCAGATTTTTTTTGAATCATTTTTCCGTTCTCTACTTTAAATTGCGTAAGTTCCTGTTGTGATTTGTCTGTGGTTATCTTTCCAGTGTGAACAGCTGTAAATACATCTTTAGGGTTGTTTGTTGAGATTTTTTTAATTTGTTTATTTGGGTTTCATTACAATGCATTCATTTTTGAGTTTTCTCTTTTATGTAGTTTCATGTATTGATTCCCATCAGAATTATGGCAAAATAAGTGTGAGCTGTGTTCCAGCTGCACAATTGCCAAATTGACTATAAACAGTCAGCACTGCTTCATTAGACTTGCGTCATCTGTTCTTTGGTTTGCTTGTCCTTTCAGCTGTTCTTGTATCATTTCGCTGATGGTGTCTGGGAAAATTGCTGAGCAATATCAGATTTCATGTGTAAATTCTAGGGAAGTTCTTTTCAAAGTTGTTGGGTTTGGGGTTTTGTGGGTTACTTTGGTTTGGGGGTTTTTAAGTGGATTTCCTAGCTGTGTGTGTGCAAGATGTTAGCAAGTGCTGTGGTTTTGTACTGAAGAACCCATTTTACATTATTACATGTTTCAGGATTCTATTTCTTTTGGACTACCTCTAGTTTGATGCAGTGATCAGTGCTTATTTGTGACTGGGGTTTATTAGGTAGGCTTCTGGAGTGCAGTCTTCCAGTTTAATTTCATTCAAAGAGTTCAGTGCTCTAAGATAAGATCACTATCCTTAGTGAACTGAAGTGCAGTAAGACCAACCTCAAAATGTAGAAGGAAAGGTGCTTTTGCACTCTGTTACACAGAGAAGTCCAGTGAAGCCTTTTTTTTTTTTTTCCCTCTTAAAAGAAGAGTGAAATGACAGTGGGTGAGGTGGTTTAAGGAAGAATGTTTTGTTTATTCTTGGGTCTTTTTTCTTACTAATCTCAGGACTGAATGTTCTAGTATGACTCCCCTTCCCTGGGCTTTAGTATTTATGTGAGTCCTGTGCCTTTTTTCATAGCTATCTTGATGAAAGATGTACTAGCTCTTAATGCCTGAGTATATATATATATATTTGTTTTTGAAAACTTACTTTGTTCTCTTGTTCTCTCTCTTTTTATTTCCTTAGACTTTCCAGACTCAGAAAAATTGGTATTATTTATCACGAATGTATGGTCTGACATATTTGTCTTCCAAGGTGCAATTAACAAAGCTATGCAATTAGTTGTCAGGAAGAGAGCAAGTAGTGAGATGCTGGCCTGTTTGAGTGCTTATCTCAACTGGGAACAGGTAACATCTGCTTTCATGGTCACTATCAGCTCTTGTCTGCATAGGTGGCTTTAGCTGAATCAAATCAAGCAGCTTACAGGATACCCTGAAACTCCCATGAAGTCTGTGCAGCCGCCCAACTAATGCTGCTTCAGACCTTTTTTGGTTGTCTAAACCGTCCTAGAATACAACACTTTCTTTGTTTTCCCTGTTAAATACTAATCCCTCTATTATACATTAAAACATTCAGGCACAGTCTGAAAATCACTTGGGGTCTCCTGTGGCCCCTGGTGCGATAACTGTGCTGACAGCAGAGGGAGCATTAAACTCACTGCCCACGGTAAAGTGTGGGGAGTGATACCCATGTTCCTATAATCCTTGTATGGGTAGGATGTGCTCATTAGCCTTCTGGCAGTCATCCTAGGAGAAGGACAACTCTGGTTCCAAACCCAGGCAGATGGAGCCCATTTAGCCCTGCAAGGCCTTCCATCTAAGAGAAGGACACTCTAATAAAACGTACATCCTAAGGACTTTGCTGCCAGTGTCCAAGCTTGCTAGGCCCTGGCAGATGAACCTTAGGACTAAAGGGTGGGTCCAGCTCTGCGCATGCTATGTCTCACTGAAAAAAAAATGCATAGCGCAGGCTCGAGGGTGCTATCCGCTATCCTCTTTTTATCAGCACACTTGTAAAAGGCGCTGATGCGGAGCGTGGGTGGAGCCCTCCCTGGATCTTCGTTCATGAAGCCTAGCCATACAATACATTAAAACATTGATTTTAAACTTTATGTATTCCTTTTGTTTGTGTTAAGTCCAACCCAAAGCTGAATTTAAGCTGGTGTAAGATGCTGTGGACAGTCAGAATCAAGTGTATGTAGAGGTCGGTTCTGAGCTGGTAACTTTTCATGCCTTAAGATAATTCCCTTTTAACATTCCAGAGTTCCTCTTTAGATGCTGGTCTTATGGTCTCAAACCTGCTTGTAGAAATGCAGTCATGTCCAAAAGTAGAGTTTCAACTAAGTGAGCAATATGGAGAGGATCTGAGTGAAGATGCTTGGCAGTACATATTTGCTGTTGATCTACTCTGCTCTCACCTGAAGTGGGACTGGACACATGACAATGTTATAAGGTACTGTGGCAAGCAAATCTTTCAGATGACGTCCTGTGTGATTTTTTTTTTTTTAATTCTTTTGTGGTTTGTTTGGGTGGTGGTGTTTTTTCCCAAATTTGTGGCATTGTGACTTAGCTTTTAACATACTTAAACATTGCATAGATATGCAAAAGTGAGGGCATTTTAACCTGATGAGACCTAAGCTGCTGTGTTTGTGTGCCTTATTTTAAGATGAAATGAGTGATCAATGAGGACATGTAGGACTTTATGGTACTGGTCCAAGAAATTAACCCTGTTTGAACTGTTCTAATAAATTTCCTTTGGACCCTTTCATCCAGTGCATGGACTGCTACTGTGCTTAACTTGGTTTGAAAGACTTCCTTTGGATACCTACACTGATCTGACATCCTACTTGTTACATGCACTCTCTGAATTTTCAGTTGTATAACATCTCAGCATAACATTTGAAGTAACACAATTTCATATACATCTACAAAGTCAGTGGAGTAAGTCCTTGACTTTGTTACACATGCAGAATGTTGCAGGAAGTGAATGAAAGATGAACAGGAATACTATTCTGAACAGGAATGATTCCAGCAGAAAGTTAGCTTTGATTGTTTGGGTTTAAAACCTTCTTTAAATTACTCATATTTGTGGATGTTTGGAATGATGAGTTTTCCTAGAAGGTGAATTAAAGATGCAAGTGGAGCTATGGAAAGAAATGGTGAACAAAAGAACAATTTGCATTCATCATTGTACAAATATTGTACCTGCCCTTCATGCAGTATCAGATTTTCAGGTTCATTTGTCTTTCACAGCAAAGTGCTTTGGCCTTCTATGGATAAATGGGTGAAGAAGAGAAAGGAGCATGAAACTGCACAGTCCATTCCTGATAGTGTTATAGCACTGATACTCAGGCTAATTGGTAAGTCATCTAACTGCCTCACTGAACTTTTGCTTTGTGTAAGTATGTCCTCTGAAAATGTCAGCCTGCCAGCAAAGTGAATTGGTTTTGCATGTATTTAGATCTTTATTTATTAACTTTCTTCAAAAATATTCACCTTAAATGCCAAACTTTTACAGTGTTATGCAGGTGTTTTCTGTTTGTCAGCCTGTGGAAGTATGTGCATCAATATCAATATATTGATAAATATCAACATGCTTTATATATTTAAATATTTAACTATGCAAATATCAATATGTTTTATATATTTAAAATTAAATCATCTGTAGCTACATATGCTTTAAAGCAAAGTGTCTGAAGTAAGGTTTTATATGCAACGTAGTATCTCTACCTGCAACTTGAAGTTAGATTAATTTAAGGTCTAGATGGCATTCAAGGTAGTTAGATAAGGTTTCAATAGATATTTTCAGAATGTAGGCTATATAATATTGTTAAACAGAAATTGCATTCTCTGAGATTCTTACTTTAAAATTGTAAACCTGTGGAAGATTGGATCAATCTGATAAAAAATGCCTTGGGGTCTTTAGTCACAAGAGGAATAGGCCATCTCTTTTTCCCAAGACAGCACTGTAACAAGAATGACTAATGTTTTTTGTTATAGTCAAAGAGACTGAAATCAAGTTTTATGATTTTATTGAGAAGGCAAATTAGCAAAGCAGCGCGTGCCGGGCGACCGAGTTTACGAATTGCTATCACTAACTCCCAGCTTTTATACTATTCGTGGTTTCGTTTCTTCTTCTGTGTTGCCACAGTTTCGATTCTTCTCAACTCTCCTCCGTATTCCTGCGGTCTTGCTGAGCAGCAGTATTCTCAAAGTATAACATTATATCGATATAACATTCTACCAAAAGTTACAACACTGGCTTCCTAACAACAAAGCGATTTTTAGTGAAGCAGCCTTGAAACATGACTATCAATAGAGTACCAATCTTGAAACTAAAACAGGCTATTCTCTTAATCAAAACAAGTCTTTTACTTAACAAAGCAAGCTTTTCAGCAATTACAGTAGGCTTTTTCCACAAACCATGCATAACAGGCTATTGTCTCATTTTATCTGCCTAGCAGATAGAGAGGTTTTACAGAAGGCAGATAGGGAGGTTCTACAAAAATAAGTCTATAGCAATACAAAAATAAGTCTGTAGGAATATTTTACAACTTATTTGTTTGATGAGCAAATTGCATATAGTTCACCTATCACATTTGTCATTGAAATTTGCCTTTTCTCTTGATACATGAATAGATGGTCAGTAAGTTTAAAAATGAGGAAGCTGACTATCTAAATGTCAGATACCTAATAACCTCTTTTTCTTTCAGGTCGATTGGGCCAAATAGGTTTGAAGGAAGGATATCTTGCTGCAGTGAAGAATATTAGTTCTGTAATTGGACTATTTGTACATCATGCAAAAGAGGAAGGTAACATTTATTTGGAAGAACTTCAGTGTAACATCTGCAATGTGAAGTTTTGCCATTATAAATAGAACACACACAGGCTGGGGGACACAGGCTTGTGTAGTTTGATGTTAGTGCATTAACAGTACAAACAGTTTTCATTCTGAGTCCTTTTCTCTTTTGAAGTTAATGAATATTACCTTCTGTTAGAGAACAAGGCTGAGATAGTTTCAGGCACCTTGGAATTAGAATTACCCTTAACTAGAGTATGATGACTACATACTTGGATCTGCTAAGTGCTAGTATAAAATCAGATATTGTGGAATTAGTGTGCTCCTTTCTGGTTTTAGGCATCTCAATTGTTGATGTGCTCTAATTCCAATACTTGAACTAAAGGTTCTTTAGATTAAGTTTTCCCCAAAACATTATTGCGTATTAAAGTTTCTATAAGCTGATTTGTGTTCCCTTTTTGCAGGTGTTCCATGGGGTGTGCAGTTGGCAGCCGTATATTCATTGTGTGACTTGGGTTCAAGCAATCCAGAAGGTATTGTTGAGGCCATCCATGCTTGGAGAGTAGTAGTTCCTAACAACATCCCTTTTGCTGTCACAAATAGCATAGCTGAAATCACTACTTTGTGTAAAATGGAGCTAAATTAAAATCTAGGGGAGTGGACTGATCTAAAGGAAGAAGTGCCTAGAAGTGCCTTATTTTACTAAGCAGTACTTGGTTGCTGTTAAAAACAAAGTGGTGTGTCTTTTGTTTTTTTCTTTATCAGAATGTCTGATCACTCAAAGCAAGCTCAGGTATTTTATTTGGCTTTTCCTACTTGGCTTTTCCTAATAACTGATCAGTGATCTGAAAACCAATGTGGTTTTGATTCCCAAGATATTTTTGGTTTGATGTCAATGAAAATTACTAATAGTTTCCATTATTTCACTTTCCTCAACTTGGAGCATGGGCTATCTGACCCAACAGAAGATTGAGCCTGGCTGAAAACCTGGCTCTGTAATTTTGTACTGTAGTTGTAAAATAACCCTTCAGAGAGCAGAAATTTGCCCAGGTTCTGCTTTGTTTTGCTTGAGTAGTCTCATAAGCTTAATTTAAAATACTTGCATAAGACAGCTAGGACTTGGCTTTTTGTGTAACAATCATGTATAGAGTAACAGAGAGAGTACATCTCTGGATTTGTATATATGGTATATTCTGATAATGTGTCTCACATTTGATACTGTTCCACTTGGGGAATTTTGTGTATGTAAATAGAAAGTTGGTTCAAAAACTGTTCTTGTTTCTAATGATAGTTTCACTACACTCTGTGGTTTTGTATCTTTCATAATAAAAGAAGCAAACACCGTTGGTTCTTCTTGGTGTTTTTAAAAACAACAGTTCAGTCTGTTATTTAGCTTACATAAATACCTGGGGGCAGAGCCTGGGCATGGCCTGTGGCGTGGCAGCCTCCCTGAGCCTCACGGGAATGTCAGGACCGGCCAACACACCCCGGGGCGCCGAGAGGTCTTGTTCCACGGTGAGCTCTTCCACCCTGACTGTCGGGGCTGCAGCACGAGTCCAGCCAAACCTCAGCGCCGCAGCTGAGCGGCTGCAATGGCTGCTCTGGGCGGGGAGCCCTCCAGCCACGCTCGGCTCCTTCCCTGAGTGGCTCCTGCCCGGACCCGCCTTCGGCCGCGCCGCTAGCGGAGGGCGGAGCGTCGGCGGCTCAGTGCCGCCATGCGATTCCGGGCTAAGATCGTGGATCTCGCCTGCCTCAACCACTTCAGCCGTGAGTACGCCAGGGAGCGGCGGTCCGAGGGGAGGGTGAGGCGGGTCAGGCCGGAGTACAGCTGCGCCTCGGCGGGCGACCGGGGAAAGGCAGGAGGAAGGGCTGTGCGGGCGCCGTGAGACCCAGGCTGTGGGCCCAGAGGCCGTTTCCGGGGCAGGCAGCGTGAGTCGCTTTCCTTCACCCCGAGGTATTTGGGAGTTTCGGCAGCAGCATGAGCTGTGTTTTTGGAGGCTGAAGGTTTGTCACCTGTCCCTTTGGGACGAGATATGTGGTTACCGCTGTAATCTCCCACTTGCTCCGCCAGGTGTGGTTAACACAATCGCCAAGCTAGCCAAGAGCTGCACCCTGCGCCTCACCGTCAGCAAGCTGTACTTCATCCTCTCCGATAAGGTAGCAAATGGAGGTGTCAGTATGTGGTGTGAGCTGTGCCAGGTAAGCCTGAGGAAGGGGGATAATAACCACATGTCATTGGAAAGCAGAGCGAGCAGTTGGGTCTGGTGTATGAGGTGTGTGGCAGGTCTCTCAAGGTCCTCTGGTCGCTGAAAGTACACTCTTTTGCCTATTGGTTGCACAGCCCTGCTGTTTGTGGCTAGACATCCCCTTTACCCTAGTTGTCACATCGTTGTCTGCTGGCCTACAAGGGCCTGCCCAAAACTGGGACAGGAAAGCATAACTCACCCATCAGACTCTTTGTTTTCAGGTCTGATAGGTGTTGGGTAGAGGAAAGCTTCCCACTGTAAGCATGCAGTTATAAGTTTAAGGTCTGATTGATAAAACTTGCCCCTCTGTTGTTGTTGTTGTTGTTTTTTTTTTCTTTCTCATTTGCTTTATTCGCCAACTTTCAAAAACTGCAGGGGAATTTCTTCGATGAATTCCAGATGGAAGGAGTAGCTGCAGAACACAATGAAATCTATTTAGAGTTGGTGCCTGAGAACTTATCGAGAGCATTAAAAACTGCCCAGAGTGCCAAGGCAGTGAAGATTAAGCTGACTAACAAACACGGTCCTTGTCTCAGAGTTGCTGTGGAGCTGGTAAGTGCAGCCATGCTTTTATCTTCACTATTCAGAAAAAGATCTTAAAAATGAAGTGCTTTTCCTAATCAAATAGAAGCTGTAGTAGTCTTTGGTGTAATTCTAGAAAAACTAAATAAAGTCACACCATTTTCCCTTTTACTAGCCTTTCCTGCCGTAATTGTTGGTAGCGTGTAGAACTAGCTTTGTATTTTCCGAAAAGCAAGGAGGAGATGGAGGAAGAATGGAAGCCATATGGCTGAAACAACTTTTTCTGATGTCTACTGTGCTCTGTTCCTTCATTTGGCTGTAGAGACCCTTGTGTGGATTATTGGCTTCTTACTGAAGCCATTAGGTGAAGGAGGTTTCAGTGTCATGTTTAGTTATTTGGTTTGCTTTGGATTGTCCTGCTACTCCATTTTGATCAACAGTCTTGCAGTTGTTTTTTTTCTTGTTATTAACACCACTGATTCACCTTTAACTCTAAGGATAGCTTCAAGATACCAATGACTGATGTCTCACAACCTCTTCCATATCCTAAAGGGCAGTCTGCTTAATAGCAGACCTATAGGAACCTGTGGAAAACTGGGACTTAGTGTCTGGAACACTTAGTTGTAGTATTTCCCAGAGTGGGTCTGAAAAATTCAGAATTTAAGTCCTGTTTTTGACTGCAAGACCATCCTCTGTCTCTCTAGCCATCCTTATCAAGCAGCAGTAGGATTGTGACACATGACATTCCTGTGGGGGTTATTCCAAGAAGATTATGGAATGACTTCAGAGAGCCCAGTGTGCCAGACTTTGATGTAAGCCTTTGTTTTTATAATTCCTGAGGAAAGGGGAGGTTGCAAGTGGAATGCTATTGCTGTAGAGTGTACTACCAGTGGGTCTTGCAGATGAGGTGAAAGGAAAGGCTGAAGGCTAGGGGTTTGGAGAAGGGTGGGACATGGAGTCCAAAATAAAGGTAGAACTGAAGGGAGAAATGAATGCACCACACCCCAGTCATGCATGAAATAGTTATGCAACTGTAGTTCTTATGTCTTCCTAGGTCAGTATCTACCTACCAGTGCTGAAAACAATGAAGAGTGTTGTGGAAAGAATGAAGAATCTCAGCAATTCTATTGTAAGTTAAGGCACTTGAGGCATGTGTTGTACAGACTTTATTTTATCTAGGACATGTTTGCCTGTTGCCAGACTGGAACCCCTGTGCTATATCAAATTTTGTGATGGGTCAGGCTGCACTTTATTCTTCTGTAATTTTGCGGTGTGGAATAGGCTTGCCTGAAATGGAGGTGGATCTTATTGCAGGTGATTGAAGCAAACTTGAGTGGAGAAATGAACTTGAAAATAGAAACTGACTTAGTATCTGTGACAACACATTTTAAAGACTTGGGAAATCCTCCCTGGGGTAAGTTTCCCTGTCTGTTGCATCTTGTCTGTCTCATCTCATTACTTAAGTACTGTTCTCAGCATCTTAGTTTACTTCTGTTAGTCATTAAAAATAGCATCAAGTACTTCACAGTCTCCAAATGAAACCTTAAAAAGTGGACAATGCCTGTTTCATGTTTGTGGAGGGAATTTTTTCCAGTCTCCTTGACAACTTTGAAGGGAAACTAGGCTGTCTCTTCCTTACACTGCTCTTCCTGAAAAAGTGTGAGCACCAGCTGTTCAGTGGTTATCAGATATGTCCTTACAGATGTTGAAACTCCTGATGTTTTGACTGTGTTGTGTTTTATGCTTTTAGCATCAGAGGATGGATGTCAAAGCTCTACTCAAGGCAGAGATTTGGAAAGCATGGCTGAAGCACGTGTAGATATCAGGAAGCTGCAGCAGCTGCTTGCTGGACAACAGGTCAATCCCACAAAAGCTTTGTGCAGTAAGTCCAACCTAAAGACTTTTAATATTTCTGGTTTTAGGCATTAAGCTCCAGGCCTTAGGTGTTTGGGAAAGGAAAAAAAAAAAGGCTTTAAAAAAAAAAAAATCCAGGCCCTTTTGTAAATACCAAGTTGAATACTCGGACTGACTAATCAGGAGGTGTTGTCTTTGTTTTACAGTTTGAGGTATTATTTTATTTAAAGTCTCAAAGCCCCTCATTTCTAGCTGAGAAATTGGAATTTACTGACAGGTTTGTTTTGTCTTTTTTTGTCAGATGCTTTCTTATATTCAGCACCAAATTGATCCTAACACCAAAATGCTTGTTAAGCAGTTCGTGTTTCTAACCATAGAAATGACACATTCTTTCTAGCAAAGACTCTGCAGGGGGTTATGTCCTGTTTTGATAACTGCAGATGCTTTTCCTAGAAACATCTCTGTGTTATAGTTTAGTGCAAATGCTGGGGATTTCCCAAGGAAGATTTAAATCATGGATATAGCACTGTAGGTCTCTACATTAATTTCCTTGTTGGTATCGGCTTTCATAGACTCTCCAGTAATGCTTTACAGACCCTCAAGGACTCTAATATTACAGCATAGCATGTAATCTTTGTGACAGAAGTGGCAGAAACTTTGTATTCTTATGGAGGCATTCTGCAGGAGAATTTCAGATTATCTTTCCTGCTTTAAATGGAATTTGTGGTGGGTTGTTTTTCTCTTTACAGATATTGTAAGTAAAAGAATTGTCCACTTGATCTTGCTCCATGAGGATGTTTCACTTCAGTATTTTATTCCAGCACTTGCCTGAATGTATTGGAATCTCAGTCGTTTTCCACCTCAAGGCCTTTTCCACGATGTCTGGAAACTTCCATGAGTAGCTGGAGTACTCTCCTGTGATGTGCTGCTAGATGTAGCCATCAGATGGACACTATTTCCATCCTTATGAAATGACTCAAAATACCTCCTCATCCAGAAAGCCATTTCTGTGGAGAGTTCCATGATCTGCAGGACACAGTGCTGGGGAGCTGGTATGTCTGAGTGTTATGGGGAGCAAAACTAATACTGGGATTGAAAGAAGCATTTGAAGTGGCAACTATGGAAAAATTGTTCATGAGCAGCTTCAGAGAGTTAAGGAATTTCTGGAAGATCCTTGAATCAGTTGTATTTCTTCATATGCAAACAGACTTTGTCCAGTTCAGAGTTAAGTCTTGCTTTGAGCATGTGGTTTGCGTTGGGCTTCTTGGTTCCCACCTCCTTGTCTTTTATAGCAAGTAATAATAATGGGTGACCATGCAGTGGCTGAGTAACTGTCTGACAAACTGAACCATTTGACACTGTAACTACCCAAAACAGACTTGTCAAACTTGTCTTACAAGTTTGGTCTTTCAGAAAACAAACCATGTGACATTTTTCATGCTGTTTTATAGCTGTCCTAGTAAATGTTATGTACTTTGGTTTCCAGCTTACATTTGTCCGGTTAACCTCTGCAACTATGAGTCAGGTCTTACTAGACTGAACTTCTGCAGCCATAGACTCAACTCTTTGCTGAAGTGGATACCAAAAATCCCTCTGCCTTCAAGAAAACATTTTTATGTGAGTCAGTGAATTGGAATAGAAACTTTTCCTTGCTTTCTGCTCACACTGTATTACTTCATTATCCTTGTTTTTATGCTGCTTTAGAAAAAGGCTTTGTTTTTAAAGGCCACAGCAATTCGAAGAGTGAAATTTTGATTAGAGAAAGAAAACCATAGAGGGTGCTCAAGAGCTGTGGAAAAATGTATTGCTCTGCTCTATCCTAAGAAAAAGAGAGCTAGGAACCAGCAGCAGACCTCAGTTAACACTTGAGATGTGCGGGGTTTTTTTGTAGTTGAGTACATTTCTCAAGTGGGCAGTTTGACAGTGACTAAATGTAAGACTGGAACTGTTTAGATTTTGTAGGCTATTGAAGAAATACTGTTTCTAGAGCAAGTATCATGAATAAGCCAGGGCAGATGATTTGGGCACAGACCCTGAGAGAAGCTGAACTCACCTGAGATCAGGTGGCTAAAGGGCTGGACTTGAGCCTCTCTCTGTGCTTCAGTGCCTCATCTGTAAAACAAGAATCTTCATACTGTACAGCTGGGTGCAGTGTGTGGTGAATAAATGCCTGAAGGATTTCCAGTGCATTTAGCTTCTCTGATAAGAGACCTAAATCTAAATTGTAGCTTCACTCTGTAGGTATGTCCTCAGGGACATCTGTGTTCATGCACATGTCTTAGTGAATGAAGAATCAGGGAAACAAACTGTGAGTGTGTGGAGGGGGTGCTGGTGCTCTAAATGTTTGTTTCTCCTGATCATTGCCACTGTGGGCAGGAACTGGAAACAGGCAATCCCTTCCTGTGGATTTGCTGTGTACTCAGAGTCAAAACACCTGTCCCATACATAAGGCCCAGAAAGTTCATTTCAGTTGTTTCCATGATCTAACCCTTTCACTCAGAAGACACGAAGTCTGTAACAGCTGCTGAAGTATTTCAGGAGAATAGCTATTTCTGCTGTGGTTTATTGTATCTGATGCATCCACGCAGCCACCCAAGAATGATTGCATTAGCAGGAATAACAGCAAGAATGAGTTACAATCTGCGTTTGGAGGGCAATTACATAATTCCTAAACAATTCCAGAAATTTCTTATAATGTAATTTCTGCAGCATAAATTGGGGGCAAACATACAGGACTGTGGCCATTCTGTGTCTGGTTTCTGTTACAAAGAAGCTTACAGACACCATTTGCTCATGCCATCTGCAAAGGAAAATGAGGGGATTTTTTTTCATTTAAGACAAACTGCATTTGCTTTCAGCATCTCAGGCTTGAAGTAATACAAGGCACATGTTCCCTTCAGGGAAGTGTGGGAATGGTACTTGGTGTGCATTAAGGAGCGATACAAAGCCTGTTGTAATTTGTGTGTATCTCCCTGACTTTACTGTCATGTTGGATCCTCAGCCCTTTATGAGATTTGCTAATAGACCCAGAATCTTTGAAAATATTAATAATTTGTCTACCTTCTCACTTGCAACCTCCTGACTGCATTAAAATATTTTCTTAGTGGATGCCCAGAGTTAAGGAATACAACAAATCTCTTTTCAACTGCCCTAAATAAGAAAGAAACAAGGGGAGCACCTTATGTTACCTGTCATCATGACAATTCTTATATGTTTTTGTCTGAAGTACAAATGATGTTGGTGAAGGTACCTCAAGGCTTTATGACCTGCAGCAGTGACCCAGAGGACACAGCTGTTGCCACATGCCATTTCCCAGCAGAATGAGACCTCCAGATGCTAATGTTGACAGCATCTTCAAAAGCTGGGCATGTACTGGAACTGAAGTTTGGGGCTGAAGAACACAACGAGATGAAAAGATTATTGACTCTTCCTCCAAAGGATTGCCAGACATCTAACAGAGAACAAAGTCTCCATGCTGGAGACTCCACAGTGTATGGATTCTGTTAGATTTGGGGCCAAATTCAGAGAAAACCGTATCTAGTCTGTGGACAGTCAAATAGAATAATTATCATTTTTAGCATATTTGTTTATACATTTATGAAACAGAAGTCCCATTCCTCTTGCAGCCAGGTTTCAGGGTCTTAAATAGAGTAAGTACCAGATTTACTTCAGGAGGAATGCAGCACTGGTTTTGTTGCACTCAGTGTCAGTTCAGGGAAGTGGAGACAAGTAAAACCAACTTTAAGATGCATTATGAAAAAGTATTTTGGATTTTTTGGCAGCAACAGCTGTTTCTATTCTGTCTCACAAGAAAAATAGCAACTGTCTACACATGGCAGTAGCTAAAACACTTGAAAAGGCAGAGGTACTACTGCAACACACTGTGCCCTGAAGAACACTGTCCTGCTGCAAACAGAAAGCATAACTTTTTTTGCAGATAGTCTTCAGACAAGTTTCTGATGTTAAGTATTTGTGACTGTTAGAGCAACATGGACAAAGCACAGCATCATCTCCAGATGGAAATCTCTTTTCTAATTTGGTTTAGTACAGGAAATTCTGTGCTGCTTATTAAGAAGATCAAACTGCTTTATCACTGTCTTGTTTGGATTAGAAGTCTCTTTCAGTCTGCCTTTCTAGAAACATCACTGTTAAGTCTGCTGTCATGCCAGCTTGGGCTAGGAGGACCTCTTATCCCAAGCAATGCTAAACCTCCTGGGGGATTGGTTGAGTGAATTCCAAGAGAAAAATTTCAGGTGCCACAGGAGCTGATTCTGATGCTTTCAATATGTGAACTTTGGCTGATCTTGAATTGTACCAATAACCCAGTCTGGTGGTAATGATATGCTCTTCTGAATCAGAAGTAGAACTTGGATTTTGATCTTAGGAGGTGATGAGGGTGCCCATTACCTAGTTGGGACTTGACTTTTTGGCCTCTGTGTTTTCCAGGGCTTTACATCTAACCTGCAGCATTTTACCTACAGCCTGCATGTCAGGGTTTAGGGCTGGACCAGCCACTAATCCACAGATGCTCTCTATTAACCCCTTTTCCTCAGTTTTATACTCAATATGAGGTACAGGGCATGGAATACCTTGTTCTGACTCAAGCTAGGATAGCCATGTGCTTCAGTAGAGCTCTTTGCACTCTTCCTCTTGCCTTCTGTACCTAGGAGCAAACAGGTCTGACACCACAGAGTGGTTAAGATAAAAATCAAAGCAGGAGAGCTCTTCAGGGATGCTCACTCAGGCACAAGAATTCCCATTACTGGACTGCAAAGCTCCTGTTTGTCATAACCTGACATCACCACTGTGCAGTGGCAGAGGTGTGGGAGGCACAGAGAGCAGCATCAAGGACTGAGACAGTTAAACTGAAAGAAGGCAAGTGGTTTTATGTGGCTATCCCTGGAGGTAAAATTAATAGGTATACAGAGTATGTAACAGCAGATTTCCCTGAAAGCTTCAGGGGTTAATACAAGCACTGCTAGGTTGGCAGTGGATTGTCCCTGGAATAACATCCTTCCCTTTTCACTAACTGTTTGATCTAAAACCCCAAACCTTGCTGTTTGCTCTGTGACTTTGCAAATTGCAGTGTTGAGTGGAAGTGACAAAGCAGGATGTTTTCTTTGTGAGAAGGTACCCTGAGTACACAGCCTATCATTACTATTCAACTTTCAAACCGGGGTGACATGGTGGGAGAGTGCCAGGGAGAGGTCTGGATGTTGTCATCGTCCTCTGTCCTGGCTCAGCAGTGGCAGGAGAAGAGCCAGACAGACGTGACTCTGGGCAGATATCCTGGGTGACTCGTGGCAGCGAGGTGGCAGGGTTCTCTGAAGCTCCAAGAAGTCTCTGAAAGCAAGAGCAAAGAGCAAGCCAATTTCTACTCAGAAGCTTTACCTCCCTTTAAAATCAAATGTTTTGTAAACTACACTAACATCATTTTATTTTATCTTTCACTTTTCTACATTACAACATCATACTAGTCAGTGTTACCGACATTGCTGAATTAACTCCAGGACAAAAGTAAAACTAGATGTGATTCTAGGCCCACAGGTTTAAAAAGCAGGCTCTGCTTTGGAACAGCTCAACAGAGTCATCCCATTTTTACATGGCATATTCTCAGTAGCAGATGTGCTGCCACACATGTGCAATGTGTGTTATATGTGTTTTTACCTCTCAGTAGCACAGAACCACAGTGGTGTGCCAGAGTTTGCTGAAGTTTCTTCCATAGCATTCAGCAGTGTTGCAGCTCTTGCTGCTCACAGTAGAAGGAAGGAAAGCTCTGCTTCTGGAGCCTGTTAATTATTAAAGTGCCTGCTAGCAGGCTCCTCTCCTTCACTGACTGTTGCTATGAGGTGCTTGCAGAATCTATTTAGGTTATTCTTTGCTGGGAATAATATCAATAAGTTTGCACACAGAATAACCACCTACCTGCAGCGTAATTGTTAATTGGCTTCTCTCTCATTTCACAACAAACTGGGAGTGACACACTTTTAATGTCAAGATCCCTATGCTTTGGTGAACTTGTCACATCTGATGAGCTGAAGGTCTCCAGGGAGCCTGGTGCTTTCATCTGCTGCAACACAGGATCTCCCTTATTTTAGTATTTTCAGAAGTTGTAAGTAGGGGAGGAAAAAAAAGGCAGGAGTTTGAAGGCCAAACTCTGAAACTGCTTTTCCTCTTTTCATGCGCTTTTCATTTAACCAGCTATTACTGCCATTAAAATGAAACCAGTACAAATGCAATGGTAATATCTATTAGCATATAAAACTTTATTTGTATTATGAAAGTGATGCAGGAGTCCAGTAACAGACTTGGACTCCCTGAAAGAGATGTGTAGCCACTACAGTTTCCCTCCAGTTAATAACACAGCTAAGAATAATGTTTTTTTCTGTGAAAAACCTACTGTGAGAGTTGTTTCTGAAGGATAATAAAGATGACATTTCATGGACTCATAACTATTTGCTTCCAGGTAAGGGCACTACTGCAGATTGCCCCAAGAAAAAGGGGCAAAACCAGTCTTGTAATGCCTCAGCTACAACAGCTACTTTGATTTTCTGTTAATGAAAAATATTTTACCTTAATTAAATCAACCTGTTCAAAAAATAACGCAACTTGCTTACAACACTCTGTATCTCATTCTAAGATAGAGCTGTTCCTTCAAATCAGTCTGGACTGTAACACTGTCAAGAGTAGTAGTTTTTCTACTTTACCTATTCTCTTTCCCGAGTATTTAATGTTTTTATGCTGTAATTGCCCTCTTCCAAATAAATAGCTTGCATTTAACACAAACTCTGTGCTTGGAAGATACATAGTGCTTCAAGAGGACTCACAAGCTTGAAATCAAGTATGTGTGTATTTCACAGACTGAGTGTATCAGGTCAATTTTATTTTTCCACTCTGTTAGGACACTTGAAATAACTGGTTTTATTTTGCAGCAGCTTTTGTTTGAAACATCGGTAGGCAAAGGGAAGAGAGAAATCCCAGGGCAGAGTTGTAGTCATTACTCCTCAGAGTCAGCATGGATCAGCAGCTCCCTGAAGCAAGGACTGACTCTGATGTGTTTATAGAGTGCCTTAGACAAAGGAGTCCTGCTTTCTGGCAGAGGCCTCGAAGAGTCACAGTAAGGCAACTAGGAGTAAATTACCATGGTGTGGTGTTAGACTATACCATGGTATTTTCCACTCTTAGAGATACAAAATATTTCAAGTGGCATGAAGGTTTAACTGAGTAGAACATTGCCCCACAGCTGATTTACTAGAGGAGAGCAGAGTGTTAGAATAAATGGCCTGGGAATGCAAGTTTTAGAGCCAAATTGCCTTTGGGTGCTGTGTGGAGCAAAGGAGTGCTGATATCAGACACATCTCTGTAACCCTGGTTGCTATCACAGAATCACAGAATATTCATGGCTGGAAATGACCTCTCGGATCACCAAGTCCAACAAAAAACACCACAAACCACACAACCCCTGCCCTCACTAGAGCATGTCCTGGAGCACCACATCTATGCATTTCTTAAACACCTCCAGGGATGGTGACTCAACCACCTCCCTGGGAAGGCTGTTCCAGTGCCTCACCACTCCTTCTGTAAAGAGTTTCTTCCTAATATCCAATCTAACCCCACCCTGTCTCAATTTCAGACCATTCCCTCTGATTCTGTCATTAGTTACTAAGGAGAAGAGGCCAACACCCACCTCTTCTTTCTGTATAACCTGACAAGATCTCTGTACTCCTCTTGAGTTACCTGGCCCTTCCTCCCAGAGGTGATAAACCCTCCTTTTCTTCCTGAGTCCCTTCAAAAGCTCCCTGTTCAACCAGGCTGGCCATTTTCCCTGCCCTTTAGTCTTACGGCACATGGGGATAGCTCTCTCCTGGGCCTTTAAGATTTCGTTCTTGAAGAGAGTCCAGCCTTCCTGGACAGCTGGAATGAGCTTTCCAAACAACTCATTGCTAAAGAGTCATACTGCATACATGCATTTATTTTTGATAGGCATAGTCTGAAAATCACTTGGGGTCTCCTGTGGCCCCTGGTGCCATAACTGTGCCGACAGCAGAGGGCGCATTAAACTCATTGCCCACGGTCAAGTGTGGGGAGTGTTACCCATGTTCCTATAATCCTTGTATGGGTAGGATGAGCTCATTAGCCTTCTGGCAGTCATCCTAGGAGAGGGACAACTCTGATTCCAAACCCGGGCAGATGGAGCTCGTTTAGCCCTGTAAGGCCTTCCATCCAAGAGGTTAAACCTCCATCCTAAGGACTTCGCTGCCAGTGTCCAAGCTTGCTAGGCCCTGGTAGATGAACCTTAGGACTAAAGGGTGGGTCCAGCTCTGTGCATGCTGTGTCTCACCTAAAAAAAATCCATAGCGCAGGCTCGAGGGTGCTATCTGCTAGCCTCTTCTTATCAGCACGCTTGGAAAAGGCGCTCATGAGGAGCGTGGATGGAGCCCTCCCTAGATCGTTCCTGAAGCCTAGCCACAACGATTTATTTTTGAAGGTGACTATTTTTCTAGTTCCTTATACCAATGTCCTGGAGTGATTAAAAAACCAGGACAACCATTTTCTCTCCACAGTTTTCCTTGATTTCTCAGGTTATTTCATTACCTTCAGGCCACCCTGTCACAGGCATTTAATGCAGAAATGTCTGTCATGCCTTCTGCACATCACATCTCATGTAGCACTTTGTCCCACCATGTCACAATGACCTTTACTACTTCATCATGGGGACTGAAGAGAAGGAGAGGTTTTAAAGCTGTACCTGGAGATTATCTAGTAAAGAAACTGCAGTGTTTTTCCCTGTGCTACTGTACTCCTCCCATCATCATCGATCAGTTTGCAGCTGAAGAATATCCATACATGGCAATGTGAACTAGCCAAAAGGGTGTTTCTGCATTTGAAATAACACTACCTTGCTGCCCATGACCTGCTTGCTCCTGGTGTGTACAATGCCAATGGATATTCCATTGTCTGTGACTGCTGTGGCATGGATCTTTCAGCAATCCTATGCCCTGTCTCACAACGTAACACTTAAGGTTCTGCTCCTGCTTGATCTGCCTGTAGAGACACTGGGATGTTTGGCTGGCTGTGGTAAGAGACCAGTGGTCTGACAGCTAGGTAACAGGGCTAGCAGAAAAATAGGGAAGCAGAACAAGAGTAAGAAAGCAGCAGCCACCAAAACAAGAGGTCTGCAGCAGGATGGCTGTGAGGCAAGTCTCTAAAGCAGATGGAAAGCTGTCTCCAAGACATTTGCTTTGTGACAGGCTGCATAGTAGACAACCCATTCCAGATATGATAGGAAATGTACCTTTTTCCTGCTCTTTTTCCATAGATATCTCGTGAACACCCAATTAGTTTCTCCAGGTGAAGTGTGATGCTAAGGAAATGCAACTGGTATTTCAAAGAGTAAATCGGGTTCACAGGAACCAAGATGAGAGGAGCAGGAAAGGGAATGGAGAGGAAACTCTTAATTTCAGTGACACATTTCCTGGTAGATGTGTTTTTAATTCATGCCAGCATCAAAACCTTTCTCCCTTTATTTGGGAGTGCTGTCTTCACATGTAGTCACAGAGCAAAAGAGGGGATTCTAAAGTGGAGATTCTATCTTGCAAAAATGTATTATCAACAAAATAATGTAATATTAGGGGCTATGTGGCAGAACTGGATCTTCTGCAAAACAGCAGTGTCCCAGAAAGCTGTTATACTGCTAAGACAAAGCAAGAAAAGTACCTTTACTGTATACACTGCCTCTTTCAGGAGCACAGTTCATGAAGGTAGATGAGCTCCCGTGTGTGCAGTAGTGATTCTCTCACTTCCTCTCCTTTTCTCTTTGTAAGGAGAAAAATGTAAATCTGTTACAGATCATGTACCATTCACAAATGAATCTAATCTTCTGAGACAGCAGTAGAGGGAATCCTCACGCTAGACCTGAGCCAAACTGACCCAGACTCCTTTTACTTTTGCTGGTGAAGACAAGGGAAGCTCTTGTCACACAGAGCTACAAAACAACCTTTGAGCATTTGGCTCCAGCAATGCAACCAGTAAAATGTTTTCTTAAATCACAGTAAATTATTTTTATTCCTACTCAAATATTGGTACAGTGCTAAAATATATTTTCCGTGGGTTTGGTGTTTTGGTTTGATTTTAAATTCTGGCTTAATAGCAACATTTTTACAATATGCTTTTTGATAGATTTAGCATACTTAGAGCATTCATACCCACCCACAATAGGTGGTTACATACAGCTCCATAACTCTGTAAGTTAAAACATCAGTGCAAATTTCAGCTTGCCAAACTCTTTTTTTTGGGTGGAAATGCAGAGATCTCTTTAAATGATGGGGCATTACAAGGAAGTTTTCAGCAAGCCAGAAGCATCCTGCATCTATTAAATGGCATCTCTATCTTTTCTAGCAGCTGCCTCTTTTCTTCTGTGTTAGCCCAGGCAGAGATGTGTGGGCAGCAGTCCCAGAACCATTGGGGCCATCTCCTTACTCCTGCTGAGGGCCTCCGCAGGCAGCCTTTCCAGAAACTTAGGATACATCATAAGAGATTTATGTTTTTGTTCCTTGCCAGCCAATGCTCCTGTCTTCTGAAGCTCCCAGCAATCCATCAACAGCTGCATACCACAGAACAGTCATCTTTTCTGTTTATGCAACAGAGGAGTCCAAAATGGGATACTTCAGATCCCTCTCGTTATTTCCAATGCCCTGACCAGGTCACTGCTCAGCTAGACACAGATTTGCTCAGCAGGCTGTGCTTACCTTTGTCTCTGTTCCAGTTTCAATCAGAGCTATTCCATGACATAGACCTCATATTCAGTATAAAACTGAGGGTCAGACCCTAAAACTCCTATGACATGTTTGGGCCTTGGGATCCCTTCCATAAAGCCTAAAACCCAAGCGAGGCAGGTGTGTGATTAAGCTATTTAGCACCTAATTAACAGCAAATACAAAAAGGAGAGGTTTGGGCACTCCTCTCCCTAAAGATTGAGCACCTGAGCCCTCTGAGGTGGTGGACTGGGAACTCTCCTGGTGAGCATCAGCAGCCCAGCTCTGCTGTTGCAGGATGCTGTCTATTCTGCCTTTGATCTCAATGCAAAAATTCCTGAATCCAGTTCCGGGATCCAGCCTGAGTCTGATTCCTATCTGCTGCTGAGTCCTTCTGCCACAGCATCAGTGGTGATGGTGAGGTAGTTGCATGTTTACAAAAGCCTGTAATGGAAGGATAAGGGGCAATGGTTTTAAATTGGAGAAGAGTAGATTTAGACTGGATATTAGGAAAAAGTTCCTCACCACGAGGGTGGTGGAACACTGGAACAGGTTGCCCAGGGAGGTGGTTGAGGCCCCATCCCTGGAGGCATTCAAGGTGAGGGTTGACAGGGCTCTGGGCAACCTGATCTAGTTGGGGATGTCCCTGCCCACTGCAGGGGGGTTGGACTAGATGACCTCCGGAGGTCCCTTCCAACCCAAACCATTCTATGCTTCTATGATCAAGGGGCTTTGGGTGTGCTATTTGGTTTGTGTACATGCACTCTTCAGTTGAGACATCATTGATTTTAATATTTTTTCATATGCTTAACATTAATAAAACATGGTTATGTGGCTGATGTCCATTAGACACTTCCATAAATTCTTGTCTAATTAGTAGTTTCCAACTGTGGTATAATCTTGGGTTTTAGTCACATCAGTTACACATTTTAATGTGATCTTACTTCTTTTTAACTCTTTACAATTGAGATTTTATTGAATCAAATACAACCAAAACAAAATATAAATTAAGTCTGGTAATTTTCACTGCATTCCTTTTCCAGAGGGATTGTGAGAGCTTTCAGAAGACCTTAATCCCAAATAGATGTACAAAGCCTACAGAATGTAGTACTGATAGAACCAGTAGAGTTTTTTAAGCCTAAAGGTAAAAACTGTATTTTGTGTTGGGATTTTTGATCCAGCATATTGAAGTTGAGAGCAGAGATATGCTAAATAAAAGCTATTCCGTTAAATTCTGGAATTTTTACATCAAGGAAAGTGAGGAACCAGGTATTGCAAGATTTATAACAAAAGCAAAGGGGAAAGAATGAAGCAGAATTCTTGAGAAATATTTCTGTAGGCAGGAAAATATTTTTATGCTGCGTCCAAGTTACCCTTCTCCTTTGCTTATGAAATGAAACACCATTAATCACTCATTGTTTTGTAGCTGCTTGATTAAACATAATGCTGAGACAATCTGTTTTCAAGGTGACTAGTGGAAAGTGTCTGCAGCACAGCAGAAACCAGCATTTGCCATGCATCTTTTTCCATACCTGCTCTTTTAATAATTCACTTATTTGTGCTGCTCACCAAGTTGGCTCAGACCATAGATGGCAAAGAGCAAGGTCTGCTTTTCAGTTTGTGTGTATGCAGTGAGTAGCTCAATGGTCCCCTGGCTAGTTTAAGATGCTATTGCAATAATAAGTGACAGTAATAATGTTTTGAAATTAAAATGTTTCCTGATTTATATTTATATCTTTCCTTCTACATATATATCTGGTATCTTTCATACTTCCCAAGTTCCCTGTTGCACACAGTGGGCACAGATGCAGTGGGGTAGGCATTAGGGTGTTAGTCCACATATGAGGAGAAAAAAGTGTACATAGAGATCTCTCTGTATGAGCTTTTTCTTTGGAGATGGAATGCTGGCAGTTCTGACTGCTCCTTTATGTGCTTTATAAATGTGTACATTTTACTTTAATTTCTTCCCTGGTTTTGGCAAACAGTGGTCTGACTGATTTCTTTTCAATGTACCTAAATCTGCTTTGATATCTCATTAGGGTTTCCACCACAAGTGGGAACAGGTGGGAAGTAGAAGCCCCAGTTTGATGCTATTTCCAACCTTCTGTTCAGAAAGAGTGGGGCTAGATCATGATGCAGATGTCAGTTACCTCTCTAAGTGCAGGCTAGGATGGAAAGATGCAGGGGGAGGAGGAGGGTTGGGGAGAAGATAATTCAGCACCCCTGGGGAGATCTCTTAGAGCCTCAGCTCCCAGTACAGAAGGGACTGTCTGCAGCCCAGCCCACTGGGCACCTGCACACATGGCACCTTGCCATCCCCTCACTCTGGCTTTCTCCTTAGCTTTAAGGAGATGTAAATACATTGCATAGAAAATTTTGCTGCTTCAGGGCATGAAAAGGAGGCTTTCAGTGAGCCTCCACCTCTTGCTGTCATACATTGCATTTACCAGAGACATCAGCTGTGTGCACTTGAGTATCTGTGTCTTCCTGGGGGAGGGGGGGGTGTAAGAATGAATGTTTGTTTATTCTGTTGTCTCATCTGATGCCTTTCCATGGCAGAGGAACAAATTTTCCTCTCTCAAATGTAACTGTTCTTAAGTCAGCCTAAGTGAACACTTTGTCCAGGAATTATAAACAGTATCTGTTTTATAATTCAAGTTTTTTATTTCAGTACAGGATGACTGAGGTGAAATTGAACTGGAAAGAGGAGTGAGTAAAGAAGAAATACTTTTCAGCGTTGGAAAAAGCATTCCATAAATAGTTCCTTGTATGGTCTTTCCTTCCAAATTTAGTTATGTCTTAAAATTTCCAAAGGTAAGGGGGAAACAGTGAAAGAAATGCATTTCCCAGCACTTAAATAGTACCTCTGAGTACATGTAGTGGAAAGGAATGCTCTCATCCCAAAATTCCACCACAATTATCTTTTTTTCCCATACCTTCTTTGACAGCACAGATAAGTATTTAAATCTTTGCCACAGGCTTTACTTTACATAGCAAAAGATGCTCAGGGAAAATAACAGCAAGAGACTTTGTATAACTCGTAGAAAAACACATCCTTGTATGCATGGAGTAGTTTATTAGTAGGAAGGCCTTAAACCATGTCAGTGGAGATGTCAGTAGAACAAGAACACTCCAAGGATTGGCAGCACTTGATGAAGAAATGTGTGCAAGGACAGTGAGAGAATGCCAGCTTTTCAGCTGCCTGCTCACATAAAGAGCTATAGTTTATTCATTGGAGTTCCCCAAAGGTCACACGTAATGGCCCAAAGACATAAATTAGAGGCCTCAGCTAATAAACAGACTGTTTAGTTAAGGCAGAGGTCCAGTTTTCAGAGTTGAAAAATGCTTCTGGTTTCATTTACCCTGAAAGGAATTTGGAGGGGACAGGGCAGGGCAGTGGGTGATGGATAACAATATGGATGCAAGGAGGAGAAGGCAAAAACTGTTTACACTGTAATAGGAGAATGGATTGCAAGAATAAATTGTTGTTGTTTCATCTGCCTATTCCAATATAAAGGGAAATTTCAGGTTCTATTGAATTAAGGAGAACTGATCTAATTTTCCTTGCGTAGAAATCAAGTTCAGGACAATATTGCTGAATATTGCATGGAACATAAATATTGGAGGAAAAGGGAGGAGGACTTGCTGTCAGATTAGTCTCCAGCTGGGCATCTCGCTCTAGATGAAAGTTTTGCCATAGACTTCTCTGTGGCTGCAATTGCTAACACAACTGACCCTCCAGCTCCCACTCCCCAAGCTGTGTGATGTTGCATGTAACACTTCTGGTATCAGACTTGTCGATTGGGTGCTTTTACTGGCTGTTATCATAGACAAGTAATACAGAAGTTAAATTGACTTTTACTGGCTATTATCATAGAAAAGAAATACAGAAGTTGAACTGAATGCTTAGATATAAAAAATCCCTGGAGGAGGGAAGAGAAGACTTTGTGCTCAATGACTTCCTTTTCAGGGCTTCTTTTATACTGAGCCTAACCAAACAGTTATGCAACCTGGAAAGTATTACATTTCAGGAAGTCTGGAGCTCTGGAAGTGTTATCCAGCCATGAGGCACTGCAGAGCTATTGAAATGCTTCTCCTGGGTCTCCTTTTATGGAGAACAGTCAGCAGAGGGAGACAGTAAAAAAAAAAAAAACCCAACAAAAAGTAAACAATAAAAACAAAACCTCGCCCCCAACAAATGAGGAGAGATACAAAAACATGAAGTAGCATTATGATAAATCTATGACTTTGAAGTAATCAAGCATCTTCTTTAAAGCCTTGCACTAGAAGTTTTTGGATATATGTTTTTATCAAGAGCACTTGCAGATCAGCCAACTGGTCAGATTTCTGGAGGAAATGCCACTAAACACCTTGAAAGAAGTAAATTATTTCCTAACTTAAAATGCATAAAAATTATGCTAATGTCTGGAGGAAATTAAGACATTTTCAAAACAGCTCACCCAAAGAAATTAGAATGGAGGGGGCCTACCTGCAGAAAAACCACAAATCCAAAAAATGCTTCATAAGCTATTTTAAAAGGCAGAAAAAACATTTCTTTCCTCTTAATATAGGCATATTTCTATCTTTCCACAGTGTTAGCACTTAATGAAAATCTCTAACATATTTTCTTTGCTAAAAATTGCACTACAACTCTTGGTACTTTCCACAGGAAAATTATTTGAAAATGCTGAGACTTTTTTTTTTAATTGAATTTGAAAAAATTTATTTCAGAGAGAAGAGAAGCTCTCACCCTCTTGTGAAAGTGTTTTAAACACAGGGTCTTCCTGCAGGGAAAATAAATATTTTTCTGGTATAGAATGAATTCTTTTGTCTACCATGTGCCTGAATCTGAGGGAAAGCTTTCTAGCTAAAACATGGCAATTATTCTGATGCCTGCCATAAAACTGTTCAAATGTATGGGAAAGGAATGGAAATTGAAGCCATACTGCTGTATGCAAGTTTATGGCTTAAGCAGGGCATATGATATGTAGTAGGAACAGCTGAAATCCTGGGAGAAAAGATTCCTCAAGGATAAAGAATGAGCCCATGGTTCAAGTGCTGGGAATTATATCCTGTGGGTTTGTACCCTGGCTCTGCCAGAGACTTCCTGTGTGTTCTTGGAGAAGGTTTTCATCCACGTTGGGCTTTAGATCATCTTCTCTGAGATGGGAATAATGACTATTCTTCTCTGCATCCTTTCCTCTCTTGAATCTGATCATTTTCCAGTTCCTGCACATCCACATCCACAATTCACATTCACAATCCTACTTGCTTCTCTCCTCCTCTAATTTGAAGAGTAGTCTGGAAAGAAACCGATACTTTGTCTGTTGGGTCACAGCTTTGATTAAAGACTTGGGTTGGTTTTTTTTCCTTAACAAATCTGTTTTGATAAAACATGTACAAAGAGATCTGTTTGCATCCCATTTATATTTCGCCTCTGGTTTTGGTTTAGTATATAAATGTCATAAACTCTTAATGAGAGCTTTTACTTATTATTCAATGTGTTAACTATTCCCATAGCTCTGTACTTGGCCGAGGTGGAAGATTACACTTCGCAGCCTCTTTTCTGTGCTCTTGGAGAGTGTTTCTCAGAGGGTTTAGTGAGAAAAAAGCCATCATTCTTATTTGCTAACAGGAAGGCCTTTGCTGAGCCTCCTTTCAGCACTGGAAATTTGTCTCGTCTCTCACCCAGGTCATCTCCTTCATACGTTTGGCATTAAAAACATTTTCACCCTGCTGGAAGGACAGTGTTTTGTGGGCTGGTAGGTCATTTTGAGTCACAACCCCAGGAAGAGTCTTTAAGAGAGTCTGTTTTAAACAAAGGCCCTGCCAGTGTGTGGACTGCAGTGTGACTGACCTTTCAGGCATACAACTAGACTTTCTGAAACCAAACAGCATCTACATCCAAGATACAGGAGAGGGTACTCACTAAGTGCCTCCCCTACCCAGATGGTGACCACCTAAACTGAGAGCTTCATGCCGTAGCCCACATCAGCAGGAACAGCAGGGTGCCAGTGAGAGTGAGCTTTGGGCTGAGTCATTAGAGCTCCTCAAAATGGATAAGCACCCTCTCTGATAATGAGCATTAGGGGTCCAGCCCCAGGCATGTGTACTTTGCTTAATGCATAGCTAAGATTTGGCTTTGAAGCCGTAATGCACTTCAATTTTATTTCGTCTGTATGTAAGATGGCTGTGAAGTAATTGTATATTTTTGGCTATCAATGTTTTGACTTTTCAAGTTGCTCTTAAGTATTTCCTATTCTGTTCTCCTAAAGTATTTACAGACAGCTCTTTCTTTTTTCATGGTAAGTCTAGTCTGTTAAAAAGTGGCTTTTCTGTGAAGGTAGAGAAAGGGAACAGATGTTTTTGAGAAGGAAGTAGTAGGGTGTATTTAGAAAGAGAAGAAAAAAAACCCTAATGCCTGCCTCTTTTCAACATCCCTTAAGCCCAAATAAAAGCTGATAAAAAGGTAACATTTCACTGGAATAAAATCCCAGATTCAGTCAGGATTGTGTCTTTCAGCAGTTTTAACAACAGTCTGGTTTACATTTTCTGTTATGTTTTGCCGCATATTGTTTTTTAGAATAACTGAATACTAACAACTTTCTTTATGCATTAGCAATATATTGTATTCAAACAGAGTGGAATTTGTTACAACTTTAAAGCCTGGGGAAAATACTGATTTTAGTGTTCAAGTGGTACAATAGCATATGATACTTGAACAAAAGGCCACAGCTTTCCAGGAAAGACCTGCAACATTTCAGATGATACTTCAAACTGCATGTGGTATAGGAGAGGGCATTGAGCCTTGCCATGCTTTATGAACTGTTTTCTAATGGCCTTCTTAGTCATGAGAGACACAGAAAAGGCCAAAGGATTCATCTGAGCCTAGGTTTTTGACACTGTAGGCTGTTCTGCTGAGCATTCAGCTCTCTCCTCAGACTTGTAGGCTGACTATCTCCAGTGGAACTATATATAGTGACATTGGTCAAAGGATTCATTCTCCAGTTTATTTCTCTCTAAGTGGACAGACATGAACTCTAGCAGTGCTACCTTGTATGGCATAAAATACTCTCTCCAAATGAATATTTATCACTGCTGACTAATAAGATGTGGCATCTGTCAGCCTGAAATAGCCATTATACATTATGAGGATGATCTTACTGAATGACCTGCCAGGAACTTTTATAAAGCAACTAGATATAAACTATCTTCATTGTGCAAGGACCCCAGATGGTGTGAAGAGGCTGCTAAAACATCAGACCAAGCTGAGGAAGTTGTGGAGAAAGCTGCAGACTGTAATTTGGTTTGAAGCAATTTGCTGAAAACTATGCATTTCTAGAGCATACCAAAGGCTTTCCTTAGATGTCTGGTCTAGTACCTTGAGCCTGCTGAATGGTCAAAACCACTTGGGAGAGGCCTTTGAAATCTTTTAGAACTCAGCCCTGTGCTTTGAAGAAGTTAAAGAAATTCTGCTTGCCTCAGACCTCCAGCAGCAGTTGTGTTAGAGCAAGCCACTTCTCCCCAGCAGTAGTTTCCTAGCTGGGCATGAGGTGACACTGATAATCCTCAAGGCAAGTGAGCACATGTGGCCACTGAAGCACATTCTCTTCCAGTCTGAGAGAGATGTCAGCCTTCCTGGGTTTGCCCTGTTTTTCCATAGGCCATTGTTTGGTAAGCGAGCATAGGAAACAGGATATGGAAGCTTAGGTTCATCTGACTGTCTCCAGGTTGGCTAAGTCTTAGCCTCTATGTGACATGATTTTACAGGTTTCTGAAAAAATTCTAGTTTACAGTGCAAGAAAAGTAAAAGTAAGGTAAGTACCATGAAATACATATCTGGAAGTAGACTTTGTTTCTAACTAACAGGCAAAAAGAGGAAGCAGGAGATTGAGTTCTAATCAGATTTCTGCTTTATCACTACCATTAGTAGAAGTGGGAAAACTGCAAAATTTGGAGCATGATCCTCTTTTCAGTTAAGTCACTGGTGGTTTTATCACCCATTCCTTCAAACAAGATTCCTGGCCCTTAGCCCTTTCAGTTTTGTTGAATAGAAGCTTAGACTTGCTTTTAATCATTTAATTATCCTTTTCTGAATTAGCTTTAGCGTTCTTCCTATTCATTTGTACTAAAGAAACTACAACTGTTCTTTCAAGTGCTTAACTGCTTTCTGGATGGGTGGTCTTATTTTTCTTAAAAGACAAAAGTGTTGGGGAAAAAATCAAGTCCTGACATTAATTAGCTATTTATGGCTTCTTATTAAGTTCTAGGTTGTTGTTCATTGTAGCCTATATATATTGAAAAACTTTAGTTTGGGTTTTAAAGTAGACCCTCATTATATGGGACTTACCTTATCCTCCCTGAAATTCTTTCTGCAGACAGCTGGATGAAAGACTTTTAGCTGTAATTCCTAGGCATTTTCTTAGTACTTTTCCATTTGTTTGAGTAAAAGAAGCTGTGTAATCCTAGGCAGGAAACCATATTAATAAAAAGATCATGGCTTACTGCATAGGCCTTCAGTGAGCCAAGGAGAGATTCTGTTTCAGGAGGTATTCTGTTATGATTAGTAACTAATAAGATAAGTTTAATGTACATACAAACTTTTCATCTTCAGAATATTGGCCGTGAAAAATGTAAGAGTGAGATCCTATTTCCATCAATGGCAATCCAGAATGCTCTAAACCTAGTGGAAATAGTTCAGCTTCACACTTGTGCAAAATCACTGTTATACCCACGGACCCCACTGCAAATACATCAACTGGACTAATCCATAACAGTATCAATTAACTTGGTTTTTTCGTTAGATCTTAAAAAGATTTAAAAGCTCCACTGAAAGATGACTGTGCTAATCTTACATAGTTAAGGAGATGACAGTCCTCCCTCTAAACATTAGATCCTAAATACATGTACACATACAAATATTTAAAATCTTTTAAAGTAGTTTTTAAGTTCCTACATAAATTTAGCAGATGCATTTGTTACACGAATCAATGTGAAAGAGCTTTAGAACAGTGTACTATAATCTGAAGGAATTGCCTGCTTGGAGAAATGACGTGGCAAACAGGGCTACAGTCGAGCTCCACAGTGAGGGTTGAGTACTGATCTGGGACTGTGAAAGCTTCTAGAGAAGCAATTCATCTGCCTAAACACAGATATTTAGTGCAGGTTAAGATGCAATCCCCTCCCTAACACCTGGAACCAGACATCTCGTTTGAAAATGAGAGATGGATGTGCCCCTGACACTTTCTCTTACTCAGGTAAGAAGAGAAGGGTTAGCTTACACCTCCAGGATGTGTAGGAGTAGTTCAGTTTCTTCAGTGGGGCACACGAATTCCAGGACCCACCGAATTAGTAGCTGACTGGAGGCTGACCATGGGGATTGAATACTCCTTATATCCTATCTTTCTGCTACTTTCAGAAAGAGCATTTTATGCAAGCTGCAATAGGAAATAAGGTGGAGAGAATGAATTGGCCAACTACAGAAAAGGAAATGGAACACTTAAATTTTTCTGCATTTTTCACTATTAATCTTTTTGCTTACTATAATTATTTTACTACTTTCCACACAAATTTTCACAAGCTACTGTTAGAAGAGATGCAGCAAGCCTATTTTCTGCAGACTTAGCTTTATTACCTTCTTTAATTCTTTTTACTTTGTTTCAGTATGGGCATGCAGGAAAAACATAGCCTCTATTAGCCACTGGAATGAACATAAGTCTTAGGTTGTTGACCCCAATCTATCTTTGATGACAACTGAACAAAGAAATACAAACTCACTTCCATATGTTGCTTACTATTTGCACTCAAGCAGATATCTAAACATTCTGAGAATCTGGTCCTTCAGCATTGCAGGGGAACTTCAATGAGTTTTGGGGGGGCAGCAAGGGATACAGGATGTGACCCCCTAATGTGCAGCTTGCCAGACTAAAATTAACTTGCAACTCACTCTATTCCTTCTCAGCTTGCCGTGCCATTCAACAAAATTAGTTTTTATGTCTTGGATCAGCTGGGGAAAAACACAACTTTAAATCTTTCAAAATCTTAATTATTTCTTTGGTTTAGGTGTATTCCAGCTGCAAAAAATTTCCCTATAATCAATGATTTTCAACCAGTCTCTTTACCCTTAAAATGTTAAGACAATAAAATATTTTGTGCAAAGTCAGAGGTAAAACTTTGACAAAGTCCAGCTGTGTGAGGACACATGGTTACACTTTAAATGCTTAATAAAAGTAGGTAATTTTATTTGGCATTGCAATTTGTAAACTGCAGTTCTGACCTAAGACATCTTAGTTTAGCATTTTAACCTCTTAGTTTTGGAGTGACTTTTCATTGACTTCACCATTGAGGATTATAACAGTAGGTTTTTCCTACTGAAAATAAACCCACATTCTCAGACCCATCCTGAAGATGTATATATAGAAATGCAAAGCTTTTTTTGTGGTTTTGTTTTTGGGTGTTTTTTTTGTAATGGAGATTTTAGGGCATAGTAGGGTTGGTTTTCTTTGAATTCAGTCCAGTTTAGAAATTATGGCTAGCCTGCATAAGACAGAAGACTCATTCTTCACATAGCCTGATTAGTTATTCATATACTTTTAGCAGGTGCAAAAAGCCTAAACATTTTGCTGTTTGACAGTGTCCTAGAAATTACAATGGAATAGTTGGGAATGAGGTAACTGAAGAAATGTTGGCATTGCTGCTCTAGTAGTGGTTAGTACATGCCTAGGCTGCAGTTAGAGTCAGAACAGTTCTGAGATTTTTGCAGAACCAGCATTATGGGGGTGAGGGGCTTGTTTTCTATCCTATTTACTGCACTAGGAATTTATTGAAGCATCTAAAAGCCAGGGACTGCTTTCAGCTCAATGCATCTCTCTGTCACCTAGCCTGCTCTAGTGTCTCTTGATGCCCTTATGTCAATTGACTTTGGGTTTGTGTCTGCAATGGAAATGTTTTGACCTTGCATTTGTCAGGGAAAAGATCTGAGGGACTTCAGGAGCATGTGGATTATATCAACAGACAGGAGAACCACATTGGTTTGCATGAGTCAGAAGGACTTAGATGCAGAACTACAAAGATGGAAAAAGACATGGGTAACATTGGAGAGGGTAGAAGTTTATCCTTTCAGCCATCACATTTGCATTGAGATAACTAGGTACTTTGCACAGGTAGAGAGTTGTGTGGCTCGAGGGTACAGAAGCAGATGACAGAAGTGATGAGTGTGAACCCTCTGGTCTGACATGGATCAGACTCTCTTTCCTTCACCTCCCTTTCTGGACAGAGGTGCAAAAGAAAAAGGTGAAGGCATGGCATCAAGCCAGGGTTGATGGCAAACTGCGGAGAGGGCAAGGGCCCTCTCAGCCTCTTTAGAGGGCAGCAAACAATAGTAACACAAAGGTGCTGCTGTACTCCAGGGTGACTGAAAGCAGAGGAACAGTGACTTTAAAAGGTTAATGCTGCAGCCTTCACAGTTAATCAGACCCCATTGTTTGTGGCTCTTCTGCTGTCCACATCAAGAAGGCTGCCTGGCAGCTTTGCAAGAGACACATGAATACAAACACAAATTAAATTACCAGGATTCCTCACACAAACCTACTTCCAGAGCAGCACTGTGCACACCCATATAGGCCCTGCAGTATAATGCATGGACTTTTTCCATTAATAGCTACTTTTGTTTTGCTTTGGAATCTCACTTCTTTCTCCTTCCTTGTCTTGTGTATTTATTCTCATACATTTGTAAGAATTAGTGGTGCTGCTCTGGACCTGCATATCTCATCACCTACACAACCACCCAGGGGAAATCATTAAAGCTAAATAACTTGGAGTAGGATAACAGGATAAACATATTAAGCATACCTTTCCCTTTTCCCTTCCGTGTAAGCAAGCAGGTATCTTTATAAAGAGTGGGTTTTTTCTAGGAAAAAGGGTGGTTTTGATGATGTGCTTAGGAGTGAGGAGACAGCCTTGCAAGGGCAAATTTTCTGGGATACTTGAAGGGAACAGCTTGTATGAAGTGGCCCCAGTTGTGAAGAGATGCTGTTTGCACACGCTGGTTTGATTCTTGTTTTCTTTCTTTCTGCATGCAGCCTGCAGAGCAGAGTTTGGTTGTCAGTAACAAAAGCCTGGCAGAGGAGAGCAAGCTCAAATCACCTGTCTGCTCCTCGAATGCCAAGAGCAGCACAAGGCTGGAGCAGAGGGGCTGGGGAACAGTTCAAACGCTCAGACACAGGGCAAATGAAAACATTACTGCAGCTGAAGACCATTTCCTGGTATTTCACTGCTGGTTTTCAGCAAGCAGGGCTGGGAGGGGGAAGGATCTGGAAAATATGAAGCTGGTCCCAAAGGGCATTTAAAAAAAGTCCCTGGAATTCTGCACACATTAACTATCTGTTGCATGGTGCTGTGTTTTCCTTGGAAATCCAGCAGTTATGTAACATCTTTGGGGTTTTTTTGTTAACTTTCCTTTTTTTTCACCAGAGCTTTTGACTGATGTTCTCATCGTTATAACAAAGTGAGTTTTAAGTATGTGTTCTTACTTCTCATGCATAGCTAAGCTTATTTAAGTACAAACAAAACCCATGAACAGTTCTCATTTCCATGTGCCTTTCTGCAGAGGTTTGCCTTGCTGCTGTGGGGGTCCCACTGCAAAGCTGCTTTTGACAAAAGACATGCTCTTGGCTTATTTACTTTCAGGGTGTGGCTTTATTTGGGGTGGGAGAATTAAGGACATAACTATATGGGGAGCAGTTTAAATGGTTTAGCCTAACCCCCTTTTTCTTTCTCATCTTCCCAGGCATATATACTGGGATTATAAAACACATGTCTTTTCATTCTGTTTCCCAGACACAGGGAAGTTATTAAGTCTGCCACATCTGTCTGTCCTTTCTCGACCTCCCACATTTTTGGCTTGAGGTGAAAGAGCAGTGTTTCCCCCATGCTCAGATGGCACTGCAGGAAAGGAGGTGTTCCTGCAGCTGAATAGTAGAGCACCATCAATTACATCTTCTCTGAAGCCTTTTAACACTGATCCCTTTGGGGGTAAAGTTCTTTGGGTTAGGTTTTATTTTGGGGGGGGGGGATAGAAAGGAGAGGTTAATGGAGGTAGCGGATAGGCCTAAGAAAATGGCCAGAGTGTTTTTCTGACATGAAGTTTTTTCAGTTCTTTCTTTAAAACAAGCCACAGAAGTTAGTTTATTTGCATCTGCTGGCCTTAGGTTGTGAGCCAGGGTAGTCACAGATCTTGGATGAGTGGGTAATGGAGATTTGGTTCTTAGTTCTTGATGGGAATTACAGAATCACAGAACAGTTTGAGTTGGACCCACAAAGATCGTTGAGTCCAACTCCTGGTCCTACACTGGACACCCCAAGAATCACACCATTCTCAAGCTGTTGTTTTAGGGTCTGAATGAGCAGACAGTGAAGTGGTTTGAAAACTGGCTGAATAACCAGACCATGAGGTTGGTGATGAGCAGCACAAAGTCTAGTTGGAAGCAACATCCCACACCTGGTGAGGAACAGCCTCATGTGCCCTGCTTTTGTGTAGTTATCAGACTCGGGACTTGAGACTAACACTAGTGCATCACTCTGTCCTTCCAGCAGTGTCAGAGGATATAGGTACTTCTCTGCATGGCTGAGGCACCATTTCACCTCTTCCAGAAGACAGCACTTAGTTTCTGGAGATTACTTCTAAACTCCTTTACTGAAAAGCAGTACTTTTTGAGCAGACTTTGAAAAATGTGAAGTGTTACAGAAGAGCACATTCCTTCTTATTTTCACTTGGCTCTTAGATTGTGACACCATTTAAAGCACTGTGCTTTAAATGTATTATTGCTCTCAAAAAACACTGTTGATTCAGCTCTGTTCAAAACTGGCATAGATTAATCTATCCTATTTAACGCTTATTTTTTTTGTCAGCCAAAGCAGAATGAGCTGGCTGCCATTTTTCTTCTAAAAACATATTTTTTTGTCCAGATTATCTGAATAATAAGAATCAGCCTGTTAACACATACTGCTAAGGCTAATGGGAGTCTTTTGGCAGCTATATACTGGAATAACAAAACTGTTCAGTACAGGGGAAGCTAAGTATTTGAAGACCAGAAGGCTGAGAGTTGCTGTCCTAGTTTGAGTTAGAGCAGAACTGATTCTGTTCAGTGATTTTACTTTTCAGATAAAGCTCTTCTAATTCACTGTTAAATACAGTGTACCAGGTTGGGCTGAGAAGTAAAAGGCTACACCTGCAGCGAGAAGCAGAAAGTTCAGGTGACCCTAAACTGACTAACAAGCTATTCCATTCTATAGGCATTCTATAGTCCCAGTGGTGGACTGGGAACTCTCCTGATGAGGATCAGAAGCCCAGCTCTGCTGCTGCAGGACTCTGTTCTGCCTTCAACATCAATCCAAGAGTTGCTTAATCCAGTTCCAGGATCCAGCCCCTGAGCCTGATTCCTGGTGAGTCCTTCTGCCACAGCATCAGTCGTGTTGGTGACATTGTTGCCATCACGGGAGGGTTGCGCGTGGTATTGGTTTTGTATGTATTTGTGTATATTTCATTTTATTGTTATTATTTTCTTTAGTTTAAGTTTTCATTTCCAATCCACAAGTTCCTCTCTCTGCTAATTTCCCCCTTTTCTTCCTGGAGTGGGAGAAAAGGGAGTAATAGAGAGCATCTGTCCCTGGATTAGTGGTTGGCCCAGCCCTAACCCTTGACACAATTGCACAATCCTGACAATATGTGCACAATTTAGGAGCTGCTCCTGTTCCCACTCCAACAAAACTAAAACTTCCAGGAGGTTTTGCAAGACTTTCAAATAACCTCTGTACAATCCATTTTTTTATCTGTAGATGTTCCAACACAGAAGCAGGGTCATGAAATTAATATAATTTTTGTGCTGCTCAGTAAAAATCATGGCACCACAAGGAAAATGATCCTCTTGCCTAACTAATCCCTCTCCCACCAAATGACTGGCTATCATTTCATTAATGACTTCAGACTGGTGCATTTCCTGGAAAGCTAATGGCAGACTTGATGCTAACACAGCTTTGCCTGGGGCTGTGGTCATTATTCTCTAGGAAGTGATCTATGTGTTAGCCACGGTTAATTTGAAACTACTATACATATGTGCATTTTTGTTACTACTTTCCCCACACTCCCCAGCCTCCCTCTGGTTCTGATAGTGACATGGCTGAAACTCACCTTTTCTAACTGCTAACAATGGTGGAGGAAGTAGGAGAGGGACTGAATGATTAAGGAAACTTTCTTCCATTCCTATTTACTCAAATAATGATGGGTCATTAGCGCTTGCCTGTCCCTCCTAGTAAATGAGAACAGACACCATTTGCATCTGGAGCAGGTTTGGTTGTAATGAGTTCCCTGAACTAATGGAAGTTGATAGCATTTGACATGGCAAGGACCTGGGTTAGAACTTTGTGGAACCCACAAATAATATTCCCTTCTAATTACCAACAAATAACTACTGAATGTTTTTGCATAGAGGTGTCATAGTCAAGGGCTAATTGAGAGGGGTACTTGGCATTTTGAGGCCCAAAATGCTCCTGGTTACCTCTGTTAAATAAAGTTGTAATGAAGTTCTGTGATCTCTTTTGTAAGGTTAGCTGATAAGCTGCCCAGGTGGGTTTGGAGGATCTATATACAAAAGGGAAGTGATGGCACTAATGAAAAAACCTTTGTTATCTACCATAGCATGACTCTGTCCCTTTCTCTTGCTTGATTCTACTTTGGTTTTGAGAAAACAAATACTGGGTTGGTTGGTTGTCTGTTTAATTACCAGACCCACCAGCAAAGCCATATGGGACATTGGCTTCATTTCTTAAGCTTTGGAAACCCTTTCACACATACCAAGTCATACTTAGAAGATGACAGTAATTAAATGTAGGGTCAAAGCACTAGAGCAATGGAAATGATCATTCCAGTAAGGCAGAACAGTGAAAGTCTCTGAGAAAGGGTTGACATTCCCACATTACACTACTTTGTTTCTGCAGAGGTTTTTCAAATCTGTCAATAGACATTCCTATACTGTCAAAGTAACAATACTGACTGAAGTTCTCTCCTCTTCCTGCCTGTTATTTGTGGATCAGTCACCAAAAGGCAGATGAACTCTCTTGGAGTTGATGAACCAGTACAAGTGGCAGTGGAGAGGCTGCTTTTGCCTAGCTCATAAAAGTCACCTTTCACATACATATTCCCACAGTATGACCTCACTCAGTTTGGGATATTTCAAATGCAGCTCATTAGTTATGGCTTGTGACTTCTCAAGGAAACACATGACAGTATCAGATATTCAAATTGTCTAAGAATAGCGTTTCCTATACTGTGACCCTTTCTCCCTTAATCTATTCCTCATCCTGCACAAATAATCCATTTGTGCATTCAAACTCTTTGAACACAGAGTTCAGGCAGGGAAGCTTTGAGGGAGAATCACAGCAAGATTTATGCAGTGAGAATAAGCTGACAGCTCAGAAATGACTCCATGTAGGCTATTCAGTCTGTACTTGAACTCCTTCATGGACAAAATCAACTCATTTTATGGAGTAAAATGACTTAAATAATTTGAAGTCAAGTGCCTGGCGTAATGGAAGCCAAGTATTCAATTAGAACATCCAAATGATATGAATAAATAATAATAGTGTTAAATCCTATTTAATTTGCCTTTTTAGCTGTATAAAAGATGTACTGTTTTGACCTAAATCATCATATGACAGATGGTTTCACAACAAAAATGTTCAGAAATGGTTTCTCATCTCTTCTGTTCCTTGAGGAAAATGAAAAGGGATTGACACATTTCCTCTAAATCTGTTTTAAGATGTATCTACTAGAACACTGAAATTCCAATGTTTGGAAACAGCTAATGAACTCTATCTGCTGTTCAGTTACAGGCATCTTTTACAGCATGACAGTCAAGTAGAAGTGTCTTGAACTTCTCAGAATGCATCAGAGGCAGAGAAGTGCTGTCTTTTTGGCAGCAGAGGAAACCTGGAAAGCCAAAGAGAAGACAGCTGAATGTTCTTGCCACCATGCCTTAGTTATAGCAGCAAGCATTATGCAGTATTAGGCTGTTAGGTCCTAGTTGGAGCTGCGGGTTCTCAGCCCTGTGGGTGAAGTAGCTGTGCCTTTAGTAAAGCTGGACATCTACAGCATATTTCTGAAAACTTGAATTGTCCAGGACAAAAAAGGCCTTTGGTAAAGAGGAAAGCAGAGCCTCTGTCTCTAAACTGACAGTGCTGTGCTTCCATCACACAGTTATCCTCCCTGCCCCTCAGCAGTATGCATCCTATTGCAGTCAAGAGGAAGAATTTCTGTTAAAAGTAAAGGGAATTAATTCAATACACAGGCAGGCAAATCACACAAAGCAGCAGGAAATTCCTGCAGGTTCTCTCCTTCTGGAACTGTTTGCCAAGTCATTCTTGGTGTCAGCTTTAAATAACCATTTTTCTCCCTTAAGTTACTTGTGTATCATCAGCCTGCTTTAGTGACAGATTGCTGGAAAGCTCCCTTTTCTTCCACACAAGCAGGCTGTTTTGTGAGTTACTAGTTTCGTTGTTATTGTATCCATACCACTCAGTGATTCAAAAACCCTCCCACCACGGTAGGGAAGGCTAAGTCTCCGCAGCTGGAGACAGACCTCTCGGCATCGCCTCTCTGATTTGTCGTCCCGGCCCCGGAGGGGGCACGGTGTGGTCAGCTCTAGAGTAACAAAAGGGGAAGCGGAGAAGGAAGGAGCTGGGAGAGTGGCCGGCAGGCAGCTGGAGGAGCAAGTCCAGCACCAGCCGCGCAGAGGCGAGGGGCTGATGACGGCCGGCGGCGGCTGAGGAGCGGACTGAGGGCAGAGCCCCCGGCCGCGCTGGAGGCTAGGAGCGGCCCGGCCTGTCCCATGGGCGGCAGGGCGAGCCTTGCGTGCCGCGGGAGGGAGCTGCGTCCGCTGCCCTGGGGCCGCTCGGCGCCCGAAGAGGCCGAGACAATGATTCAGGTACGCGGGATACGCTCCCCAGCCCCGGCGCGGAGTGGGGGGGGATGGCGGGGCAGGTTTCGGCGCTGCCGAGGCCGCGGCCACCCTAGACGGGGCGCCGGCCGCAGGAAGGCGTCTGCGCCCGTTAACGGGAGCATCGCCGTCGGCCGCGGGATGCTTCGCGCTAGTTCCGCTCCGCCCGGAGCGGCGAGGGCTGTGTACGCGGCAGCGGCTGCCCCTCTCCGCAGCGGTGAGGAAGGCGACGCGCGGGGCAGCCTCTCGGCGCCTTCCGCTAACTCCTGCCAGGAGCTGCCCGGTGCCGCTCGGCCCCGCTGCGCGTACGCGGCAGCTCGCTCTTCCCGCCGCCGCGGCTCGGTCACGGGCACTGCTCCCCTTTTACTTCTGGATATGTACCTAAACCGCTTTTGAGGGCAGTTACAACAAATAAATGTCCACGAGCGAGGATGGGTTGAGAATGCACATACCAACTTCCCACGGGTGTGAATGTTTGATCAACTTTAAATTCCATTTCATCTCAGCCGTGGGTTCCTTTTGACTTTATAAGTGTGGACAAAACCAGAAAAACTGCCAAAATAACAGCCTCTCAGCACAGCTGCAAATAGCAAGTACCAGAGAACCTCCTTAGAGCCTTAGCTGAGAGTCTCAGTGCTGTGCACCTCATTCCAGAGGCTCATTCAAGCATCTCTATTTCTGGTTTGCTAAGCAAACCTCTGGACCTTTGAAGTTTCATGCACTTCCCTCAGGGTTGCCTCGAAAAGCTGGATTCAACAATGGATTAATCTAATTTTAAGCATATGTTTAAATGTCTTTGCTTCCTGGGGTTTGGCATGCTATAGCAGTCTCCCTTCTCTTGCCTCCCTAAGTGACCAATCTCCTTCATGTCCAAGCCCTTCTGAAAACGTACCTTTTCTGCTGAAACCTTTTAGGGTTAGTTTCTGAGATATCAATGAATTATGTACCACACAAGTGGTAAACTGGGGGTGTGTGCCCTAAATAATCTTTACTGGTTTCAAGCTCCCTTTGACCATCTTACATGGACTCTGTGAAACCATCTCCATTACTCTCATGTCTAACATTTCAAACCAAGCAGGTTCATATAACCATTTTATTCTAAAAAGCTGCCAAGGAAATATCTGAGTGTATGTTTTCCTGCCAGAATTGCATTCCTCTGAGATGTAAGATGGCCAGCATTCAGTTGTAGACAAGTGACTCCTTTAAAGGGCTAAATTTTTTTTGCTTTCTCTCAGAATTAAAAGAAGGAGCTTTATTCCACTTGAAAGCATATACAATGATCTCCAGTGATCTCTTGCCAAAGAAACTATTAGCCTGTGACCTTAGGCACTATATGTAACCTGAAAATCATAATGTTACAATGGAAAAAGAAATTAGTGTGACAAACTTCCTCTTTTTTTTCAAGGATTGATTGTATCAATTTGCTAGTAACTCTTAGCTCCAGAACCATGAGTAAAATTCTGGAATCCTAATGGAGCACGCTTTCGTAGAGGAAAGAGATAGAATTGGTTGTTATGCAGTACTTCGTTGGCACCAGGACCCCAGTTTTGCTGGACGGTCTTGAAACACATTAAGAAAATGTTCCACAGTATATGACTTTGGGAGCAAAAGCCATACCTTGTTCTCTTTTTCGTACCAGCACTTATATTACTAGGACTTAGTTAGGGATGAGCTCAGCTCAGAAGCAGTATCTAACTGCTGTGGTACACGGTCACCATGACAGTTCTGTACCACTGCACTTTGGTTCCTCCTTTTCTTCGGGGCTGCTCAGAGGACTTTCCAGCTAATTAACATTAATACTGATTAGGAATAATGCCTTTTAAGCTAGATTTTACTTTCAGGTTTGTTCTTGATTCTTCCTATCCTTGTTAAGATACCCTGAAGGGTCAAGTGAAGCTGGACATTGAACCCAGGAACAAGAGAACAAGCTAAATTACATTAAACTTCCTTTTCTGTGACCCTTAGAAAGACAGGGAGAAGGTAACATCAAGTAATAAGATAAAGAAATCTAGTAGTTTCCTTAGCAGCATTGTCTAGGGATGTAGCAGGGACAGATGGGGCAAAGCAAAGCTTCACCACCCTCATACCAAGTTCTGTGAAATGACTGATCTGCATTCTTGTCTTATGTATTAGTATAAAATAGTTTCTTCTCTGAAACCAAGTGCATTTCATCAGTTTTAAATTAGCTTAAGTGACAGAGGAAGCTGAGCCAGTAATTCTCAAAATATTGTTTATAAAATGAGTTCAAATGATGGAGTAGTCTATAAAGCTGGCAGTGTTATGGAACAGAAAACATGTGGGCAGGATGTATTAACATCAGTGGCTTGATTTTACATCTGGAACATGAAAAAGACGGCAACAAGCAACACCTTGAAATATGAGCTTTCTATATTGTTGAATTTCTATTGATCTTTCTCTTCCAGCAGGAAGAGATGTAATAATACAATAGGCCATCTGAATAGCTGTCAGGGGGTGGTTGAAATAATGGTAATGTTGGATATTCTACCTTTGAATATTCCAAAAGGTCTTAACACGAAGTTGAGGGGAAAACAGCTTAAATTTGACTCTAGGAGGTGTTTTAAAGAGTGAGTGGCTTGTTTGTTTTGTGTTTTCAAGAGGTAGATTTTTCTAATATGATCACACTAGACAAGTATTTTCCTCTTGGGATCAATGGGATTAAGCTAATTTAATATTGCCACTAATGCCACAGGTTTGCAGTTATGCTTTTTGGTTAGGCCTCATCCTTGTGTGGTTTTATCAGCTTTCTGTGACAGTGACTATTGAATTCCCTATGAAGTTTGGACTGGAGTCAGAACTGAATGCAAGGACTAGCCATGGTCAGTTTCTGTATGCAAGCCTTCCTGAGCAGATCTTAGTTACCTGAAAACTAATTGTCTTAATCTCTACTTTTTAACCACATTTTTAAATTGCGTTTTCATTGTGAATAAGGTTAGACTCCCTGAATGATCTTTAGTGAGGTCAGACTTCTCAGAGGAGCAATTTTTGTGTTGTTTTTTTTTTTTTCTTTTTTTCTTGTCCCTTGAAAACAGAGTGTGGGAGATAGGAACTTGTTTGTGTGTACTTTCTGAGACTTTCAGTTCAAGGACTGATTTTTACAGCTCATATCATTTTGTGATTAAAAACACCTGTGTTTTGCATTACTGATATTCTTTGGGAAAAGAAAAAGATGTATCAGTCCTACTCTAGTATCAGCAAGCAAAAAAAACAACAGTAAAAACTGAAGAGTGGAGCAATGCAAACAAAGTACCCTTTTCAGAGTTGCTTAGCAAATAAAAGACTTAAGGTTTCCTGATCCTCAGTGTGATGCTTTTCCACTGAAGCATGTTACTTGTTAAGGAATGAGTTGTTGTGGTAAGCAAGGAAAAACGACAGTCCAAACAGATCTCCACAGCAGGCTTCCATATATTATATCTTAGTATCTTTGAGCAAAAGCCTGCAAATGTGAGGATGTGACTCTGAACAGAGAGAAGTCACCACTATCACACAATCCATAATCTCCCTAAAAGAATCTCCCTAAAGGAATATTTTGGCTTCTGCTACTGCTGACTTATTTGTGCAGATGGAAAGAATATGAAAAAAAGTAGTTCCTCCAGGAAGAAAGATTTTAAAAGTTTTTGGATTGAATACTAAACAAATAGCAGCCTTGGCCCCAAATGCTCAGAAGCTCAGAAGTAAAAAGGAGGGATGTGCCTAGTGCTGTGTGAGCTAGGTATTTCTTGGTGTGTGCGTTTTTGTCTTAGTTTCTGTACTCTCTAGCGTGTTTCTGCTGCATGACAACTGAAGGCATTTGGTAGCTCACCCATTTCAGTAATGTTTTTGTTCTTAGAAAAAAGCATGAAGATACTCCAGGATTTCTTGTATTTGCTGTCTAGTGTTCTGTACAGTCTCTGCCCTACTACTATTTCACCAGTTTTTAAGTCAGAAATTACTATTTTGCTTAACTAGTAGCTCATTTTTCTTGGAGAATTGCTCTGGAGTGTGTTCATGAAGCCCTACTTTCTTGTTCAATGGCCTGTCAGTTGTAAGATCAAATGAGAAAGGAAATTTGACCTAGAAGGCACAGTGCAGATTTTATCACCACAGGACAGCAAGAATGAGAATCACCTGAAATGTATGTGTACATCTTTATGCTTTATGTCTGAAACAATTGCTTTAATTGAAAATCTGTTCAGATGATCATAGAGAATACATCTACTTTCAAAATCAGTACTGTATTCAAAATAAAACCTCTATGTAAAGTTCTAGAGGCTCTTTTTCAAATGAAGCAAATGACAACCTCACATGTCACTTGAAAGAACTATGGGAATTTTAAAGTTATCCTTTGGATTCCCATTTTGCAGATTTTGCATTGTCTCTGCCATAACACAGCATTTTTTCATCTTGGCCATAATGAAGTAAATGGAATGATGAAAAGACATTTAACCAAAACCACTTGGTAGCACAGTATGTAAGTGATCTTCATACTTCTGTGCTTTAACCATCAGTCAATACTGTTTTGTGCAATAATGGGTTCCTGGCTATTTGTTTTATTCTTATAAGGTCTTTGCAATTAAAGCCAAATACTACTCCTTTTGGATTAAGGGCATAAATAGATGTATCAACTATCACAAATAACTTAGATTTAAGATGTTTTAGAGAGTCAGCGGCCATTGTTATTTATCAGAGTTGTTCCAGATCTGGAGAGAAAAAAATTGAATGAAGGCAGAGCTAACTGAAGTGCACAGGCACTTTCATTCTTTCCTGGCCTGTTCATTTTATAACTCATATATAAAACTAAAGGAAGAAGTCTTCAGGGTGATAGGGTAAAGTGAAGTTTATATCCAAGTCTGTGCAATTCCTACTTCTTATCAGCCATTTTCTGGTAGGGCTCTTATCACACCTGAAGAGCTTGCCATGGCAAGGATGACTATTTCAAATCATAATGGTCAGGAGGTGGTTCACTCTGGTATTTCTGAGCTGGCTTTCATTCTCCAATCCCATGTGGTGACCAGCTTTGAGCATGCCTTGGTCCCTGACAATGCTGCTGTTAATCCTTAGATCTGTCATGCCCTTGTACTCAGTTTGTAGATCTTCCCACTGGCCCTGGTCCAGCTGGTCATGGAAGCTACTCCCTCTCTGGGGAAAGAACAACCTGGATTCCATCCCAGTCTTACCTGGTTTCTAACCTCAGCCAGCTGGTAATATAAGGAGAGGTGATAATATAACGATTATATTCTAAACCTTTTTTGGACCCTGCTTTAAGAAAAATTACTTATGTCCCAGATCCACTCTGAAGTTGCCAAAGCTAGGACTTCTCTGTCATTTCTGGCAGGATTGTGGAGTACAGCTGACGGAAAATAGGCTGTTGCTGTGGTGTCTCTGCTGTGACCAGTACTTGCCATGCTGTCTGGCTGTGTCACCAGGGCAGACAGCTGAATGTGGCATTCAGGGACAAAACCTGTGGAGAGAGTTGGGGTGATATATGGAAATACTACCTCTCCTTTAATTTCTGGTAACCAATGGAGACCTGCCAGTGATGAATCAGAGCCTGATGTCATGAGCCACTTCTTATTTATCAGAAACAGTTTTAGGGGGAACAGAGGGTGACTGTGCTGTTCAGTGTCTTGTTTCTGTTTGTCCCTGTTCTCTGTCATCCAGCAACAGAACACTAACCAAGAGCCTACTCCTAATACTTTTTTGTCAGTGATCCAAGCAACCAGAGCCAACAAATACTTTTTTAAAGTCAGAGATTCTCAGAAACTAATGTAAGTTTGGGTCTTGAAAGAGCAAAAGGTTTTCATTATGTTTTTAAAGCAAATGTCAAATGCTTTTTCATGTCCATATAAGCCCAAGGGGCATGGAATGCCTGCTTCCTGCCAAATCTGGTACTAACTATGGCTATCACTTAGAGGGAAATTAAAACCATTTGGGCCTTTGTCCTTGAAGGCAACCCCTAGGATTTATGAAGGCTCTTTAGAGAGCCTGTAGATTTATTGCAGCGTCAGTTTGTGGCTTTTCAATGCATGTATTCAGGGATGGGTTGATCATGCTGTGGTCTGGAATGCTGTGGTCCAGAGGCTTCATTTAAGCCTATGTGCAGTGGCACCAGTACCTGGACTGGGGGGGGTGTGGGGGGTGCCTACATGTGTGAGAGAGAAAGACTATTTTGACCTGAGGATTTTGACGTGGATTTGATGTAGCTGTAATTTTGGTTGCAGTTAAACAAAAGGTTGTATTTTTAGCCTGTCTTTAAGGTATTTGGAATGGCTGCTTCTTGCCTTTGTATTTAAGCAGGGGAAAGTGCTTCTTTGTGCATGAGTATTTTAATGGGCACTGTAAGAATTATATTGATGTGAAAATAACGATTGTGAATATAGCATTTCACTCAGCTCTTTCAGCTCCATGTCACCAGCAGCAGTGCTGACTTGAGGAGGGCTGAAGTTATGCAGAGGGAAGTCTGGTGACTAATCTGTTGCCCAGAGGTCCTGTCGTTCTAACTTGTCTAAGTAGGAGGAAGCTGAGGCTTACAGTTACTCTGACACTAAGACATGTCTTCTGCTAACTGCTTATGAGACATTTGACCCTTAATTTTTCCGTGAGTCAGTCCTGACTTACTTCCTATTGACTTCTGGGCAGTTCTAGTTGCATCAAGTGCATCCCCACCAAGGAAAAGAAGAGAATTTGTTGGCTCAGACTGACCTAAACTTGCAGATTTTAGGGTTTTTGGGTTGCATTGTTTTAAAAACAGTGATCTGAAGGCAAAAGCTGTAGTCGTCTTCACTGTGGAACCATATCAGAACAGTATGACTTTTTCTTTCCTCAACCCTCATTTGGAAAGAATTCCTATTTGGGAATCCATTTACACATGTAGCATGAAGATTTTAAAGATAGGAGGGCCTATACGAAGGGAACACTGATAGAACCTGCAAAAAGAGTGATGAGGTAGCCTCTGTGTCACCAAACCACAACACTTGACTGTTCTCCCCACAGAAAAAGGAGCGTACTTTTTAAGATATCAGCTGCGACTAATGAATGCACTGAACATCCACAGAAGAATGAATCCATGGAAGAATACCGTTTTGAAAGCAAAAGGATGTTTTCCTTATCTTATTTCTCCCTTGCAATCCATCTTGGAAAGCCACGGATGCTAAACATTCGTTAAAGTGTAGAATTAACCGACCAGAACCAAGTGCTTGGTTTCACTGTGGATGGCCCCTGTCTCACAAAGCAGAGGCTCTCCTGGAAGGGTGGAAGCTGAGCTTCAGGCAGCTCTGGCTGAGATTCCAGCAATGCTTTGCTGCTCCTTGTGTTCTGCAGCTCTGTTGAAGTTGTCAGTGTAACAGCATTGGAATGCCATTCAAAAACTTAGCAAACCTGGTTTCAGCAGTATCAGAAGGCATTAGGTGGTAAAATGAATTATGTGGAACTCATCAGAGAGCAGTATTTTCAATTTAAATTGTTTTAAACTTCTTATAATTCAAACTCAGAAGTCAGCTGCAAAGGAATGGCTCACAAGCTTTAAATATGTAATCTCAACTTTTTGCTGAAATATGGTAAGAGTGAGAAAACAGTATCAGAATGATTAACCTTGCTACAAGATTGCACACAAAATACTTTAAAGTGGTCGCTGTTGTGAAATACACTGTGGGTTTAATAATTTCCTGATAAATATTTGTATTCTCTCCCTTGCTTCCACATACTCCAGAAATTTGTGTGTGATAAATTTCCACAAAAAATAAAAGCTAGGAATAAATAAACAGCAAGAATCCTTGTTAATACTACTGCAGTTGCATTTTAGTGCTGTCTTCAATGTTTTGATCAATTATCACTGTAACTTTTTAAAGCTGAAGATTGAGTTACTGTCTTCAACACTTGTATCTTGGATGTGGCTGCAAACTAGCAGCTGGCTTGTACCTGTCAGTAACAGGACAAATAGGAAAAGTGCATTTTCAGTCCATGTTTACTGAGAAGATTTCAGTTGGGAGTTTGTGGTATGAAGCTGAGATCCTGACTTGAAAAAGCATGAATTCAGAGGGATTTAACACAGATGAATGGACTGCTGGCTGCTGGCTTCTTGAAAATTCTTTGAACCTCTGTTTTTGGCTAACAGTAGGGAGAGAAGCACATTTTGCCCTTCCTCTAATGTCGGAAAGAACTTGCCGCAAGGCATTCCTCCTTCAGAATCCTGCTGGCAGTTTGGGGCACTATACTCCTGGGAGCCAGGAGTAGAGAGGAAACCTTGCCAAGGAATGCTAAAAATAGAAAGTTGAAAAATATCGCTAGTGTCACTGGAAGACTTACACTTGTAATTGTTTTCATATTGTGGCCTGAAACGATGAACCTCAGAGTACACTGAAAGCATTCTCCTGAAAATACTTGCAGATTGCTAAAACCCTTGCAAGCTGGACATTTATCTGTGGTTCATACTTTCCTAGATGCTAAGAAATCTGACTGCCCCCAGTATATAAGGTAAAATTTAGAAATCATATCACATAGGTGATTTTCCACTCCTTGTCCTGTCCTTTTAGCTGAAGGGATAATTGGATTCTGGAATGCAGATGAATTGTAGTTAAATTTCACTTGATCCAAATATTAATACTGTTTTCTTGTTTGAAGGGGTATCATTTTGCTGTAGATACATTTTACAAAGGAAACACAAAAAAATCACATTGAAAAAGTATGTAATATATAAATAGTTGTAATGGTGTGCATTTTTACCTTCCACATGACTTCTGCCTGCTTTGTGTGAGCTATTTTTCATGTATGGTCTTTCTTGTAAACTAAATATTGATCTAATAGAGTGTAAGGAAGTGCAGAAATTTTCCAAGTGTTCAGTAAGACACCTAGTGACTATTTACTTCATCATGCTTCCATTGAATATAAATGCCATGGGCTGCTGGGCTATGTATGTTTTGAGGCACACTTAGTCTGACTTCCTCTGACATCTTTTTATTGACTGGAAAGATTTCATGCAGAAACCTACCCGAGAGAAGCAAATGACATTAGGACAAGGTACAAATCTACATATAAGATTATAACCCGTTTTGTTTTTCTTTTAAATCCCATATGAAAATGTTTAAGTGGGACGTAACACTGTGAGTGGTAGAATACTTACGAGCTTGGTTCTCACAGCTGAGTACTGTGGGAAAAAGAGAAACCTTGCTGTAGAGAGATGCTGCTTCTGAGCCAAAGGGATGACATCTGAGACCTCAGATTAAAGTGTAAGAGGAGGAACGAGTTGATAATTACAGAATCAGATCCATCTAACTCTCAGGACAGCCAAAATCATAGGTTGTGAATGTTACTGTCAGAATGCACCCAGAAGTAAGTTCACAGGGAGATGTTTTCATTCTGTAAAGACAGCATGAGGCTAACTGGCTTCAGGGCTAACCAGGAGGAGAGTTCAGGCTTATGGTGCTGTCAGCTGCAAAAAGGGGAAGAGGCAACATAAGGTGCTTAAAAATGTTCAGTGCAGCAGAATTTGGGAGCTGAATAATCCAAGTCAACAAAGAAATCCTCTGGCTTTTGCCCCCTGGCTTTTTCTGCCTTCGTGCAGAAACTGAACTACAACATATTCATAAACCAGAAGAAATAAACGAATCTTGTTCCGTTTCCAACTGATTTTTATTGTAACTTCATTTTTTCTTTAAAATTACATCCCACTCTAGCAGACTTGAGTTTTCAGTAAGAAATATCTTTAATCATTTCCTTCCTTTTCATCTATTGTAGCTACTCTGTGAGTTACTACAGGAAGAGTATCTTATTCCTGACTTCCTGATCTGCCTGCAAGCTGGTATCTGGTGCCCTTCTGAAACAGGAATTTGATTGCCGATCCACTCAGCCATGCCAGATTTATGTAAACAGGGTTTATGCATCTCAAGGTGCCAGAGAAGCAGAGGATTTATGTTTACTTAGGGTCTCTTGGTACCAGAAATTAAGAGAACAAACTTAACATACCCAAAGCTGCATGCCTTCTTTAATTGCATTAGGTGAAGGATCACAGTTTCGTTCAGCAAGAGATTTTACTGATTAAATTAGTGATTAGGTACCTATGGAGGCAGGCTCAGTCCTGAGTCTCTTTTTGGCTCTCAGCAGGAGAAACTGGTATTTAACAGATACTGTTCCTTCTGCATTCTTCCTACCCCATCTGTGTAACAAAGCTGCTGCTTGATCACTCTCTTGACCTTAAACCTTTGGCAACTGGGAGAGAGGAATAAAGAGGGGGGTAAAGTAGAAGGGACTCTGAGGCAGGAGGCAGGGAGTGAATGATTTGTGTGTGGGGATTCAAAAAGGAAGGGAAAGAGCAAAGGGGATCTTAAATAGGAAGGACTAGAAGCTGGATATGAAAGCAATAACTGCAAAGAAAAGAGAATGAGAACTGAAACATAAAAATAACTGAGGAAATTAGAGATGGGGTGGGGAGAAGGGAGCAAAAGATGAAGCACCCAGAAGAGAACACTTTCCACAAGCTGCATACATGTCTGTAGTATTTATATATTGGCTAAAATTAATATTAAGCTAAAAGCTATGCAGCTAGATCATTAAGAATCTGTGCTTTTTACCGAAGTGTACCAGAAGATGATTTATTTAAGCCATGTTAAGATTGATTTGCTGCTGTTTGCTGATTATAGACAGAGCTCAGATGGTTTAAACTTGGCTAAAGTTTGGTATATTGGTTTCTAATTACTGTATTAGAGTTGGATATTTTTGTTTTAAAACCTGTAAAAGATGTTGCTTTCTTAGAAAGAAGAGATCAGATCATGGTGTTCTTGTAGATTGGGGAAGGAAAACCTGTTTAGGTAAAAATAATCTAGGTTGGTGCTTGTATTTTCTTCTCACCTGTGTGTGAATAATACAACAGTGTTTGGTTTGTGTGTGCTTTGTATATCACTAAAAAAATCAACTCTTAATAGCTTACAGAAAAACATTGCGAATTCTTTTTGAAGGGAGAAATGAAGAATTTTTCACAGACACATGCTCTTCTGCCACATTGAGATGTGTCTGTAAGTGCAGGTGTTTCTCAGTCCATCTTGTTTCAAAGTATTAAGAACTTTTCTTTTTATTTCGAGCTTCTGAGTAGGGACCCACTAAAAATATCTGAGTATAAATAATTTGCTAGAATGCTGCAAGTATTATCAGACTCTTAGGTCCATCACGGATTTTAGGTTAAATTGACTCTATATGTGTACCTTCTTACTTGGAAAGCCAAAAGTATATGGTGATATTTGCCTTGGCTGTGCTAAGACAAAAAAGCAGCACGGTTACTGTGTGTATGGGAAAGATTGAAACACCAAAAAAGCAGAAGGATATAGGCTATTTCCATGGGAAATTAAAGGATTAAGTAGGTAAACAAAGGTTTACATAGGAAAGAAGAATACTGACTGGAATATATAGCCTTAGGATTAAATGATGACATTTCATCAAAGTGGTCAAATGAGGCTGAATGGCCTGAGTCTCTGATGGCAGAAGTAACCTCCTCTGCTGTTGGAAGTACTTGCACTGCTGCTTAAACCTGCCTATGGGATCTGAACGGAGGAAAAGAAAGTAGCCTTCCTTTGGACAAGGGAATTCTTTTTTTGTGCTTTACTTTGAGATATGTCATTACCAAATGTTGAACATGGGATCTCTCCTCCACTCCTATACCTGTAAATTACAGAGCAGTAGTTAGAACTCCTCAGGGCACAAGAGCTGAGGCTGTATGGTGTACACACTTGAGGTTTCTGTGGCCATGTTTGCAAACAATGGATGTTATGTTTTTATCTTGCTTCCCTTGGGGAACATTTTTTGTGTAATCTGGTTAAATGGTACAAGGATTATAAGCGTGTGTATAAATATATACCCACAATTTATCCCCAGGGAGAAATATAAATAAATAGTTAAAGGTCAACTGTTGCCTTGTTGCTGAGCCAGGGGTAGGAGGCTGTCTTCTGATGAGCCAGAGAATGCTGCTTTCTTAGTTATGTTCACTCAGAGAAGTTACCTGAACGTGACTGAGAAGTTCTCTTAAGATTTATCTTAAGACAAGTTTGCTGCTTATTGTAACTTACTCCTAGCATGCATTGTGGTGGCCTGATGACTTCAGATGTTCTGTGGAGTTATAAACACAACAGTGTGATCTCAAAACATAGCCTTTGGTGTGTTTCAGTTTGAGTTTTGTCCCTTTTTATAGGGCTGTTTAAAAGAACCTCCAGTTTTTCTTTTTTGGAGCCTTTCTCCTCCAGTAAATGCATTAAGCATTGCTGCAGTGAGTGTCAGAGAAAAGGGGAGAAGCCTTGGAAAGAGCAGTCACAAAAATCTGAGTCATGCAGCTGGGCTACCACTGTACACTTGTCTGCTGCTGCAGTTGGCATAGGAATGATCCAAAATAGCCATAAATAGAGCTTGAAAGAGAAATCCCCTTATTTCACAATAAATGTGGATGTGAAATAACATCTCTTATTTTGGGCTTTAGTTCTGTCCTGAGGAGAGAAGAGCACTGTACCTAGCTCATTCTGGTGGGCTGCTTTTGGGATAGTGAGAGATCAGGAAGATCCAGCAGTCTGTTGATTTGACATACATCAGCTATTCTGTATGAATTTTGCTGATGTAGGCAAACAACTAGATATGCCTTGCCCATAGCAACTTTCTGTACTTGTTCTGCACGTAGCTTTGAGAATGTGGATGTTTCCTTGAACTTTGTGTAGCCAGTTGCAGCAGATTTTGTATGCTCTGCACTAACTTTCCAGTCACGTTGCACTAAATGCATGATACATGGCATTTGATTCATCATTGCCTCCCATGACAAGAGCTGAGGAATTGTGCAACAGATCCCTGTGTGTGGAACTTTTGTCCGAGTCCTCTGAGAGGAACTGATTGAGTTCTGAGAAAAGCAAAAAGCAGCAACTGTTTTACTTCTCATTTAGGTCCCTTTCCTACCAGTTTTTTCTGTATCAAGTAACACTTGACTTACTTCATTCAGTACCACCAGACTTGTGTGAATACATCTTCTGGAGTTTTCTCTGCGCTATAGTAGTGCTAGTATATGTTATATAAAGCATCACTTATACAATCCATTAGGAGCTTTTCTGCAGCCTTCACAATTTCACTGTTAAACTTCCCAAGTGCAGCGTTTCTCACTAGTTACTTCTTAATGCTTTTTTGTTCTTTCAAGAAAAATGAAAAGGAGGAACAGTTCTAGGAAACTGGAGAGTAGCAAAATATTTATTGGTGATGTTAAGTACCAGGCATCTTTTGTTCTATTGCAAGGCATTAAGTATTGGATGCCATGAATAATGACACATACAGTGCTCTGTGTCATACTATAAATAAGCCTGCTATAAATCTGCATAGTCCTCCTTGTACTGTTTATTTCCAGCATACCTATCCTATCCTGCAGAGGGCAATGTAGACATGCCCTTACTACTGCCTTGTCAGCTGACAGCCTACACAAATGAATCATTTATTAGGAAAATGGGGTAAGTTACTACAGGATAATATGTTGTAAATACTATGCAAGATCCCTGTCCTTATCCATTATTCATAAAGAATCAGAGTACCACATGAGAATCAGATCAATTATAGATTTTTGTGGAAGTAGGGACAGAAGTTATTCATGTGGGTTTAGGGAGATTTTGTATTTCTCTTTTGATTTTGTACCAATTGAGTATTTCAGAACATTAGTGTAGTTTGACATGTGGATGATTAGCTCCAGCTCAGTGCTGATCTAATAAGCAGTCCCTCTTAATTCTGATTTAAAAGCTTCATTTGTTTACCTGATACATTACTCAAATTTGGGTGCTTTTGTTGAAACCCTAAGACTTGATGATCTCGGAGGTCTTTCCAGCCTGATCGATTCTGTGTGATTCTGTGTGTGAATAAAGCAACACGCCATATCAGGGGCAAGTGGCCCCTCAGTGTGTACAAGGTATGACTCACTGCCATCACTCCTCTTACTCCATTCTTTGGAATTTAAAAAAATGTTTGTGGTGTCATTAAAGTAGAAAGCATGACTATTTTCATGAGCAGGTTAGTTTTGCAACTCCCTTCACACAACAGATTCCTCGATTCAGCAAGTCTATATCTAAGATGAATGTTTAATTTGGTCATTGACTACACCTCTAGGCAAGTTCAAATATATTTAAAGCTCTGTAAAACACAGATTTTTCTCTCTCCCTTACTAGTCTTCCTCATTCCTAGGAAAAGTGAGGAGGGGAGGAATTCAGAATATAGAGGTAATAATTAGGAATGTAAACATATGAGAAGATGCTGTCAAAGCTGTATGTTCTAAAATGCAAAGAACATGCAGTTACGCTAAGCTAACACTGTGGCAGTAACCCTACATACTGAACTTCCTGATGCTGAATCTTCACGTTGTATTGCAGGTGGTATACACAAATTTCCCTCTGGCTAGTGTCATTAGTGTCATATGTGCATCTGCTGGCTGGCACCTGCATATATATGTGAAGTATTACTAAAGTGCAAGCATTTCAGAATTATGTCAGAGTGCTAAATCACAGGATAGTTTAAATGGTTTGAAATACAATAGTTTCTGCCTTCTTTCCCTGAGGTTCAAGTTTTGAAACTTTTGCTTCAAAGCTAGAAGCTGACTGTTATTCTTTTTTTTTGTTTGTTTGTTTTGCTGGTGAAATTTTCAGGTAATCATGTGATCCATGGGATGGGGCTTTAGGAAAAACACCAATGTGAGTCTTTGAAGGTGCTGATTGTGTGCATCTGTGCATTGCTGATTAAGAGCTTGATCCTGTTCCCAGAATCTTTTGGCTGGATTTAGGGACACATTAAGTGTTATTTAAATATGAGCCATACAGTGGGGTCATGCAGATGGCATCCAGCAGGAAGTTTAAGAGAACAGTGAGATACACATGTTTAAAAGGTTTGTAACACATGTTCTCTCTCTCTGCTTGGCACAAAGGGAGAAAAGAAATTTAAGATGTGATGATGAATAAAGGATTTTGATTAAGTCTTGCTGCTAAATATGCTGGAGCTTTCCTAACAACACAGTATAGTCTTGTCCAAGTGAGACAATAAGCATGTCTGGGATCTAGCTTTTCTGTTCACTCAGTTTTCATTATATTGCTATCTCTCAGTAAATAATGTTATCTGTGTTTGGATGTTATTTCCTTCCATATGGTCACCTGTCTGCCTGTTCCCATAATGTGAAGCTTTGCAAAGAACAGACTAAGCCCAGCGCTGGGATCTCTGGAGATCTGTTTCTTGGGTGTCTTTCCTTCTCACTGGAAAGGATTTGCAAATATTAAACACCGTATTGCCTAAATCAGCCAGGGGGAAATCACAGAATCACACAGACTGCCTGGTGATAGAGTGGGATAGCACTGTAAATCTTGCCTCTAAGAGGAATAGAGTATCTATTACTGCTTAGGATTCACCTTTGTCAGCTTTTTTCTGGATCAACCCACAAAGCGGTCACGTCAGTATGGACACCTCCATGGGGTCCTAGTCATAAGAGGGATGTTCAAATCCTTTTTCCTAGTGATATGCATCCACCTCTCGGGTGAGACCTCAGCTGACAGTGTCATCTGGGTTACACATCTCAATTTCACTGTGCTTCAGTAAATAATTTATTTTTATTTTTTAATGCAAGGAATGAACGTCAACTTGTGCCTGTTTCAGATAAGTTTCACTGTAACTTTGGAGATGAACTTCTTCAACATAGGAAGGACATGAACTCTCATTTCTTGTACCTGGTGTGAGACCTCTGCTTTCAGAAATGCTGAGCAAAAGGACAGCACTTACCTCTATTTCCTCCCCGCCCTGCTCCATCGTTGTTTTTTATGTCTGCCAGTGGCAGCAGCATTCATGCAAATTATTCCACTCTGCAAGTGACAGCAGCAGCAATCCAGCAGGTCCAGAGGGCAGTGCCTGGTTTGTGGATCTTGCAGGAACTTTGGGTCCAGAGGTGCCCTTTCCTCAGCTACCTCAAGGGAGAGGTAATTCTTGGTGTGCAAATAGCATCTACGTCAGCGCAGTGAAGAACTGTACTTGCAGGAGCACGTGTACACAGGGAATCGGTGGCCTTAGGCAGCAGCTGAGCTGTAATTTTGGGAATCATCTCGGCACCTCCGATGCAGTGCTGACAAACTTAGGCCGCTGCAGGCCCTCTGCCCCCGGCCGGTACAGGCCCCCTTACGGTGGCCGCTTTGCCCCTGCCTGTTGCGCTCCCTACACTGCTGGCAGCCATGGTTGGCGGTCCCGGGCAGGGGTAAGTGTTCGTGTCTCGGGAGCTGCAGCTCCCAGACTTCCACTTCAGCTCACAGCCGGCGGGGCACAGGCTGGGAGAGCTCAGCTTCCCGGGGCCCTGCGGGGTGCTGCCGCCCCCTTGGCCCCAAGCGAGGAACGTCCTGCGCGGGAGGCCGGGCCTGCCCCTGGGCCGCGGGGGATCGCGCCAGGTAGCAGGGCCGAGGCGGGGGCGGTGTCGCCGGCGCGGGGTGAGCGCAGAGGGGCTGCCCGTGCCCTCCCCCAAGGCAGGAGCAGTGCTACGCACCTCTTCCCCGCCTCCTCCTCAGCCTTGATCGAGGCGCTGGAGGTTTCTACCCTGGCGGGAGGGACCGGAGGAAATAAAAACAAGTGTGTGCGGTGTCGGGGGAGTAAAAGCTGCCGTTTTGCGACTGAGCTGCCTTGTCCCGCCTTGCTGCGGAGCTGGAGAAGTGAGGTAAACTTGGGCAGCCGTCGGGAACTGCAGGAGTGGGAATGCGCCTGGCCGGCGGCCGCTGCGCGGGGCTTTGTTCTGGTGGGACAGAGAAGGTCCCGCGGCAAGGAGAGAGGGAGGGAGGCTCCGCGGCGGGTGCTGAGGAGAGACGTAGGCTGTAGGAGCCGAGAGCCAGCGGGCAGAGGGGACCGCGCTCCCTCTTTGAGGGCGCGGTAGGATGGGGAGGGGCGTTGTTCTTAATGGGGGGCCGGAGCGCCTCCCGGGATCTGCTGGCCTTGCCCCGACGGAGAGATCGGGAACGCCATCAGCTGGCAGAGCCTTCAAGGGTTTGTGTTCAGGGAGGGCAAAGGTGGCGGAGCGTCGCGGTGGGAGAGGGTAGGATGGCGGTGGCGGGCCAGGAGCCGCGCTGTCCGCGGGCAGGGTCCGGCAGAGGGGCAAGCAGTGCGCTCGAGGGTCTCTGGAGCTACGTTGGGTCTCCGTGGCTGGCATCTTAGCGGCAAGACCCACGATTATCTCCCAGAAAGTTACTAAACGTGCGGGCTCGTCAGTCAGGGAGAAGTCCTGGTGCGGTGTTGAGCTGCGTCCGGCCGCAGGGATCCACCGCGGCGCTCAGGTTCTCGGGTGGCCGTCTGCTGCCAGCCCCTGCTGAGGCGGCTCTATATTGGTGCAGCGCATCTGTTTGGTGTCCGTGATGAGTGGTGTTGTCTTTGGGACTCACCCACAGCTGTCCCGGTGTCCAGCTTCTAACTGTTGGCAGCGGTGTGCCATCCCTGGCTAAAATTGTCAGGTGCTTCTCTTAGGTAAATGAACCTCATGGAAGATCGAGGCTTGGGATCTTTGTGTGTCTTCTGACAGCTGCCCTGGTTGTAAACGGCTTTTGGCATTGGTGCTGACCAGGAGTGGAGGCTGGATCGCTCAGTCTCCAGAGCTATGGTGCACCAAGTTGAGATGGTCTCCTGAGTGGTAAGGAGTTGTGCCTCAGCCAAGGGTTGCATTTCTAAGCTGAGGATTAGGTTAATTACAGCATTTTGTGGAATTGGAATTTTTGTTTTTGAAGGCTGTTTACATGTTAAGCAGGTTTTTTTTGTGTGTGTGTGTGTGTGTTGAGGAGTGCTGGTGGTAGTCCATTACATTTGTAATAGCAGTGTTTACATTTTACTAAGTATGAAATTAAATAGTAGTGAGAGCCACAAGGGCTGTAGCTGTACGAACGAGACCTTGGGTCTGGTTTATGTCATGTTCTAGAGGAAACTTATGAGTACTGCTCAGCACCATGACTGATTATAGATGCCTTAGGTTGGCTGATTTTTAAAGAAACTGCTGCAATTAGGTTTATTGGATACAAGGCCAACTGTGATATTTTGGGATATTATCACTATTGGCATTACCTTCCTTGGCCTGCTGGTACCTCTTGGTCATGCAGAAAATATCTGTAGGTGGAACACAGAAAAAGTTCACTGTTGTGGGCTCTTTTTTCTGGGTGTTCTGATTGCAGATAGGCACATGAGTCCCTCCCTCAGGCGTATCTCTCTCTCTGACCATCAACTCTATGGCTGGCAGAGATGTGGTATCACTGAGATAGTGATACAGTAGTGCAGAACATTGGAAGAATACAGCGATTTCTTTTGTGCCTGACAAAGCTGATGGAGAGTTTCATCATCTCTTTTGTGTCTTACTTTCCTTCTCTGGAAATTGTCAAAATGACAGAGAATTAGGTGGTATTTTTGAGAGATTGGTGAGGCTTATTTGAATAAAACATTAATAGTGTCATTACTTATGTCTCCTAAACGTACTCTTGAACAAAAATGGAGATGGTAACCAAAATAACAAACAGTGCTAAAATTTTAGAACAGGTGTAATGAAGTAAAACTATATGTGGTCAACCATTTATATAAGGAAATTAATCTAGAAGTTACTAACATACTACAAGAAGTGTAATGGTTGGTTAAGCATTTAATTTTAGATCTTAGAGTTCTGTTTTATTCCTAGTGAGCATTTCTAGTGGTATTTTTCTGGCTGCTAGCTGAAGAATCAAATCGTTAAACTCATTTGCATGCTAGATTAATCTCCTGATCCTTACTGAGTACCTATGGAGAACATCCAATTCCTGCCATAGTAATGAGTGCTGAGTGTGCCTTATCCCTCAGCTTCACAAAACTTGTCAGAAATTTACAGCTTAATTTTTGGGGTGGAGAAAAAGTGGTAGTGAAGCAGCTTGCACATTAGTGTTTGTCATTGTGTTCTTGTGATGTGGAGAGCAGTGCATATTGCTCTGAGTACAGCTCTGCCACACTGCTGCCCTTGCAGTGCAACCTGAAATATTGCATGGCTACTCTGATTCCCAGTTCTGACACTGTAAGTCATTGAGTAAAGTTGGGAGGATCACAGAAGAAGGGTTTATCCAGATGTTAAGTAAGGTATTAATTTACCTCATGTTACTGGTTAGGAATTAGAATTATTTGCTTGAGCGAAGTAGCAGTGTGGAGCAATTCCTGTTTACCATTTGGAAATATCAGGCTTCTTTAGCACCAGCGTTGGTTGATAGGCTAAGGCTAACTAGCAACAAGGAAGTGAAGCCTAAAAAGGAAGAGCCTGTGCAGGTCAAGTTAACTTCAGCTCCTGTGCCTTGCGTACAGAGGGCTCAAATATAAGGCTGAAGGTAACCAGAAGTTACCAAGTCCTAGTCAGAGTCTTCATGTATCAACTATACACTTGAGCTATTGCTGAAGAACCTTCTCTTGGAAAACCTCTCTGATGGAGGAGGCTCTCCAGCCATGAGGGAAGATGTGTGTGATAGAGGAGGTGGGGGACAGGAGGTAGTGGTTCAGGCCTTTTTTGTTGGTGGTTTTGGGTGTTTTTGTTGGTTAGTTTTTTGTTTGTTTGGATTGGTTTCTTTGTTTGTTTGTTTCTCCTGATCTTATTGTATTGTTGGCTGGAAGGTGAGAAGCAGTGTCTCTGAAAGTTACTTTGGTCCCTGCTTGTAAGAACAGAGCGGGTCTATAATAGGGATTTGCATGTATGGATTTGCAAATGTTTAGCAGCAAATTATTTTAGTGAGGAGTAGAGGATGAGGTAGGGGGAGGCTAGCATCCTGGAAATGTCAAAGCTGCTAAGTGCACCCCAGGTGTGGCTTACCTTTTGATGATGAATGAAAACTGAGGTTGAGGAAAACAGCTCCATGCATCAGCTGCATCCAAACATAGTGAGATGATATTTTGTACCTGAGGGTAGAGTAGTCTGTTCCCCTGCTCCTTGCAACAATCCTAGCACTCTGGCAGGAGTGTACTTCATTGTTTTCATTTTGGCTTTTAAAATTACTCCTTCAATGCAGTTCTTTGAATGGCAGAATAAGCATAGTAAGCTATGTCTGATAAATGAGTGAGGAGGTTTTCTGACTTTTAAACTATCTTGATGGCAGTGTAGGAGAGTCTGCAGTGATAATGGCAATGCTTTTCATGCATGTGTCCTGTCTCCTTTTTTCCCCTGCTTGTTTTAGCATTCTGCTTTCACCATGTAACTCTGCTTTCTTTTTTTTCCATAGTTTAAGACTATAACTAGATTTTGACACTCAGGACTTCCTAAGTTCAGGAAGGGGGTAAAGCTATTGTGTGCTTGATGTATTAAGGCAGAATTTCCATAGCCTGCAGGGTCTGTTGTAGTGATAGGAAATGAACACTGCCTTGCTTGGGAGGGACTAAGTGTTCTCCTTTCTTTTTTTCTTTTGTGTGGTGTGTTTTATCACCCCCNTGAGATAATGAATTGCTTGAGGCATAAGGTGACAGATTGATTTGCAGTCATCTCCTGGGCAGGTGTGTTGATGCAGCCTCCTTCCAGTGCACCTCCACTGGTAAACATCTGAGGAAATTAAGCAGCATTAGAGACAGGGAGAGAAGATACTGTAATGTCTTTGTAGTTCTTTAAGCTACATAAACACTGCCTTAGCTTTGGAGATGTCAGGAGGAGAATGTTAATCCTTTTAAGAATGTATTTATTTGTGATTTTGGGGAATGAGAAAGAGAATGGTGGTGTTTGGAGAGCAGTCTGTTAGGTTTACATATTCAGGAGGCATTTCTAGAGCTTAACTTTTTTGTTTAATTAGTCTTGCATAGAGGTGGTGGTGATATCTTTTAAGCCTTAACCACAAAAATGAACAGTTTTTTAAAAGCTGTATGCTTTTGGACAGTGAAAAAGTGAGTGATCATGACTTTAACCTGTTGACATAAGTTTTTATTTTTAGTTAAAATTCTGAATTTTATTTTTTTTTTCTCCAAGGAGATAATACTAGTTGGGCAACCTGTGGAATCCTGCAATGTAAGTGAGTTTGTAGTTCTTCCTTGTGTTGAAAAAATCGTTCTACCATATATAAAACTTAAATTGTACCATCCTGCCCTCCTGTCCCTTGCCTGGTGTTTCTCAGACTGTGTGTTTTGAAGCATATTCCAGATGATCGATAGAAGTAGTGTATTTACAGCTGTCTTTTTAACTAAAGTAAAATGGGTTGTATTCCTTCTTCTATAGGTCTTTCTATACTTGCCCTATTTCTGCAGCTAGTGCTACTAAAATTCATTTGAGAAGGTAAGGTGAAAAAAGAAGCCACTAGAGTGTAATTTGATGAAGGCTATTTGCATAGTATATTCTTGTTGGATGCAAGGGGCTCTGCAGAAATATTTTCTCTAGCAATGTTCTTTTCACCAATTAAAAAAAAAGCAGCATGTTACATCTTTTTGTCTTTCAGCATGAAAACATCTCAGACAAAAACTTTAGCTTTTTGCAAGGCTTCTTGATTGCCCAGTAGGCCACATTTGTGTCCTAATCACCTATATTCATCCTGATTAATACATTTGGAGAGGTTTTTTTCTGCCCTTAGTTTTCTGCATCTCTGTTTTAGTGGTTTAGCAGGAGGCTGGAGTTGAAAGTGGCCCAGAGGATGCTTCCATCTGGCTTGCCATCTTTTCTTTATAGAGGATGAGAAGGGCCCAGGCAGCTGTGTGCTCTTTTCTGCACCTCCTTCCAGCCTGCTGGTCAATATCAGGTTGCTGCTCTTGCGTCTTGTTGCAGAGGTGGCTGCCTCCTCTTTGCCCTGTCCTCTGTCTGCTGCAGTGTCAGTAGCTAAGCCATAAGTTCTCCCATTTCAGGGTTTATACTGGCTAACAGAAATGACTTGTTGCTGTTGGGCAGAAAAGTTGGTAGTTGGGAAGGAGTGGGGGGGTCAAAGTTGGTTTTGTGATCTGAGACCAGGCCGTTGTAGCAAGTAAACCAGTATTGGCAGACCCAGGAGGAGACAGATAGTGTAGCACTGTGTTTGGGGTGCTCATCTGCAGTGAGAGCAAAGGAGAGCAGGAGCTTGAACCTGAGACTTCCACATCAGAGGAGAGTGCACTGGCTTAGAAGTCGTGTGGTCTTTCCTCTGTATGCTGTGCATGCAGACTCTCCCGGCTTCATTGTGAGGTGGAATTGCAGTAGCAGGAGAGGCCAAGAAGTGCTCTGGCCAGGCACAGATCAAGTATTCCTGGCTCTTTGATGCCAACCACAAGCTAATGGATTGTCCATTAGAGGTTTCTTCTGGAGGTGGAGTGGTTTGTGACACCTAGCTCTAGCAGTGTTTGCCTCTGGCTCACATCATGGGCATCCTTGTTTTGCCCTTCCTGGGGCTAGTGCAGAGGGAGACATGATCTGTGTTCACACAGCTTTATATGAGTTTTCCCCAAATTTTAACGGAATTAGTCATGGAAACACAACTTGTGTGCATCCAAGTTTTTGTTTTGTCTGGCTTTCAGGATTAATAGGTGATAGAGGCTTGTTGTGGGATACTTTTCTGGCAGTCAGTATCCTGAAAACAGTAACTCTGAGTGCAAGGAATAGCCTTGTGGGTATTGTGTGCTTGTACATCTGGGAATGTGTGATTTCCTGAACATATGTGTTGGGTTTTGTTTACCTGCTATATCTGAGCCTTTCTTTAGTGTTTGCAGTCCAGATGTAATTTCTTATGAATTGTTGATGTTGTACTTTTGCCAGGTTATGGGTAAGTTGCCTTTTTTAATTGTATTTGTATATATGCAGCGACGTCAGCTGCCTGCCTCTCGGTAACAAACTGCTCCCTTTGGGTGTGAGGTAGGAGTTATCTGATGGGAGTTCATAAGCACACAGCCTGTTGCTGTGGTCCAGAAGTGAGAGCCTGTAACCTGACTAGGTCTATGGTTAAATTAATTGCTGTTGATTTTTAGTATGTAATCAGTTTAATTTGTGTTTGAAAAACCTCTGAAAACACTTCCTTATGAACACAGGGTGTCTCACTAATTAAAAACAAGCCTTTCCTGAGGTGTGCTGTCTTGCTTGCATTCACTTATTCTTGCAACTATCAACCTTCAGAATTATTTTCCTTTTCAGTTGAGGCTGATTTTGTTGGAAGGTGAAAAGTCAAGTACAATTCATGACTGTAGCTTCTGGAAACCTTGCATTTCCACTCTAAGTGTTGATAGATTAGGATATTAAAAATCAAACTCGGGGAGGGGATGTAAGTTTTTAATAGTAAACTGGATTTTAAGTAGTAATCTTTTAATTAGTATATTACAGTCAAAATACTGAGATTATTAGTCTGTTTCTTAAAATTCCTCTCTGCTTTCTCCTGTCTAGTCCAAATGCTGGATTTTTTTTTGAGCTGTAAGGTTGTAAGCACCTGAAAACTTGCTATTCTATCTTAGCTGCTCTTGCTTTATGATTAGGATTTGTTGAAAGCAAAATTGTGTTTTTCAAATATCAGGAATACACCTGTTTTGGAAATACATCTTCATAAGTAAAATAGAACAAGTGAATATTGGCAAGTCTTACACACTTCTTTATGACTCTGCAAAGAAGTGACTGACAAGAATTTTGTAGTAGTTTTCAAAAAAGAGTTCAATATTTTGTGCTATTTGTAGCCTTGCAGGTGCTCCCTTTCAGCAGATACTCGGCAGTGGCTTTGCTACAGCTTGAATACAGCTGTTTCTGCATTATTGGAAAAGCTTTTCATCTTCTGCAGTGTTTTGAAGGATGCTAGGATTCCTTTACTTGTCCTATTTCTTTCTGTCATAGTTACTTAAAATACTTTGTAGCTATCCTGCCATTCCTTTGTCTGCTGTACAAAAGCATAATTAATTGTGTAGGCTTGAATCTTATGTTAAGGTTCATCTCTGTGTTAAACATGTGTTTCAAGATGCTTTGTGATGGGCCGGGGAAAAAATAGGTTTAATTCTGGCTGAAAACTTACTTTTCTTTCATAGAGTTCTTGCCTTTTGAGGCTTAAAAATTTTGCTTTTCAATCTAATACTTTGCTTTTACTTCTGTACTTTACTTCTGCTTCATGGAATATGCTTCATTTGTGCTTTTGTTCTCTTGCTAAGTGCTGGACTTCACATCCGGTAGGGGCTTTTCCTGAGGCACCACGGTTTTGTCTTTAGAGTTCGTGAGGTGCATCATGGGCTTTGTAGTTCTCTTTAAAGAAGGTAAACTCTAGAGGAATTAGGCCAGAAGCCAGTTAGAACTCCAGCCCTCGGGAAGCACAACAGTAGCATGCCAAAACCAGTTGTCTTCTGTCAAATACCTGTTTTTTGCTCCACAAAGATGCTCTGAAGAAAATGGATAGTTTTAAAAATGCAGTTTTGACTTTTTGTTTCAATGTAACTGAAACACTTGGACTGTTTCCTGTCTATCCGTGTGCTGTTACTCTCGGTTTTATTTTGAAATGCAAGTGCTGATTCTGTCCCGAAGAGATAACAGCTCTTCTTGTTTGTTGAGGGTTAAATTGTGTCAACAATCTAACTTTTTTTCTGAGAGCTAGAGACTAGGTCATGAGGCACCCTAGCTTTCATTATGGCCTGTAGGAGATAGTGTACTGCTCCCTAAGGAACAAAACTTGGGAGCTAATTGGGAAAGAGCTGTTTTGGTCAGTTGTGATATCTAGAATCTGCAAGTACAGAACAATACTTCTGGGTAAGACCAGAACTGAAATGTTGATTTATAGTCTGGGTTAATATAATTGTATCAAAATAGTCAGTGATCCTGTGGTTAAAGACATGTCACCAGAAGGAACTAATGAATAATCAGAAGTATCTTCGGGAGTTTTTTAATACTTGTGCTCATTTGAGAAGGGGAAAGCACCTTATTATCCCTAGGTTAATGAATTCTCTCTTCATATAAACACCCAGTTGAGCTGGTGAGTGCCTTATCCTTGTGCTTATAAGTGAAACTGTGTTCCCTGCAGGTGTGAAAACATAATTATTGTTATAGTCTGACCTGGTATGAAATATGAGTAATAGCTTTAATTCCTCTTTTTAATAGAATTTTGATTGTTTTGTTTGAGTGTGGTGTCTAATGTAAAATGATGCACAGTGAGAGAGTTTGACAGCCTCATTGGGATCCATTTTCTGTCTTTTTGGAGGTGCTAATCGTTTCCGTCATTTGCAAAGGAACTTCAGGTTCTCAGGTGCCATCTGCACAGTGATGCCTGCTGCTTAACTGCAGTGGAATTGTGCATCCTATACTTGGAGCAAGGCTGTGGATGTTGCTGCAGTGGGAGAAGAGCAAGGGAAGGGCTCTGCTTGCTGGGAGCAAGTCCATAGTTTAGCAGAACAGGAATCTCTTTTTAGGCCCTCTCCAAATCATGATAGTGTTCAGCTTGCACAAGAGGAAGACACAGAAGAGTTTCACATCCAACTAAGGTATTGTGTAAAGTACAGTTGAGTAGCGGCACCTCAAATATGAATAATATTCTGTAAATACTAGAACACGTACATGCCCTAATGTGTATATTTGCTTTTCCTAGTATCTTTAGCTTCTCACAGTCACTTTTTTCCTATTTCTAAATCAAATATACTTCAAGGAATCTGTATTGCAGATGATAAATAGTACTTATAAAGGACAGTCGTATTTGTGTGGTGCATATGCCTTTTCCAACCTAAACCTGCACTGAATCTTTATGATGAAGCATAGTATCCCATTTGATAAACAATTTGGATAATATTGTCCCTCAGATATCTCCATGTGCATGTATGGGGATGGAGGGGGAAGGGGGAAGAACATAACCTTTCAAAGAAAAAAAGGAGGGTGTGTGTATTCTGGGGAGTATCATATTAATCTAAAAGAGCTAGATGCATTCTTTGAGCTTGACTTTTTGCTCTGGGAGGGACTGGGGGACCTAGTGTGTATGGGTGGGGGGTGGTGAATATTCCTGGAGGGTATTAATTTTGAGGTGACTCAAACAGACACTTTGATCCTTTCCATCTGCAGGTTGGCTTGTTTTAGCTTGTTAATATATGGATAGCAAATTCCCTCCTTCCTTTTATGTTTGGAAAATTGCTCATAGCCCACACATGGCTCTGTAATTGGGGAAAGATTGTTCATTCTTGCCTGCAGGAAGACATTTCTCTGTCTGCTGAGCTGGAGTTACAGACTTGGGAGAGGGAATGTAAGAAAAATGTAGTTGAGAAGCAGGGCTGTACAGCTGTTAATTGAGCTATGATTTTAGAAGACATGGCCACATATCTATCTGTGTTTGCATCCAGAACATCCCGTACTCTGCAGGATGATGGAAGTAGAGTTACTCAGTAGTGCTGTCAGCCTCTGATGTGCCTCAGTGTATAATGGTGTGATTGCCTGCAGGACATGGATGCAGCATAGAAACCTCAGTGAGTGCAGTAAAGTTTTCTTCATCCATAGCTGAACATCTTCAGATCTTCTTGCCTATTCCAATTTCAGACACCTTAAAAAAGAGTAGGAATGATTATATGTATTCAAGTGACCTGAAAGTAGGCGAGAGTTTGGTGATACCAAATATTATGCTCTGTTTCTCAACCACTCATGTTGCCAAGCCCCCTCTCAAGTTACTGTTTATAGACAAGGTTTTCCAAAAGTACTAGGATTTTCTCAGAATTCTGCCTGTGGGGTTATCCTGCAGGTAAGATAGCACTGGTTGGGTTATAGAGGGGTTTGATCTCCTACCTCTTTCTCCACCCTGGAAGACACTTCGGAAATGTTTGTGTGTGTGCATGTGTTTGGAACTTTGTGTCTTTGTGATTGTGTCATGCCACAAGTGAAGATTGTGTTTCTTGTTCAAGATAGAGAATAGCAGCATATGACAACCAGCATCCTGGCATAAGCTTGTACTATTTATAGTATTTATTTAGCAGATTTTTTTCCCCTGTATTATTTATACATCTACATTTAAAGATTTTAGAGACTTGCTTTGGCTTGGAATGTTTCTTTGATTATTTTAAGGTGTCACAGAATGTTGTTCATTAATGTGATTGACCAAGGATCTGGCTATGTTGCAGGATGAATAATTGCAGTCAGTGTCCTCAGTTTGGATTAGATGCAACACTATTATCTTTATACTTTTTCAGTTGATGGCTCACTCTGGCTACTTTGGGGTCATAAAGAGTACAAGGACTTTTCTCTCCCACCTCACAGAGGCCTTTTTAAAAGAAACTTGGCATTCCAGGTGAGACTTGACAGGGCTCTGGGCAACCTGATCTAGATGGGGACGTACATCCCTGCCCACTGCAGGGGGGTTGGCCTAGATGACCTCCAGAGGTCACTTCCAACCCAAATGATTCTGTGATTGATTGAATCCCTCTAAACTCAAGGTGGCATTTTGTTGCCTGCTGATGGCTGGGCTTCTCCTAGCAGGAGTATGTATACTTGAGGCTAAATTTGAGCAAGTCAAGTCAAGTGTGGGTTTTTTATGTCTGAGAGGTCTTGCACTTGATCTTTATAGGTGATATGGTAGTGTTCAGGGAAAAAAAGGGCAGTAGGAGCAAAAAGGGCATCTGTATGTTGTACAGGTACTATATACAGTTAATATCTTGAGTATATATGCAGTCCTCTCTGCAATCCTGTGATCACGTTCAGTCACAGAGAGACAGTTAAAACCAGCCATCGTCCAAAGAGGCAGAGAGATCTTAAGTTTTCTGCAAAATGTCACTGTGACAAGACATTTAATTTAGTCTGAAGGCATCTGTCTGTACATGCAGTACACACAAGCAGTAGGAGCAAAAAGGGCATCTGCATGCTCTACAGGTATTATACAGTTAATATCTTGTGTATATGTACATGTTTTGCATGGAAAAGGTTCTTTTTTTTTTGGTGCTTTACTGTATAGAGTACAGTAGTTCAGGTTCCTGAATCCCAGAGTTTGGTTTGGCTTAACTTTAAAGCATTTTATCACTTGTTCTAACAAAAAATACTAAACCCTACCCTTTACTTTCTTGCAAAATGGTATTCTCTTGCCTAAAAAGATTTGCATTGGTATTGATGTCTTACTACCTGTTCTGTGAGCACTAAAATTTGATTTTCAAGGTGCTGTCATGCATAATACACAACATGCTGGTGGCTGCATAGGGGACTGTGTGAGGATACATTGGAGTCTGAGGGATGTGTGGTGAACCATGGCCTGTTAGGTTGCTCAGGATGTGAAAGAAAAGCAGTTTCAGGAAAGTGAAAAGGTGGAAGATTAATCACAGCTAGGGGAAGATGACAGCACTACTGTGAATTGAACTTAATCTGAACTAAAAAGTGGTTTGAGTAGTTGTTTGGCTTTCCTTTATTCCTTGCCCACCATGTTAAATTCAGTGCAGAGCTAGACTGGTGAAACTTCAGTCCTAGAGGAATCTGAAACAGCACTGAAATGAAATTTTGCTTTGATCCTCTGCTAATAATATTGGGAAGCTTTTCCAGAGTCTTTGAGAAACATTGTTTTTTTTGCTTTCTTAACTGTTGTTTGATGTGCAGGGGAGAAATGGATATACTTAGAGCACACCCATGTGGCCATGTAGGAGTTAAATGCTATTTAAAAATCACTTTAATGGGAGGAAAAAGGTTTCTAATTGTAGTGAAGCATTTTTGGAATTTGCCCTGTCAGTCAGTAATATTTCACTAATTAAAGCAACCCTTTGTTTAAAGCAGGCTGACAACAGTTTGTGTGGAAAGTTGGCTGGTGGACAAACCGAGGTATGTTCATTCCTCAGCAATTCAAACCAGTTTATGTGCTGATGTTTCTGAAGTAATGCTTTTAACTTGGAAGAAGGTAATCACATCTGTGAATTCCTTGTGGTTTCTTGGCTGCTGAGGGTTGCAGCCTATAAACAATTTTATTGCCTTAAAGCCTTGTGTGTAATGAAAATTAACAAATAAAACAAGCATACAGGCACTAGGCTGTTTGTGGCTGGAGGCATCAGGTCTGTTTGAATGGCAAAATTAAGGGATTATAAATTTTTGCTGAAAGAATGTTAGCAAAAGGCAATTCTTTTCCCTTTCTCATGTTCTCTTTGTACACTCTTGCTCAGGAGAACAGTGTCTGTTATTACTGTGGTTTGGTCAGTAGGGTTTGATGTGTTTGTGGAAAAGTGGGTTCTCGTTTGGAAACTCTTTGCTGTAAAGGAGAGGGAAAGAAAAGGGTTACATTGATACAGTGTCCGGTTGAACAACAAAAACAAACTGAAGATTTTACAGATTTACCTGCCCTGAACTGCATTACATAAAGAAAGTGAGATCATACTAAAGAGCCAACCTACAAATCTGGAATATCCAACTGTATGCTTGCAGGTTGTATCTGCCCAGTGCTGTGGTATCGCTAATTACTCTCAGTTGCTTGGTTTTGTCAAGTGGCTTGCTGCCCAGAAAGAAGCCTACTTTGCGAGATCAAATGACCTGAAAGAGTCAAACTTCTGAGAGTCCTGGCATTTTGAGTGAAATCTGTTGAGTGATGAATACCTTCTGACTAATACTGCTGGCTAAACTGAGACTTGGTAGCTTTCTTTTGAAAGATTACGTTTTCCTCATTAGGGGGCATTCAAAGATATACCTCGAGTCTCGAAAACACAAGTATTTGTAAAAATACCAACTTGCAGGTCTGCAGGCAGACATGTTCAGGCAGTGAAGATACTTCAGTGGTTTTATTGGCGATATTGATATACTGCAGGATGTACTCTGTAATAATGAACATCATACTGGAACAATTGGGTGTCAGAAGCAGGATGAGCCTTTGAAATAAACATTCTCTAGTCTCACTTGTGTTTTGTTGCGTGTTCCCATGAAATCATTTCAGGTTTTGTCAAGTGTTCTGTGGGAATGTGAATTTTGTAAATTACTGTGATCTAGAAACTTGCTGTATTTGAATGATCTGTTCTAGGAATGTTTTCTTTGTGGGACAGAGAGAGCAGTAGTTGTGATAGAGTTAAGTCCACTAAAGTACAAGAAATCTAAGCTACAGTAGAGTAAAAAGTTATGAATGCTTTAAATGAAACTGTTCGTGTTCTGGTGTGCTAATATGAGAGTACTCTTGGTGTGAAAGATTACAGAATGGAAGCTGAAGAAGGTACACTGATGAAAGTGGAGAGCATTTGATAAGAAGAGTAAGGGTTTGTGGAGCTTCCTGGTCATTTGAAGGAAGAATTTAGGGTTTCAAGTGGATTCTTTGGCCCTTTAAAAAGGATCGTGGAAGTAAAGTTCAGCATATGTTTTAGTGAGGTTTTTCTTCACTCACTGTGGTAAGAGATCCAGATTTTAGTGCCAGGGAAATAACTAGGATAATTATTTGAAATTTAAAGTTAATAGTTATTCTGAGCTACAGGGAAGGAGCAGGTCAGTTTAATAGTTGTATTTTATGTAATTGTTTTTCTCAATGTAATAGTTTAACTATTTGTCCTTGGGAGAGTAAGTTAATCAGCTACAGAGCAGGCACTGTATAATAACTTTATAAATGTCTATTGTGTTTGATTTCAATTTCCACAAAAGCTGTAGATCTTGTAGCTGAATGTGATCCTTGTGCTTAAGCCATTTTATGTTATCCTGGTTCATTCACATTGTAGGGGAGAGGAACTGAAGTTCCAAGCCTCAGGCCAGTAGAAAAAAAAACTGTTCCTAACTAGATGGGAGCAGAGAGGGAGCCCAGTTAGTAGCAGCCTGCAATAGTCAGTGACCAGAACTCATGTCATTTTGAAGATGGCTGTTTTCTTGTATTGTTCCTAGAGGTTGGTGTTTGAATGGGTATAGCTAATTAGAAAGGTGGAGACCATTCAAACAGGCAGGCAAGGGTGTTACCCTGTCTCCAGGCTGTAATTAAAGTGGCTTTGAAAATGGTAACAATAATAAGGTGGAGGAAAGGATAACTTTAATTCCAGTTTTTTAAGGTGTAGAGATCTATGGTTCAGCAGAAGTAGGTATAATTATGATGATTAGCTTGCTTATAGATGTGTTCTTTTACCATAACATGCTGTGCTTTGCTGCTGAATTTCTCTTATTCTTAGAGCTGCAGGCTTAACATCAGAATGTGTATGGGACCTGAACGTTAGATAATTCAATACATCTACGGTGAGTTCCTCTCTCAAAGGCAAATCTCGAATCTGACACGGCAAGTGCTTTCTCTGTCTGCGTGACTGCACCTTATGTTAGGTATTTCTGCCAGAGCCTGAACAGCCTATTTTCCCTAGTAGTGATTTGGGTACCAGAGTGGGAAGGATATGTAGAGCTGGAAGACCAGTGTGATCATCAGAAGAGGACTTGTTTTTTTTCCTCTTTGTGTGTGTGGTTCGTATTCTTCAGTGAAAATATGAACCTGCCTAGCTTTAGCCTTTGCTCTCTGATTTGCCTGTTAGGGCTTAGATAAGCATGGACTCTGTACAATATTGTCTGTAGTTAGCAGCACTAAGGGAGTATGATTGAGACACTTTGATTTAGTATCCTGTTAATGTATGATAAGTACTGAGAGATGTGTTCAGAGTGGTGGGTACAACTCAACTTGTAATATCAGAGGAAAATAAATAGAAGGTACACAAAATCTGCATTTGCAAATAGAGTGTTTTTCATCAGCTGTGCTCCTGTTGACTCATCCGACAAGACCACACAGGAACACCAGGAAAAATTACAAACTGCATGGCTAACCACGAGTTGTCTGCTTCTGAGGAAAGTGATGAAATTACATCCTGGAGCAGCACTGTTGAGTAAACATTTCTGATTTTTGGAGTGGCATTTACATTGTCCTTTACAATATTTCTTGTAGCAGTCTGTGTATTATTAGTTTGGCTCTGTTTCCTGAAAATGGTTGATTATAATGTAATGGAAAGAAAATGGCAGAGGTTCAGTAAAATAGTAGCAAAAATGTGTAACTGGAAGTTATGAAAAAAATGAAGTTCCCTGAAAGTGCACAATGAAGATTTTCTTGTTCCATATTGGGTTCTCCTGCTTCTTAAATTACCAAATAGAAAATTTTGTAAGCCAAAAATTTTGGCTCCTCTGGTTTAATGAAGCACAGAAAATGTGCCTATTTTAAGTTGTCACATGAAAGATAACTGGTTTAGATTACTGATTGGAACAGTCTTGACTATATGAAGTAAGGTAACTGTAAAATGAGGAAATAGTGAAGGACATAATTGCAGTCATGCAAACACAGTACTGCTTTCTGTATGAGTTACTGTCATTAGTGTAGATGGGAATCTTTATGGAATTGCATGTTTAACTAGAGCTGTTTACGTACTGAACCAGGAGTCTTTGGAATACCACTGCTTCTGGCCTGGGGGAATAAAGTGAAGTACGTACTCCATGCTGAGGAGCATGAGTGTTGAGTGAAGATGTTCTGGCCACAGATGCTGGTCTGTACTCTATTCCCTGCTTAATGTAACTCTAGCCTTTCCAAGTACAATGGCCAGGTAGGTTTCATGCAGCCATGAATCCTGTCTGTGTCAGCTCCCAAGAGCCACACTGATAGCCTGGCTTGAATTAAAGTAGTTAAATAAGGATATGTCTGGGGAGAGGAGGAAACTGTGCTGAAGTAGCTGTTTATCATCCCACTGACTCGCCTTTAATGAAATTTTCCTGCAGGCTTGGAAAGCATGTTAGTGTCCACTTCTGAAAGATGTAACAGTGATAGTACAGAATACAGATCCTGACTGGTACTACCCTGATGTATGTGCATTTGGAGTTCGTGCTGCTTTAGTAAAGCAGCTTTAAATGCCCATGTATGTAAAGTGTGGAACTATCAGCTTGCTCACCTCCATACATTTCTAGCCTGGGTGCTGATTTTTTTTCTGATAGGTAAGGGGAAAAGAAGATACACCTGAAAGGTAGCAGTGCTGACAGCAGAGTACCTGCATGAACTTAAACTGCCAAATTGAGTGTGTATTAGTGTATCACACCTCTCTCAAGCAGGATTGTGAGGGTAAGAGGGAAAGCCCAAGCTGCTTAACAGTATTACCCTGTATAGAATTATAGAATGCTTTGGGTTGGAAGAGACCTTTAAAAGGTCATCTAGTCCAACTCCCTGCAGTGAGCAGGGACATCACTCTGATCAGGTTGCTCAGAGCCCTGTCCAACCTGGCCTTGAATATTTCCAGGGATGGGGCATCCACTGTCTCTCTGGGCAACCTGTGCCAGTGTCTCACCACCCCCATTGCAAAAAATGTCTACCTTACATTAGTCTGAATCTCCTTTGAAAAGCATCACCCCTTTCCTGTCACAACAAGACCTGCTAAAATGACTTCACTATGGCCTTTGGCACTGTCTGCCCTAATACCATCATAGACAAGCTGTTGTTGTAGGGGCTGGATGAGCAGTGAGGTGGATTGAAAACTGGCTGAATAACCAGGCCCTGAGTGTGCTAATCAGCAGTGCAAGGTTTAACTGGAGGCTGATAGCTAGTGGTGAACTGCAGGTGTCTGTATTGGGGCTCGTCCTGTTTAATATCTCTGTTAGTGATGGGGCAGAGTGTACCCTCAGTGAGCTGGCTTGTGGATTTTGGTAACTTTCCTGCTTGGGGTGTTTTTTTGTGTGTGTATCAGTTTCTAGTTCTTTCTTACCACACCAGAAACTGTTTACTAGGAGATACAGCTCTGGGTAGCTCTTTGATATTTGGCCTTGTAAGTGCATCATGTCATATGAGCGTTAGGTCCTTTGTGCATTTGCTGCCTTGTGAACAGATTCATTAGGGACTATGGAGAGAGAGGGAGGAGATGTGCATGGAAGCATGTACTTTGTTCAATGTTTTTGTGTACCTGCAAGAATTAATCTGCAGTAGGAAGAGATTCGATTAGGGATTCTGGGTGAAGATTATTTAAAAAGAATAAAATTTAGCTGTCAGCATTTCAAGGGTAGCCACTTGATGTCTCTGAATTCTTACTTTTGTGGTGCCCTTTATTTTTTTCTTCCTGTGAACTGAAGATAAACTAAGTATATTCAGAAATAGCCTTCCTGTCCCCCTGTTATTTAAAGACATGAATTCTAGTCAGATGTCTAGCTCCCAATATGTGGGAGTTCCAGTCAGTGTAATAAAGGCAGTGTTGTAGCCTCAGAGATGTCAAGGGCAGTTCATTTAACAAAAAAAAGAAAAAAAAAAAGAAAAAAGCCATTGACAAACACTGAGATTTCATGATGCACATAGTCCTTTGCTGCTTTCAGGCATTTCCTTTGTACAGTATTTTCCCACACAGAAGAAAGTGTTAGTTTGCCAGTGAGATGAGGACGAAAAAGACAAATTTTCCCGTGTCTGGAGTAATGATTGTCTTAATGGACTTTCCATTTGTCTCCAAATTACTTTTCCACCAATGCAGATTCATGTGCAGTAGAGAAATGGAACATGTTGAAACAGAAATGCAAAGAACTGATGAAATGGCTGAATGTGAGAGCTGCATCTATTTTACATTATGAGTGAGGAGTGAGCACAGACCCCCTTGTTTGTTCCTGTTGGGAGGAGAGGGGATGAACCACTATCTACAGGTGCTTGATTCCTAGGAGGGTGTGGATGAAGGAGAGCAGTGAAGATCTGTTCTACCTGCATTCTCCTGAAAGGAGTGTCAGGGTAGCTACTAGGCATGCAGTCAGACCTCCTTGGGTGCTGTTTTTCTTCAGTGGATGTCATCCCCCTCTAAGCAGACCTGGACCTATTGTTTTCTGGGCTGAAATCTCTGCCAGATCATAAGGGGAAGGACTTGAAACTTGGAAAGAGCAAATATGGCAAAGTTTCTATATGTTGTTTATAGTTTGAGGTGGATACTTGGTAGGGCAACTGAGGCTGCTGACACATATTCCAGAAACCTGGTTCAGACTAGGTTTGTGCTGCTGCTTCTCAGGATGTCTTTTACTGACTTGTGTCCATCTGGCTTTGAACTTTTTAGTTCAGAGCTGTACATGAGAGAGGTAAGGTAAAAAGCTTTGTGTGTGAGTGCTAGTACAATTTGCCTTTCAGTGCATGATCGGTGTTTTTTTCTGCCACCTGCAATTAGAAGCAGTTATACCTTAAAATAGAGATCTAGAGACCTGAGTGCCTAAGCTTTTGTCTGCACCAGATGAGTTAAATTGGCTACTGTGATAGATAATAACATTCTTTTTAACCAGTTTAAGTTGAGACAGTGCAGCTTCCTTATACAGCTAAGATCTTAGGTCAAAAGGTTATTGGTTCATAGAGATTATTCTGTACGGCTTCTTAAAAGATAAGTCATAAAGGGAGTTATGATATAAAATGTCTTGCAGTGTCTTGTGTTCTGATATGCAAGAGGTTCCTCGCACTCTTTGCTTCCCACACTTGAGAGTGGAAAGCTTATGTTATTGAATAAGAGTGAGGATGAGAGAGTATTTTGACATACTGCTATACTACTGACATGCTGCTGTTATGTTTAACTTAAAATCAGCTATATTTCACTTAAATGTATGACTCAAAAGCTGAGGGAAGGTCTGATGTTATTCCCTTTGCTTTCAGCCTCAAGAAACAGCTTCAAGGTCTCACACCTTCAAAGCTAAGTCTTTTAAGAAATCCAAAATTTGTGGAATCTGCAAGCAAGTAATTGATAACCAAGGCATTTCCTGCAGAGGTGAGCACCATATGATGTCCTGTTTACTTTCTTGCTGTGTAAAGGAAATTATTTTCATATTTATGTTAGTTTCTAGGAATCTGTGTTTATGGAATTCCCCCTGGACTAAGTATAAATGTTACCTCTACTTCCTTTCTTTGTACAATAATGTTCTCTGCTTTTGTGAGGGAGTGGGGTGCTGGAACTTGTAAAATGATGTACTTTTATTATTTATTATTTATTTATCACTTTTATTATTGTGTTCTTCAAAGACATTCTAGAGGAAGCCTGTGGAGGCTCTCTGAGGAGCATGTGAATGATGTGAGCACAGTGGGTGATAGATGTCTCTGGAATTCAGCCTCCAAGTGAGGAAGTGTGTGACCCTGACTCACTGAGGCATGAGCATGTTCTCTGCATTAGTTTGCAGAAATTCACAGGAGCAGCCATCTGTTTTTTCCAGTGGTGTTATGCTCAGGGCAATCCTCCTGGATGCGCAGCCTGCAGACTGGACTGCCTCTGCCATGCCTGCCTGCTCTTTGCTGCTCTTTTCCGTCACTGTTCTCCCTTGCTGTGGAGAACTGAGCACACTTTCCTTTTCTTCATGGGATACCTGTGGCAGAATTAAATGTTGGGAAAGCTCAATAGAGCTGTTGTGTGGGGCTTGTGTATTGCACCATGCTGAGGTTTTGATTCCTGGTACTGGTTGAGCCTGGTTAATATTCAACTCCTGTTAGTCCAGGTTAATAAAATAAGTCGTTTTACTTGCTGCATGTGTGATTTACCTCCTAGTATGAGAATGTTGCTGTCTCTTCATTTGAAGTGTAGTTGCTATATTCACTTAAGAGGTGTCTGTACCAATTCCCAGTGCTAGATGGATCTTTATCCTACCTTCTTTAGGCACTTTAGGATCCCTCTGTTAGTTGCTTGGTACTTACCTGTGGAATGGGAGCAGCAGGACTTGCACAGAGAGAAGTGATGACTCCAAATAGTTTCCATTTTGTAGGAACCCGTTTGTATTTTAACTTACGACATGAGCTTTATAAAGCAGACCTTTGGAAAAGATAGAACTAGACGTTGTCTGTTCCCTTGCCAGCAGTGCAATGCTTGAAATGTATCCTGGTACTGTTAAACTCTGTTCATATGAAGAAAAATGAACCAGCTGTTTCAGAGCCAAATCCTGGTGCTTCTGCTTCTGGTAAATTCTCCCTGATGTTGCTGAATGAAAATGAACAAGTTGACTTTGCAGGGAGGCGAGGAAGGAAAAAAGCTTTTAGTTTAGAAGAAATAAAGTTCCTTTGTGTCTGTGTGTTAATGAGAAAACTTTGCTTTTTAACAGTTTTTCATTAGAAAATAATAGGTCTTTGTACAGACAGCAGGATCCCTCCAGACTATTAATATCTTATCACTTAAAGTTAGGTCTCCAGAGAAATGAGGGCAGGGGAAAGGCCCCAGATTGGTCACTGTGTAGTAGTTGCTGTTTATCTAGCAATGAATCATCTACTTGCTGTAAAAAAGAAAGCCATAACTGGGTGTTTTGTTGGAATAGATAAGTTTTCATTAGTATGTGGCAGCTAGCTCTGTCTTGCAAAATGTGTCCTTTGCTAGTGGCTAGGTCTGGATGCTGTACCTAAAAGGTCTCTGTGAGCAATGCCTGACCGACTGGAAGGTGTGCTTTGTTCTTGTGTACTTCAGTCCACCTCAGTATGAGAAGAGTGGCAAAAGGAAAGGCAGAGTTGAAGAAGGTAGCTCCTTTACTTTATTTGTAAACAAGCTGTCATAATGATGCGATTTCTGTGTATTTGCCATGTGAATTTCTATTTTATTCCTTCTCTATTTTACATATATAGCATTTATGGAAAATAAAAACTTTTTAAAATTTCTATTTATTTTTCTTTAAAATGATTTATCTTTGTGTTTTGGTCAGATGACTGTTAGTGTAGAACAGAGCTTTTTAGATGCTCTAATCTTCCCAGTCACTAGAAAGCACTTTCCTGGCAATTTAAAATCTGAAGACCAGATTTGAGAAATTAGTTTTAAATAATGCAGTATTATTACCTAGATCATAGAGCACTGATGGATGAGACGAGTATATTGAGACTCATTTGGTGCTAGGATACTGTTTTAAGACTTGTTTGTGCATACTGTGTGTATAAATATCAGCATATTTACTGTTACACGATAGCAGGTGGTTTTATGTGCTCTGTCTTTCAGTAAGTGCTAAATCCAGTAATAACATAGCAGTATCTTAATTATGTGCAAAGCACGTCTGTGGTTACAGTTTGGGTGGACAAACTGGGGAGTTGGAAAGGCCAAAGGAATTCTGTCCTGCTTGGGGCAGTGGCGTTGTAGTTGATTTTAAATGGTGAAACATGTTGTGTGTATTTGTGGGTTAGGGGTGTTTGTGTCACCCTGGTTTCCATGGAGTGGTCCTTGTGATCCAGATCCTGCATTGCATCTTACATGGATGTATTATGAGATCTGTACATCTCTTGATCTTATAATACAGTATATATAAGATCTATATTAACTGTAATTTCAACATACTGTAAGATGGATATGGTCTAGTTATGTTATGGCAATAGGCACTGGTTAATTAACCATAAATTATGGCAATAGGCATGCCTATATAGTTATGTAAACATAATGATTCAGGGGATCTGAGAGTGAAAAGGCTGTCCTCAAATTAAAGGTTTTTCATCACATCACCCTTGCTTTCAGCATGATGTTTGTATGTACACTGATGTAGCAAATTGTATTGCCTTCTGTGGGACTATTTTAAAATGGTTTTGAGATAACTGCTTCAATTAATGCTTTTAAGATTTGTAATGATGGATCCCTTGTATGTCTGGCTCAGACTCATCCAGAAACAGCAGAAAACAAACAAGAAATTTTCCTAAGCAGTTAACTGTTAATTACCTCCAAATTTAAAAGGCATACGGACTTGTGAGAAAATGAGACCTAGAATTTCTTTTTCAGTTGCCACCAACATTTGGTGATACAACAGGCAGACAACTGCATATGAACCAGGACTGCAGGCTGTAGGACCAAGGAGTGTGATCTATTGCTGTCCCTAGAGCAGGTTAATAGCTTGTGGGTGCTGTGAACTCCAAGGAGGAGGAGTTATGGAATGCTCAAGCAAGGATGGGTTAGGTAGGGACCAAGGCACTTGACTCATTTGAGTGTTAGCCTTGTTTGTGAAAGGCGCCTGAATGGCAGGATATCCAAGAGAAGACTTCATGAATGGACCTAGTGGCAGCAGAGAATTTGGGGTTTTTTAATCCCTCAGAAATGAGTGGATGCTGACCTGAACATAAATTATACAAAATGTACTGTTGTGGGGAGGATGAGGCTGGAAAGAGAAACATGGATTGGATCCCATCTGTGGCACCAGAAGCCTGGGAAGGTCAGACTCCCTTCTCTAGACAAAAGGTGCACTCAGTAAATAGCAACTTCCACCATATTAGTAAAACAAACTCTAATTAACACAGCTGTACAAGCTGTGCATTCAGATTTCAGTGCAGAGCTTAGGCAGCAGAACTGGGAAACTGTGTACATAACAGCAGAGACATGAAAGGGAAGGATGAATAAAGGCTTACTGGAGCATACAGAGATACAGCAGAAACCACTGTAATTAGTAAGCATTACACAAGTGGTACATAAGCATCTTGACTGAACACATTCCTCTCTGGAGCTGTGAGAAGCTGTAAAGTTGACATCCTTCACTGTGCTAATGTTCTGTCTTTGTGACAGCATCTCTGGAAAATGAAACAAAAAAACCAACCAACCCAGGAGTTTTTAGGCTGCAGTTAAAATGCTGGTAAACTACAAATTCCACAGGAAAAAAGTGTAAATTGACAAAAAACTAAAACAAACCCAACCCAGAAAAACCCTACAAACCAAACCATAAAACCCCTGGTGGTCAAGATTCTCCCTACAAGACAGGAAGAAGGTAGGAGGAAAGAAGAATAACAGATACAATGCTGCAGCAGTTGTGCCAAAATACTGTTCTCTTAATAAAAATTTTTCCACTGCTGTTGTCAGCAACAGCAAGTGGAGTTTTTCATCTGTGAGAAAGATAATTCACAACACTCTTTACTCTATAGCCACCCTAAGTAAAACATGTTGAAGTTTTGCACAAACTTCCCATAACTATCTTTTTAGTCTTCATCTTCAAAAACAAAGTCTGTGGCCCTTGCCATGGGGTGCTGGGAGCAATACTCCAGTGAGGACACAATGGTTGGCTGAATATGAAAAAAGAACAAAAAAAAAATCTAGGAAAATGTTTGAGGCAGAGGAAATGTACCAGCAGATGATGTTGCTGTGGTGTGGCTGGTAGACTTGCCACATCTTTGGCATGTGACTTTGGTAACTTCCTAAAAATAGAAGTGTTTACTTTTGCAGCTAAAGCACAAGATTTCCAGCTAGAAGACTCTTCCCCTACCCCTCATTCAAAGGCATCTCTGCCCACTCAAACTGCATGCTATCCTATTTTTAATGTTGCAGTTAATAATCTCCATATGTCTGTTTCTCATGCTGCTTTCATTTGGGATCTTTATCTGGAGTTCAATTGTTGCAGAACTGACAGGAAGAGCAGAAAAGTGTGTGTTGTGTTGGTGAGAGCATTATTAAAGTCTTGTCAAAATATAAATGCACAGGAATTTGCACAGTTCTCTCCATTTAGGGCATCTTGGTCATGGATGTCACCCTGTCATGGTGGCCTTGCTGTGCAACTGTTCAAACATTTTGATTTGGTTTCTGAAAGAAGAAAGGTGTCTTTTCTTCAGAGCCAAGGACAGATCTGGAATTTTGTGCAAACTGTTTCCTGCAGGAGGGAGATGTTACTCAGTGGTGGTGTCACTAGCCTAGCTGCTAAACTGGCTGGGCTTTACCACTCCAGCATTCTGACACCCATCTTTCCGTGCTATTAAGAGAGAAGACTGGAATTGGGAACTAAAATAACTAACTCTGCATTGCACAAATCTTTTTATATGCTTGGTTTAGATTACATTTTGTTGTAGATCATCCACGACTCTTCCATTACTGTAAAAAATAGCAATAATAGCATGTGTCTGTATTGGGGAAGCTGAGTTGGAGATGCTGAGAGAAGGAAAGCACTTTCAAGCAGCCAGATCTGTCATTCAGTATCCTAATTTATTATTTGTCACTAGGAAGCTAAAAATGGATATCAAGAGCTGTGTGGTTTGTGCTTTTGGGGAAAGTGATCTTTCTTAGGAATTAGTAAGGTATTAAACTGAGTTACATCTCTTACACTAGCTACTTATGTGCAAATTTCTGCCCTCAGAGGATTTGTGAATGATCTTCTGTGTACAGTTGCCATACATAGAGTTGTCTGAAAACAAACACAGAACTCTACCATGGAGAGTCACGTGATGAAAGCTATGGCTAGGTGTGAAATTGTACTTTTAAACTAGGTGTGTGTGAATGATATTCACTGCATGTACAATGAGACAGATTGTTTGTAGGGAATATATTGCCATACAGGATATCCATTAAATGCTGAAATGACACAAGGTGATTAGCCCTTACCACGCAGAGAACTTAAGCTCTTTGTCCTTATAATCTATAAATCATTCTATGCTTACTTTACGGAAGTACTCTCGATTATTTTGTAAATACATTGCTACTGGTTTGCAAAGACTTTAATTTCATAAAACTTTTGGAGATTAAGTCTGAAAAATATGATTCACTGTGGTTATCCTTCTGTCTTTACCCCGACAGCAGTAGTGTTAACTCACAGGATCATCATTCCGATGCAAAGAAATATAAATGTCGTCTTTTCCTTCTTTTTTCTTTTTTTTCCCCTCCCACTCTTAAAGAACTGGATTCTCAGAGCTATTGTTTAGAAACTGTTTTGAAGTGTAGCAAATTGACTAAATATGGTTTGGCCTCCATTTCATTGCCAGCCAGTTTGGGACAGTTGTTCTTGGAACTGGTGCCAGAATCCTCAAACGCAAATTTGGAAAGTCTGGTATTTGAGGAGAGCTGATGTGTGGGATGCAGACATTCAGCTGTTGGGCTGAAGAGCTGGAGTAGCCTTGCAGAGTGTGACATTGATTAAGTCCTCTGGACTTTTTCAGGCACATTTTAAAATCCTAATATACTTGAGGACTACTCCTCAAAAGAGCTTGAGCGCTGTTTGGCTTGTAAGCTTTGCCTGAAGAATGCCGGCGTTTGGTAGAAGCTCCTTGTTGAGATCTTTAAACTGTAAGTTGCATGTGTTTCCTTATAAATGGATGTGCTGTAAGTCTGCTCTGTTGCTGGTGTGGTTTTGCCTTGAATGTTCGTTGCACTGAAAGGCATGGATTGTGGTATAGTACTGCTTTTTTGGCGTTAGAAATTTTCTTAGAGTGGATCTCCCTAAGTTCAAGGATTTCCCTAAAAACAGCTGGCATACTGAAACATGATTCAGTCCCTCTGGCAAGCTGGTAGTCCATCTCTTTGCAAGTACTGTAAATGGCTGTGACTGCTAGCCTTGGGCTGAGGGGCTGTAACCCTCTAGGCGGGATAGTTCTGCAAGGCAGTAGCATTGGCTGTGGCAAGATGAATTCTAAGTAATGAAATATCAAAAAAATTGTTTTTTCCCTGTGGGCAAGTGGTGGATTTGCTGGTGTTGATGAAGGGATCTCTCGCCGTTCTTCATGGTGTTAGCAGCTGTAACGGAGAAAACCATATGAACTGCATTGTAAAAGGGTGTACCCCAAGGGTCTAGAGCAGCTACATGGCCAACCTGTGTGGGTCGGCAGGTTCTGCTGGTCTTCCTCACTGTGTGGTGAGCTCCACAAAGCCCTGTAACATCGGCGGGGGCTCGGAACAGTGCTGGTGGGGAGCCACGACTGACCTCCTGTGGAGGTGGAGGGACCCCTCCTCAGCTCCTTCCTGGCATGCTTGCCTTATTCATGACATGAGGGGGGAAGAGGAGGAGACACACAAAGCTTCCTTTTAGTGAAAAAAGTACATCATTTTACAACATACCCCCAAAAAAGAGGAAAAACAAAGGCACAACAGGAGCAAGCTCACAGGCAGTGCCACTCCCTCACCCCAGCCTCCTGCGAGAGACCCCACTTGAGCACCTGGTGAATGCCAAGAACAGGCTGTCAAAATGAATTCAGTGATTTTAAGTTTTGTTGATCTGGGCAGAGATTTGGTCTGCTCATGAAATTCAGACCTGTCAAGGAAATGGAATTGGTATTTGGATCTGTTCCTTTTGGGGATGTGTTTGTCTTGCTGGGATGTAGCTGGTGTGCCTTTCGAAGCAATGTATGCAGTGAGATCTTTAAACTGTAAGTTGTATGTGTTTCCTTATAAATGGATGTGCTGTAAGTCTGCTCTGTTGCTGGTGTGGTTTTGCCTTGAATGTTTGTTGCACACCAAAGAGGGAAGGCAGAGAACCTCCCTCCAGTATTTCTCTCCAGTTTGGTTATGACAATCAGCTTTATTAGACAGGGAGAGAAGGTAATGACTTAACTCAGTCTACTCCATGAAGGTGCCGTATTTTGGTATAAATAGGATATTTTTGGATGCTGAAAGGGAGTGAAGTTGTCTTTATGAATGAATCGGTGGCTTCCTGATCTTGGAGATAGAATAAGTCTGTTTTTCCTGAATTTAAAATACAGTGAGGTCACAGTAATCCCAAGGATAGACTTTGCATGGAAATCAATCAAATTTTAGAGTAAGGGAGGAAGTTATTATGCAGTTGCATCATAGTTACGTCACTGCTCATCTGACTACTTAAGAAGTGTTGTCTTCTGGATCTAAACTTGCTGGTATGATTCTTCCTTTCCTGCCCTTAGGTCAGCAGGAATTCAAAAGAAATGAAGTGCTTACATCTTGGCAATAATATTTGCAGCACTGTGTAAACTGTATTTCACAGCAGAAATTAAAGTCTGAACAGTGATGGTTGCCTGTGAGCCTGGAGTCACCTTGCTCTGCTTGGGTATCTGGAACTGCTGATAATGACTAAGACTCACAGGTTACATGGGGAACAACTTAATCTTAGTGTCTGTGTGATTGAGATGGTAAACTTCTGTACAGCTTCACACACACCAGGTAGATGTCAGGATAATCAGCCCATGAAGTTTAACAAGACACACATTAAAGGGCTGGTGGAATGCACAAATCTGATAGCCTTGCTGTAATTAACTGCTTCAGGAAGGGGTAAAAACTAAATGTATTTATTTTAGGGTGTTTTGTTTTGAAGTATATAATTTTATATATACAGGCTTGAGTTTGACCATATCTCTAGTGGAAAGCTGATCAAAAGAAATGGGAAGGAGACTCCACTCACTTTTACTCATATTTTATTTTCTTTTGTTCTAGTTTGCAAGTATGTCTGCCACAGGAAATGTGAAGAAAAGGTAAGCAGATTTATTTACCTCCTTTCTTGGTATTGAAGTTAATAAAGAATAAGAAGATTATTAAATATTTGTTATAAGAGGAACTTTTTCTGATTTTCAGAGAAGTAAATCAACAAGTAGCTTAAATGAAGAATTTTTCTATGAATCTCTTCTGACTACTTGTATGAGACTCAGTGATTTTCAGGAGTTTGTCAAGACAATTCCACTACTATGCTTGAAAACAAAAAACAAAAATCTCTTACATTGCATTAAGCTAAGGTTTATGCAGACTTGAAAGTAAAGTAGACTTAGAATTTGACCAGAAAGTACAAATGAAGGTAGAGTCATGTTTTGGAACTGTTTGGGATGCCAGCTGCTGCCTTGTAGGATGGACAGTGAGGTTTTTCATTTGGCCCTGGTAGATCAGCGAGTGCAAAATAACAAATGCAGGCAAGCTTTTCAGTAATATTTCAAAGGCTAGGGCACAACTGGAAGAAAACCTGAAGTTTTAACAACAAAAGAAAAAGAAGCAGAGATTAGCTTGCACTAATTTAGGCTTTTGGATTCTGTGCCATTGTATCAGTTGCAGAAGGATGGTAACATTTGAAATTATGTAGCATAAATTCACTTGATGATGGGTACGAGCATGAAAATTGAGCTGGAAAATAAAGTTACCCAAAAATGCAATTGGAAAAAAAAGTGCCACAAGCCCAAATTACACTCTCTTGGAATTACCTGGGGATGGAAAAATGAACAAAATAGTGAGCCCAGGGGATGTGTGGGTATAGAACCTTAAGAGAGATCCATCTCTGTCAGGTTAGTGTTGGCAGTTTAGCCCTGAAAGTGAGGGCAGATGTGTGTCTGCAGAGATGGATGCATGGAAATGAAGGATCCACAAATCCAGAACAGATGGCAGGAAGCAGTATTTCACAGAGAGCAATGAATATGTTAACAATTCTCCCAGGCAAGTTTTTTTCAGATGAAAAGCAGGGAGGTTAGTCAGAACTGAAACAATCTAACCGTGTAGTGGGAGATAGAGCGCTAAATGGGTTGTGCCATGAAGGGGCTGGTTGGTCAGTCTGCTCTGAAGATGTCCTGTGTGAACTCTCATAACCTATTTGTGAAACTGTCTGCTGCATCCCTGCTAGTGCCACATCAGAGTGCTTGGTGTGCGCTGAAGTCTGTAGAAGCATTTGATTTCAGTGCAGCTTCCTGGAACAGCTGTTTTGCCTGTGTCCTGCTTGATGGGCCTCCTCTGCACCCATCAGCATGACAGTGCTAGACCAGGACAGCCCTGTTGCTCTGAGTCTCAGAGATTTGGTATATGTTAGTAGAAAGAGACATGGTTGTATATGTAATATGACTTTTCTAGTGTTCTGGCTGGACATAGGCATAGTGAGATGTTACCTTGCTGATATATACCTATACTCCTCAAGGATGCCTAATAAACTTCTGCATGTTAACAGAAAAGAGAGCCTAAAATGCGGCCCTCCTTGAATGGTACCAGGGTGTTTAACTTGCTGGACCATAGCAATGCCTCTTCTGATCATGGGAAGCCCTCACAAACTTGTCATTGACCTTGCATAGGTTAAGCTGTTGTAAAATGTTTGGCTTTACCCCAGGCTTATTTAGACTTAAAGCCAACCTTTCATACTGTTAGGTTATACTGGCATATAATACTGCCTCAATATACTATTTTATGTTTTGTTGTGCCTTCTTCATCTGTGTGCTTTTCCTTTAAAGTGATGGGAGTAGAAAAACACTCTGCAGGAAAGTATTTGCTATTCTTGTATGTACTGTATTTTAAAACTCAGAAAGGCAACATTTTTGTTTTCCCTTGGAAAAACATGATGAGAAGGAATTCTGAAGGAATTCTGGTTTGCTGTACAAATCCCAGCTCATTTAGGTAATTACTATCTTGTATGGCCTCAGTCTGTGCATGTTTAACTTGGAAAAGTTTCTGTATGGCTATTTGTTCAGATGTAGATATCTAATTATTGTTCCTTGGGATTTCTTAAGCTACAACATGTCTAATGCCTCAGGGCTTTGCTCTGGATCTTGGGAACTTGTTCCCCTTTATTTTGTAGCTTTGTCTCAGGGCATTTCTTCCTGCAAGTATTGTAGGAATACTGGTTTGTCCCACCACAAGGCTGTCACTTAGCTCCCTGTCCTGAGATACTATTTTTTCCATCCTGTGTTTTTATGCTGTCAGGTATGTGGTACAAAGCTGGGGCACTGAAAGGTGTCATGTCATGTCCTGACTGTAGCCCAGTTTTTTCTTTGAACTCTGGGAATATGAAAACTAGTTGCTATTTCCTGTCCTGTGGAAAGACTGAAAGTGGGAGGGGGAACCTCCTGACCATATTTTCTTGACTGTTTCTTGTATGTTAATTCTCCCTCTTGAGAACTGATTGATTTCGCTTAAGTTTGTAAGCAAATGCTTAAATTCTCTTACAGTTATTAAGTTTAAATATTTGATGAAGTCTTTTGCACAATCAAGTGTGATCCAACTTTATGCCTTTGCCTGGTAAACATTGCATGTGTCCTCAGTTCAGCCTGGAAGTTATTTTTGCTGTGCTTAAACCAACAAGAAATTTTCTACACATAATGCAGTTTGATTCTTTGCTAGTCTCAAGTGATGTTTCAAAGAAACCAATATCCTAAGCAAGTGACTCTGAGGCTTTTTACAGTTCCAGTATGATTCATTTATTTGATATGTGTTTTACATCTTTGAGTGCTGCCTGGCATTGGGCTAGAATAAAAGGGATTACTAGAGTTACGTAACTGACGTTTGTAGCTCAAGGGGGTCTTCAGATTTTCCTTGATTTGCACGCAGAAGCAGTATTTTGCAGGTCCTGCTGCCTGCAAAATACTTTGCCCTCTGATAGATACATGACTGTAATAAACCTTCAGATTCTACCAGACTTGTAAGCTGTTGAGGAACATGAGGGATTGAAATTCCTTTTTATGGGCATAAACCTTGCATTCTTTAAGTAGCAGAAGTGCTGTGCTTGGAGTGGTGTGTGTTTGGCAGTTGACTTACTGGGGCTTGCAAAAAATGAGTAAGTATTTTAAAGTCTGCTAGTGTTTTTAGATAAGAACTCTCATGCACACTTACCATTTCAGATAGCTGGCTCTGTTGTGCAAGACCCAGCTGGTACATGTACAACTTCAAGGGTTGTTTGTTTCCTTGCTGATTTCCTTCTAAAATAAATCTGACTGTCTGCAAGGGGAGAAGAGGATGAGATGATTCTGTGTCCAGTGCTACAGCCAAAGGCATTAGTAGCATATTGAAGGGTTCTCTGAACGCTGGAGAGGAAAATGTCCATGGAACTGCATCCGTTGTGCTTCCTAGGGCCCTCCCTGTCTGGAAATGTTGCAAGATTTGTTTCACTTTGCAAATGAAGTACGTTTTCTCATGGGGATTATACCAAAATAAATGGGCTTGGAATTCTGACAGGATAACATAGTTCCTTGAGGAATGTGTAACTAATTAAGCTTGGAGAGGTCTGATGCAGAGAAGGCAGAAGTGTCTCAAATGTGTATGCAGTTGCCAAAATTAGGAATTTTTTTTAACTGCTCTCTAAAGAAGCAGCAGAATGAGACATTTTGAACAAAGATATTATGTTTTTGGACTTCTGTAGCATCATTTCTACCTACTTCATAAACCTGTGGTTGAACAGGTTAACTAAGGAGGGACAGTAGCTAGCACACCATGTACAGTACAGCCTGGCAAACTAAACCACAGTGCAGCTAGTGCAAAAGTCCAGTAAAAATCTAGGTTTAGGATCTTGGCTCCTGCTGGAGCTTAGCTGCGCACAAGTGCTGACTGAGTTCTTGTCCTTTCCTTCTGACCTTTTCTGAAGAAATTTCAGTGACCTGATAAAGGAAGAGACTTTATCTCTGGTTATTGGTTTACATTAACCAGGAGGAACTCATCTATTTTAGATTCTAGGAATCTTCTGTTTCCTTGGAGTTTTGAAGAGGTTCTTCCCTTTACGCTTTTTCCCCAATACCCTGCGTACTCTGTGTCTTGCACTGTGCATGTTCTTTGGGGAGCTGGAGTGCAGCTTCCACAACGTAGGTCAGGACTGTGACTTTGCAAGATCAAATATCACAGCATGGAAGAAAGCCAGAGTTTGAGGTTGCAGAGATATGTGAACAATACATTTCTGTATCTCGGGATAACTGCACTCCTAGTTACTTCTGAAAGGTTTCTTTTTCTTCAGCAGCTGCCTTTGAAACAGCTTTGTTGTTCTCTCTTGGGAAACAGGGATTTGTATGTATATAAATATGCTAAATTCTGAAATACCTCCTGAAGGGGTGTAACTTTCAATTTCTAGTGCTAATATCAGACTGCTTCATAAGGCATAATCCCAAGTAGACAGGAAGGAGTTCTGCATGAGTCAGGAATGTAGGAACATGGCTTAGGTGTTACAGTAGTTACTCAGATGTTTTTTACAAGAAACTTGTGGGGAGTTTCTCAAGCCTCAGATGATCCTTGCTACCCCTTGATGGGGTGGGTACATCTAGCGTTAGCATGATCTCAGCGAATAAAAAATACTGAGGCTGAGAAACTGACAAAATAGCTCTAAAATATAGATGGTTGAATTTAGTTCTGAATTCAGAGAGCTCCTGGCTGTGTTTGTCATGTCTTATCCGCTAACAACCCTAGCACAGAACTAGATTAGAGGGGAAAAAAAAAATGTACTGTATTTGGAAGCTTTTCTGATGTTACTTGGCTTCTGCACAGGAAGAAATCTTTGCATTCTATTGATAATCATGAGCCAAGCCCTTTAACAGTTCCTCAACTGTAGTTGCCTTTGCAATTTACAGTGCAGTTTTTTGTTTTGTTTCTTCCAAACTTTTCAGAATTGCTTTTTGCTGATCAAGTAGGAGAGTTGTTTCCATAGAGTAAAAGAATTTGTTCTGCAGCGAGAGTGGAAATAGTGTATAGCTGCCCTAAGTCTCAGTGCTGGTTTTACTGATTGTCTTCCCTTTCTGTCTGTTTGGAAACACAGTTCTGTTGTATTAAAATGTTGTATTGACTGCATAGTGCGCATTCAGTATTTGGTAAGTCTTCCTTTAAAGCTGCTGTTCTCAATGTGTCCAAAAATCCTTAAATTGAAAGAAAGTGATTCATTACAGCCAAATGGCTGAATTGCTTTTGCAAAAGCACTGTAACAGTGTCTGAGTGCCGAACTTTGAAATGCACCTCGGTTAATAACTGACTCATTCATTGAAAGTGGTTCTTCCTCTGAAAAGGAAATAAAAAGTGTGAAGATAAAAGTGAAAGATGTGTCTGGGAGCAAAAAAAGCATTGAAATACAAATAGTGTCCATCCCAGCAGATGACCTTCTGTGCAACAGTGGGGGGCACTGTTGTCTCTGTTACAGCAAGCAGGGATAGATTTCATGTCCTTAGTTCCAGAGAGCCTGCCATTTGTTGACATTTTTTCTTGTTTGAGTTAACATTTATCTCATGTTGGTCAGTTAATCATTACCCAATGTGACTCGTGTTGAAGTCACAGGAAGGAAAATTACCAGCAGATTCAAGGAAAATTACTGCCAGATTCACTGGAGTCAGAATTCTTCGTCAAAGTAATTATTTTCAATCTTTTTCCCCCAGTACAGGTCTTTTTCAAACTAAAGCTTAGTTGAGGAAGTATCCCATGGTTTGTGTTTCCCCATTAACTGTGTGTTCAAAAGCAGGTAGTTTGCCTTTCAAATAGTTGCTGAGTTTATGTGGGTAGACTAATGTGTCTGTGTGCATGTGTGTATATTTGCTGGGCACTGGAGAGAGAGCTGTGTTTGACAGTTAGGCAGAGCATTCCCATGTTCTGGCACTGCTTGTTAATAGCTAAGCGTGCAGCAGTACAGGAGCTAAGTGCCCCTTGTTTGTGTGTGGAATTACGAAATACTACACTACTGCATGTCCAGTTTATTCCTTAGAAAAATAAAGTTACTGTTGAAAGCTGACAAACCAGGGGATTGCAGATGTCTTTGTCAAGACTAGCTGTAGCTTCAGTTGGGCTATCAGAAAAGCCTTTCTAAAGTGTGTAGCTTTTTAAGCCAATGAGCTTAAATGTCTCCATTCATACTCTGTTTTCTATCTCTATATTGATACTGGATTGAAGTCCTGCAATCTTGCTTTCCACCTCTGTAGTTTCTCTCTCAGTGCTGGGTTTTTACCATGTGTCAGAGCTTTGCAAACCAGGAAAGAGTTAGAGCCACTCATACATCCTCAGTGTAGGTTATCTAGACCTTGTCATAGTCTCCCTGTTACCTGTGAACATGTCAGCTCTTTTGCTTTTAACGTGTGTCTGGTTTAACAGTGGAAGAATTTGCTGCAACTGCTCATGAGAGCTTAAAATTGAGATACATAGAGATATTGGTTATTTTGCTCCACCTGGGAAGAAATACACTATTTGTTTATGTGGACTCAGATGAAAAAAAAAGTCAGTGCGCTGCGGGTGATTGTGTGTTGCATTGAATTTTGTAGCTCTAGAACAGGAGCAGTGCATCCAGGTCTTGGGCTGTGTGATGCCTTTTGAGCTCTTTGTGGTTCAGTTACTGTTCTTGTGGTGTGGTTAAGTGGCAGTGTGCAAGGGTGAAGGGGTTGCTGTGTATACCAGAAAGGGTATGATGTGACTCTATTGTAGTCCTGGAACAGCACCATCTAACATGGATGTTGATCTTTGTAAGGAGAAAGTGCAGAAGACACACGACCAGGAGAAGATGGAGTCTGTCTGTAAAGTCAGGTTGCTGTATAGCTGTTGTAGACATGGTGGAGCTCACAGAAGGACAAAATCAAGTGCTACCTGTAACACTAGCTTTCTTCTTTTTATAGCCTTGAGTCTGTGTGAGTTGATGCAACTGATCTGCCAAAAAAGATCTGAAATTCTCTGCTGAAGTCCTTTTCCAGTTGATATCCCCAGCACTCTTGTGTCAGGAAAAAAAAGGATGTTTCTTTTCCTTAGAAAAAGCAAGTCAGCTGTAATTATCAAGGAGGTTTCAGCAGAGTTGTCTTTTAGATAGCCAAGGGGAAGAGAGGCGTTTGATTCCTTCAGGGCTATTAACAGTAGAGGGAAGAGAAAGCAGAGATGATGGTTTTGTGCTCCAGTGATGACAATTTTATTCCATGGTGGTTCCAGTTTTTATGTGAGCATGTAAAATTAGTTAATCTCTGCTTTTCCACCATGGTCCCCAGCCAGCCTGCAAACCCCTTTAGGATTTCTATTAATTCTCTTCCCTTTCTACTATAGGCAGTGAGAGAAAAGTAATTATTGAAATGTCAGGTTTTGTTTTCATGTGAAGTGTTGCTAATGAGAGCACTAGCAAGAGCCAATTGTTACTGCTTTTAGTAAGTACTAGGTAATGGCATGGTCAGGACACCTGGGGACAGCCTTTCTCCTGTAGGTGCAGTGTTTGTTATAGCAGGGTGGATGTGGTTTCAATTCCTTCTCCAGACTGCTCTAGCTCCTGGCTTACCTCTTGGGACTGAAGGGTGAATTGGTGTTGTAATTGAAGGTGGTGTGTGGATGTGTCATGCTGTGTGAGGCAAGAGGTCATGGAGGCAGATGTCTTCGCTTTCAGCAATGGGAGTGCTTTCATGATAGCTTAGTTAACATCTTCCATGTGTGTAGTATGGGTGTTCAGGTGGATAGACTAGTGACTCAGGAGTGGCAGTTATGAAGTGAGCTGCAGAAGTACAGCATACGAAGACCTTGCACTTGCAAGCCCACTGAGGAGCCAGAGGGTGCAGCAGACAAACTTCAAGGGTTCATTCCTGTCCTGTTTTCTTCAGGCATAGTACGGAGATCATCAGGAAGCTGGGATTTAAAAATCAATGTGCTACTTCTTATTTTTCCTGGTTTTGTAAGTACTTTGTGATTTAAGAAGTGTCAAGAATCAGAAATGGATCTTTTTCACAAGCAATTATGGAAACATATGCCATGCTTTCCATGCTCTAGTGGTTAAAAGCTGTTCCTGAGAGAATGTAATGCAGCTAAGAGCAGCTTTGGACACTCAGATTCTACACCTGGTCTGGTTGGTGCCCCTTTGACTTGCCTGCATTTCTCAGTATTTGAGGGAACTCAATCAACAGGATTTGGGTCATCTCCAAAGGAAGTATCTTTTTTCCTTATTTTGTTGTTATTTTTTATTCCAGGTGGTGACACCCTGCTTTTTTCCAAGCAGCTATGAACTGGTAAGTATTTTTGGAACTACTGATACCCGTCAGGTTTTATCAGGTTATTAGTTTAGATTATTGCGGTAGCTTCCTCTAATCTCCTGCTATTTCATGACTCTCTCATCACCTTTCCCCTGTGAGGGTTTGCAAATCAAGGATCTATCACTGAAGCTTGTTCCCATGGCCTGTCCCATGCGGGAATCTGGTTGTTTTATTGGGCATTTTGCAAGACTAAGGATTAACTGGGTGAAATGTTTTCTCCTGTTAAGGAGTGTTCTTAAACTGGCTGGAGGATCTGCCTGTGGTGCATCCCCATGTGTAAGATGTCTAGATGACATTGTCTACCTTCATTTATGTGTTTTAAATAATAAGAAAAAGGCAAATTGTTTCAGCATACTGATGTCGCATGTCACTTTGCAGACCGTGTGGTAGTGTAGTTTTAGACAGAAGAATGGCTAGTGGAACTCTAGTTGAATTTCTTGCAGGGAAGGCTGTAGGTGAAATATTTCACTATGTAGTGTGCAGTAAGTTCTTACTGCTGAGAATGAGAGTAGGCAGTGTGTTCTGCTTTTGTGCTATGTGGTGGTGTTTTTAGATCAGGAGTCTGCCTTGTGCACAGATTTTATCTGTTTAGTGAAGAACTCTGTTCTGAGGAAGGATAATCTGTGACCATAATTAGCTGTAAGCAATTTCTTTACAACCATTTTGAGTGTAAAATACTGAGACGAAGAAGAAGTAGTTGAGATCTTTAAATAATAGGGAGGGCAGTACTCTATTCAAATTACCCCAAATTGCATTGCATTGCAGTTTGCTGGTGAACTATGGACTTATCCTCATTCATTCCACCCAAGGAATTCCAACATAAATAAAGGATGCATGTGCCTGCTCTAAATTAGTGCTACAGATATTTAGCCAATGTAAGATTTCCTGTATTGCTCTCCTTAGTGTGGATTGTAGCAAGAGCTGTAGTTAAACTCCGTAGCATGTTTGTTGGAAGACTGCAGAAGCTGATAAAACTCACAGATAGTGTTTCTTCAGAATGTGGGTGTATTTATTATTTTCAGTTTGGGGCCTCTCCGGAAACAGACATCCATTCTTCCTATTCTTATGACTCATCTATCTTGAAGCTTTGTAATGCATCAGAACCCTCATATATCAACCCAATGCAGCTGTTAGGAGTTTCAGGTGCTAAAATATAAACCAGCTGCTGCTAAGCGTTCTAATACTGCTTATTTTATATTGTCATGCACATTGCTCTGAAGAAAGGGGCTGATGTTAGTCCAGCTCTGTTAATTCAAGGCAAATGTTTAGCAAAGCTGAACTCTCTGGTGCACTTCATTTTTTTATTTTATTAAGAGGCAGTGGGTTATCTGTGGCAGTGGAGTTTCATTGTAGAGGCCTATAGCATGACCCAAGGATTTTAAAAAACAAACCAAAAAGGTAAAGTTCCAAAGTCACTGATTGTTTTTTATTTTTATCCAAGAGCTGACGTGGCCTATATAACAGTTCTCCTAAAACTTGGTAAGAGTCAAAAAGCATAAGTCTGTTTAAACAGCTTTTTCTGGAATTGTTGGGTCTTTCTTCGTAAAATTCACAATTACTCAGCTGATATTTTAAAAAAAATAAAAAAATGATGACAAATGTTTACACACATATTTCTTAAGGTTTTTTCCTGTAGGGCTGCAAAAAAAGGTGGAGGTTTGGCCCCTAACCTTAAAGCTCCAGATACTTTTCATTTCATCTCCTCTGGAAGAGTGTAGGATGCTTCAGAAGGGCAGTATGCTTGTCTCCTTCACAGAATTTTTTCTTCCTTCCTTCCTTCCTGATAGTGTAGCTTTGAAAAGAATGAAGGAAATGAAATATTTAATTCCTTGGAGCCCGTCACATACCCCACCAATGCCTGGTGGTAATGAAATGTGGCATGAGGGCCTGAATCTCTTAGCATACAGAGATTTTTATCTTAAAATTGCTCCACCGATTGAACAGTCCTTATCACTGCCTGACTTGTCAGTTTCTAAGCACAGTTCAGTAGTGATCTGTGCCAGAGAAACTTCTGATTTAACCTTTATAACCTTTCTTGTTTCCCTCCACCAAGTGGTTATCAAGGAATTCTGCATACCCATAGTGCTGTCATTTAAATACCATATTTTATAACCATGTGGAAAGATTAAATGGACACTTACCCAGCTACTTATTTTTTAATGCAACATCACTTCAAACTGAAGTTTATCTGTTTTGCTAAGTCTTGAGCGGAAGCTTAATCAATTTGATAGAAATTAGAGAGAGCTAGAAACTGGCACTGGTTCTGCTTTATTTCGTTTTGCTTAACTGTTTTCCTTATGCATGCAAACCTCATTTCTGCTTATGAAGAGAAAAATGAAAGACTTTCACATTCAGGCCCCTCCTTAACAAACCCCAAACTTAATTTAGAACAGTGACTCAGACTGTGCTCTGACCTGTCTCAGAAGAGGAGAGGAATACAGTAAAACTAATTGTGGCAGAAAAGAGGGGGGTTGTGTAGCTGAGGTTTGTGTAGTGTGGGTTTTGTTTTTGTTTTGTTTGCTTTTTTTTGTCAGTGTTTCTCCTTTGTTCTTTTTTTTTTTTTATGTAGTGGGAGAATACCTTGAAAAAATTGCTGAAGCAGCAAATAGTGGAGTCCCAAAGGCCTCATCCTAATTGCATATCTCATTTTCAGTTGAAATTTATGGCAGTTAACACATTCTTTCATGTATCCAACCTAGTGCCAGCACTTTCTTGTGCAAGTGAATTTTTGTGACAGTGTACTTTGATACAAAGAAAAACAAAAAATGAAACTCCAAAAATATATGGAGAAAGAGCGGAAGAGAACAGAAAACTTTAAGAAAACTTAGTGCTCTAATAATGTCTGAAAGAAAATTAGTCCTTTGTAGCAAAAACCCCTCCTATTTCTTTTTTTCATGTGCCTGGTGAATGCAGTCCTACCCAGATGCTTTTGCTGAGAAAGATCAGTAGATACCACAACATTTATTTTTATCGTTAATTGCATTCATTCACTTTTTAAACACATCTTCCCAGGAAAAGAAACATGTGCTTCCCATGGAGCACAGCCCATCTGGGTTTAATGGCAGCCTGCAAGGGAATTTTTTTTTAAAGAAATCTGAGGCTGAATTACTGCTTGTGCTATTGGGAAGGCCTGAGCATGTAGATGAAGGATTTCATTCTCCAATTTCATTTTAAGTGGGGCCTCACTACTGGAAGATGTAAGGTTGTTAGCTTGAGTTAATCAGGTATGACCTCCAGCTACCCTGGAGCATGGTGACAGTGACTAAGCTGAATTAGGAGCTGACACACAAGGATTTTCCTCTGCCCATGATTCCTGCTCTGGGTTCCAGCTTCCATTAGTGAAAGCTTTGCTGGAAAATTGCATCAAGTAGGTTTGGTTTGTAAGAAATTTCTGACTTGGGGCTAATTTGTTCCTGAGTTTTCTTTTTTCTGCCTTCTTTCAAGTAATAGCATGGAAATCTTCTGGAAAGCTAGGAAAATACCCAACTACACTGTCTACAGGGACTTCCTTCCCTATTTGCTACATCGAAACGTTAGCTCAGAGGACTTGTGAGATGCATACAAAGCAGGTGTTACATGCACATAGCAAGCATGATTTGGTGGAGGTACAGGGTGCACAAAATCTACCAGACTTCCCCATTGCTAGGATCTTTCCTGCCTCCTTTCCTCAGTGCTGCAGCCTGGAGCTGCCCGTCTGCTGTATGTGCCTGTACATTCTGGGAAGCAAACGCAACAGGGCTTTGCTGTTCTCTAGTTTGTTTGCACAGGGTGGCAATATAGAGTGGAGGTTTCTATCTACTTGTTCTGTTCCTGCTTTGTCACCACAAAGTGTGGTTGTTGCAGGCAGATGCATCTTCCTTTCTGTAGCAGCTCAGTAAAGCAGTGTGATGTTCTTGGAAGATCTAGACTGCTGCTTTCTCACTTCCCAGCTTTCTTGTAGCTGAAGGGAAATTATCCTTGTTTGGACGCCTCAGTATAATTAGCTCTCAGTTGGCACTGAAACCTCACTTGTGTTTGTATTAAACAGCAAATGAACTTGCATAGATTCTGTGTGTCAGCTCACCCTGCAAAGGGGAAATGCACGCTCTGGTGTAGTTCTTTTCTGCTTTTCTACATAATTTTCTATTCTTTCATAGCTTATCCCTAGAGTAACAGGTTTTATACCCCTTGCAAACATGCAAGGATAGTCTTTGAAATGTTTTTTTGATAGTGGAATGTGTAAAAGGAAAAAAAAGTAGCAATCCCATTTCTATAAACTGTCTGCCAGCCAAACACAAACAAAAAAATGACTGTAGCACTAAGTATTGACACTGTCGTGGAGGACTACCACCTGTCTTTCAAAAGGAAAAGATGTAAAGTCAATTTTTCTTCTTTTTGCAGACTAATAACTCTGAGACCATTAAAAATCATGTAACCAGAACTGTAAGTAATTCCCTTTTACTTATTTTTTTTTCCTTTGCTTGGCCTGATTTATTTTCTTGTTTGTGGCTGCTTATGTTTATTACATCTTCACAAAGCATTTGTTACTAGCCGTTTTTAAAGCACACACTTGTAAAATGAGCCTTTCATTAGGATAATTACTGGGTATTTTTTTTCTCCCTGAGTTTACCCAGGAACAATGAAATTAACTGTTTCTTATTTATAAATCAAGCAGGGAAGTAGTAAAGAGAAATACTAAAGTCTTCATAGACTAATTGTATTTAGAGGAGATCAGAAACTCAAGAGGTTTTTTTTTTCCCTACAGAAAGAATATTACTTGTTGTGTTCTGGTCAATCTGGAATTGATCTTTTAGCCTTTGTATTAGGTATTTGATTCACTGCTGGGAAGATGAAGTTAACATTTAAAAGGGGCAAAGGGAAAGACTTGCCAGATGCAATTGGTCTTCACTGATTCATTGTTCATTTCAGGAGCATCTCTCTGTTGACATAAACGGCCATTTATTTCACAGTGTTGGTCTTGTGCAGCATTGCACTGGTGTCTATCTGAACAAGGTGTGAAGAGTTTTGATCCTTGACTCCCCATGTAGGCAGGAGACCTTCCTGAGAGGTTGCAGTTGTTTCAGTAGTATAGTTTGTTTATTTGGGGCAGCAATAAATGTTTTTGTACAACTGAGGTAATTTCTGTGGTTGGATCCATACTATTATCCACACTGTTCCAGCAAGATTATAATTATTTCTAAGTTGCTAGAATATATTTGACACTGCAACCAGCTAAAATGTCTAGTGATGAGATTGGTTCTCCCTTAACTAAACTAATTAAAATCAGAGTAGAACAAACTTCTTATTTCTCTGCATGTGAATAATTGGGTTTGACAGCTGCTTCTAGGGTAACAAATGTGAGGCAAAATAATGAGATACATTGTGAAGAAAAATAATTGCGGATCATTTTCTATTGTTAGTTGGAAGTTTTTAGCTTCATTGTGTTGTCTGAATGCTTCAGTGATTTCTGTTTGTGCTGGTTGCTTATCACACAAGCCAAGGTCATATGTTTCTGGTTTTGTTTTTTTTCTGTAGCTATAGTAGCTGATGCACAGCCATTTGGAAGGCAGCCTTAATGCCAGTGCTTTTTCAACTGTACCTTTGTCCTATTACATTTTGCATTGCTTGTTCTTTGACATTAGCAAGTCTCCTGAATTTTTTTAGTAATTTCTTTCTACAGACCAGTAGCAAAGGGTGACATGGATGAGGGGCAGAGGTTCATTGGGAAATAGGAGGAAGTTCCCAGCTGAAACACTTGGATAGGAGCACCTATTCCTGTTTGGAAAAGAAAGAAGGTGTAAAGGGCTTCCTGAGAAAGTGCTGTCCCTAGACAGCAGAGCTAGGTGCTGCCATTGCTTGGCTGAGGCTTCTGCAGCTCTGGCTCTGTGACGTATCACTCATGTGCAGCACACGCCCTGTCTGTGCAGTGCTAATGGGTGCTGGGTTCCTGCTCTTCCTGAATTCTCTATGTCTGTGCCATGCTTGTTCTCCTTTTGTTTAGCTAAATTGGAGGAGACTGCTTTAACCTGCCTGACCTTTTTTTTGCTCTGGGATTTCTTCTCCCTTTCCTCTCTCTTGTTTGCATATTGTTCCATGGCATCTCTTGCTTTTTCCTAGCAATATGACTGCTGATGAAATATTTCTAGCATCAGCCCTTACTGCCTTATAGGAAAGCTGTGTAAACATCAGCTAAGACAGTTTGGCTTGAATTCTAGGTACTGTCAGAAACAGCAGTTTTTTAGCTGAATTCTTAGCTGAATTTTTAGCTGAGACACGGACAGCACTTTCTTACTGAGCAAGTCAGAAGTGCATTTTCTTAAGTGTAGAGGGCTTCCTCATGCCCCTCTGGACTTAAATCTTATTTTATTCTTAATGTTAACACACTAAAACCAACTAAAATGAGGGTTCATGTTTCAGATTGGTAGATGACACTCCAATCCAAATGTCCCACAAACTTGATGATGATGAGCTGCATTACAGAGCCCTACAGTTAATTTAAGGGAGCCTGTCCTGGCTGAAGTGTTACAGGGAAGAGCTAGCTTTGCCAGCAACTAGGGGTCAGGGTAGATTTTGGCAGGGAGACAGCAAGCTGGGATTTGTCACTTCTGTGGATGCTGCTACTTGCTAGGGGCGCATCTGTCTGGACTCTTACTGTTACATTGCACAGGGGAACAGATTGTTATTTTTATGGAACACAGTATACAGAAGGGAAATAAAATATTCAGCCAAACAAATAGCTGTTTGCAGTAGAAGTAATGATAAATCTCCTCTACAGAATCAACTCCAAAACAGCTTTTTCTATTAATTTTTTAATATTTATTGCAGGAATAGATGCTTTGTAACACAAAGATGTTTGTATTCACAAGGCACATCTCTGTATTTTCAGCAGTAGGAAAAATTCTAAAGCCAGAGGCCAAAAGATTATGCAAATTTTGGTTCTCATCCAAGACATCCAGAGTGTTTCCCTGTAGTTTCTGAAAGCAATTACTGTGTCAGTAGGAATGACCATGGAGGAGCAGTCCGGTGATCAGTGTGGTTCATGGTTCATTCATGACAGTGGGTCTACAGTACCCTGGAGCATATAGAACTGTGGCACTGTGCCTTGAGAGAAGGTTAGAGAGTTGCTTCTGATTTCTCTCCATGGCCTGGGGAATTAAAGTAGTCACAGATTGGGTTAAAATGCAGTCACGTCTCCCTGAGATCAGTTGCTTGTATCCATGTTCTTATTTGTGGCTGGTGATTGGTGAACAGTGGTGTGGATGAAAGTTAATTAAAAGCTGGGTAACACTTAACTAATTTTATGACAGATTAGCCAATCAAGTTTTCTGATGCTTATATCAACATTAAAAGTAGTCATAAATAAACTATTTCTATCCCAAATAAATCTGCGTCATTCTTTCAAGCAGATCTCAAGCTGTGCTGAGAAACTTCTCTTATACTGGCTAGAATTAACTATGGACCTGTTCTTTAGCTTCTGTATCACCTCTGGGCTGTACTAGACTCTGGGATGTGCTTGATTGAGAAAGCTGGGATAGCAAGCTTTGCAGTGTGTGCAGGACTTAGCTGCAGGAGCATCTAAGCAGCAGCAAGGAGGATGTGAAAGGAAACTGTTATGTTGCTTGAGTTTTTCCTGAAAAAGGGCAGTGATGCTGTGGATGCAGAGAATTTGCTGGTTAATACCCTGTGGCTGGACAGCAGACTGCTGTCTTTTGAGAAGCAAGTACTTCCCCCTGCTGGCTTTCATAAACCAGCTGCAGCTAAATATGTCTGACCAAAAGTCTCTTTGAACTTATCTACAGAGTGTGATAACTCCTATGTGGTATCCTTTGGAATTAATCTGTTTGTCTGGGGTATAAAAATTCCTTAAAACTGAATGTAGGTGTGCAGAAGAATGGAGGTGTGTCATTGACTGTCTATTTGCCAAGAAGTCACTGACTGCAGTCAGCATGTAATGTACAAGGTGATCTTGACCTTATGAAAGATTAAGGAAAATTCAGTAGTTTGGTGCCCCATATGTAGGCAATGGGAAGTTTCATGGTCTGAATCAAAGCACCTTTTGAAGTGGTAGGGTTCTGTTGATTTTGGGATCTGTCCAGTGTGTATAAAAGCACACCCACAATGACAGAATGAAGAGGATTGCAGCTGTCTGAGACCATGCAGTGAAACATGATACCCAGATGAGATGCTGGAAGAAGTGTCTTTTTAAACTGATGTACTTATATTGTTATATATGCAACCAATCAGCTAGAATTCTAAACTGTATTATAGGTCCTTGAAGCAAGTTTCTTTTCAAACACCACTGGTAATTTAAATTTTAAGTTATGCCAGCTGTTGAATTGTGGAAGCTGCCAGGTTCGTCCATTTTTGTATATGGAGCAGGACAGGGTCTACAGTACTGTGCATTTCAGTAGGTGACACTGACAGGATCCTCTTTTGCTAGTGGTTTACATTATGTTATTGTTTGCATGCTGCCAGGTTATATGCTAGTTTCTATAGAATCATTAAGGTTGGAAAAGTCCTAGTACCTGCTGGCTGCACTATTGCTGATCCAAGCCAGGTTGCTCTTGGCCATCTAGGCACACTGCTGGCTCATGTTCAGCTGCTATTGACCAACACCCCCAGCTCTATACCCTTTAAAGTCTTGAGAAAGTGTTGAGTAAAAAGAAGCTGAAAATACCATGGATGTTAAATCTTAATGCAGTTACAAAGAAGAGCACAAAACTCTACTAGTCCTTCTCTGGCAGCAGTGAGTTGGAAGAGGTAGCAGTAAGTCTGTATGAAGAGATACCCTGGCCATAACCACAGGGTTTGCAGTCAAAACATTAGGCTATGGTCTCTATTATCCTGTTGTTGGTATAGTTTTCCATAGCACGGGCATAATAACTGAGGAAAAAAGGTAGGAGCATTGACATCAGCAAGGAAGGTACCAGCCTGACTGCTCTGCTTTCTTTGTTCCAGAATTCCAGCAGCACTTCGAAGAATTCCTCTTTCAGTTGTGACAAAGGATCACGGCAAGTATTGCCCTTATATTTTGTGTGGGGGTGTGAGATAGTGCTGTGGAGGGTTCAGGTTTTGTCATCCATGGATGGTATTTCTGTGGGATAGTCTTTTGCAAGGCATGCCCTGCTATGCAATGACCATTGTTACAGTCCCTGTCTGGGAAAACAGCTGGGCATATTTGCTGAGCTTCCTGTGACTGTCTGAGTGTTCTATTAAGAAGGACAAGGTGAGGTGCCTGGTTGTGCCCTCAGCCTGGAGAAGTAGTAGTAAACGGTGTCTGTAGACTAACCTGTGGGGCAAATTGCGTTACACTGGTGTCTGTTGCAGTTTGGGGAATGATTTTGGGTTTGCTTTGGTACTACTCAGAGCATATTTCAGGATGGTTCCTGCAGTGTTTTACAGATCACTGGTAAATCTACCAGTTTGTAACGCATTTGCAGCTTTCTATAGAAAAAGAGATTTGTGCAGACATAAATACCTTGTATTTATACTTGGTATAATGAATACTTGTATTCATTTTACTGCTTTTCTACATTACTGTTTGCAGAGATTTTGTTCACAATAGTTTTGATGTAAAGAACTCTGATGTTTGGATTTGCTTTGCTCTGAACTGCCCCATCTGATTTCTTCACAGAAGTGCAGACTTTGATCACATTATGGAGGAAGGCTATGAACTTGACCTCACTTACATCACGGAGCGGATCATTGCTGTCTCCTTCCCTGCCAGCTGCTCTGAGGAAACTTACCTCCACAACCTACAGGATGTGACCCGCATGCTCAAATCCAAGCACGGGGAGAATTTCTTGGTACGTGTAGGATCAGTCTTTTGTGGTACATTATCTTCTGTCCTGCAAGAAGGCTACTTGTAGCTCCACATATACCATTATAAACTACAAGTTACTTATCTAAATCCTCTTGAGTCCACCTTTACAGCTTTGCAAGCAAGAGCAAGATTTTCAGTGCTAGTAAAACAGCAGGCAAACCTGAAGCCACACCACTGTATCGTCTTATAATTATAATTTGTTTTAAATACAGCTGTAGTATGCATTAATTATGAAGTCTTGATGTTGTTTTTTTTTTCTTCCTTTCTGAACAGGTGTTAAATCTCTCTGAAAAGAGATATGACCTTACCAAGCTTAACCCAAAGGTATTGGTTGTTTTCTGTTATAGACCTCTCTTGATAGTGTTAAATAAAACTGAAATGACCTGATAACCTCTGAGCTGTGCAAGCATTGACGTAGAGAATAAAACAGCAGCTTTTGGAAGAGGATAAAAACTCCACATGCATCCCTTTTTTACTTTTTCCCAGGGTTGTTTTTGTCTGTTAGTTCTGTGCTTTACACAGTCATTCCTCTTGTTTTCTCAGATTTTGTGCACAGGACCTGGAGCTTGTTGTGATAACTTAAAAAATTCCTGATGGGTGATACAGATTTTACTCCTAGTATCCATTTTTGTGCAGGATACGAGGGGTTCTATACTGTACAAGCTAATAATTGGAGCTAGTGAACTTGGTTCAGATACAGATTCCCTTTTGTACTGTCTGCTTACAATTGTTTTTCTTCATAATAGAGACATGAGGAAGTTACTGACATCTGTCTTTTGTTCCTCGTCACTAACTGTTACATTTGTTTGTTGTAAAAAATATATGGGTGTTCCTCAGCAGCAATAAGGCCAGAGTATCAAGGATCTATATTCCTTGTACTAATTTTGACTTTCTAATTAATATCTTACCATTCTAAACCACCGGAATTTTAATTTGAGAATTATTTCAGGAATTGTGCTCTTCAGAAATGTTACTAATTGTGATTGATTGGTGGATTGTGGGGGGAGTTTTGTAAGCATATTTTAGTTATATCATAGCATTCAAATTAGATTATCTGGGATTGGAAAAAATGTGGAGACTCTTCACCATCAGTTACTTGAAGCTAGATTTTAATATGTCTTATTAAGAGTGAAGGTGTCTGTGTGAAATGTTACTTCTTTCATTGCAGATTATGGATGTAGGGTGGCCTGATCTCCATGCTCCACCTCTGGATAAGGTGTGCACCATCTGCAAGGCTATGGAGTCATGGTTGAACAACGATCTGCAGCATGTGGTGGTGATCCATTGCAGAGTAAGTGAGCTTTGCGTGTCCATATCACCTCAAAAAATCTGCCTCTGTGTCACAGGCAGATGTTACTCTAAACAGAATGAGAGTGATGACGAGACATGGGGCAAAACAAAAAGGGGAGAAGGTGTTTCACGTACATAGAAATCCTACTTAGTTTTTTTTACGTCACTTGTCAGCCTGCTGGCATAGACAAGCTGCTGCCCATCATTACACCTTTCCAACAGTGCAGGAGATACATGAGCAGAAGGACTCTCCTGTCATAAAATCTTGTTTAATATGGGTCTCAAGGTAATGCCCAATGAAGTAATGAATAACCTGTAATTCCCTTTTTCCTCATATAGGGAGGAAAAGGAAGGATAGGCGTGGTCATATCGTCATACATGCACTTCACCAATGTGTCTGCAAGGTGAGTTGTGAATAATGCATGTTGTTTTTTTATAATTCAGGAAGTGTCAGAAGAAGATGCCTTCTACTTGTAGTACTGAGATGTAGAATTGGCTGGGTGAAGAGGAGAGTTTTAGGGTGCAGGTTATTCTAAGCACAGACTCTGTAATCTTTAACACCCACGAAGAAAAAGCATGACAACTGCCTGATCCAGCACCACACCAAGAGAATCAGTAACTTCTGATTAATTTCTGGAAAAACATATTTTTATCCTGATATGTGTATGTATACCTTGCACAGTGTTTTTCCTTGGCAGTCATTTAATTTGAACTAGATGTGGAATTAAAAATTCAAGATTCCAGGGTCTAATTATTTTGAAACTTCTGCTTTTTCTCTGTCCTCAGGTTAATTAACACTTCCAGCTACATCTGCTAAGGGACATATTGTTTTTATCTGGTATAGCTACAACAGAATCAGCATGGCCTGTTACTTGCCATATGTGATTAACAGCATTCTTACTGATTTCTGCAGTTCCTGTTCCTTTTTTCTGTACCCTCTTGCCTTCTTCCACATAGATGCAGAAGACCTCCATCAGAGCCATTCTACATAGAAAATGGAAGGAAAAAAAAAGTATTCTTCTGGATATCTTGCTCCTTAATTATGTGTATTAATACTTTAACATATTCATGTTGGAATTGTGCAGTTCAGATAATTGTCTAAGGGAGTAGGCACTTTGCATCCAGAAGGAAACTGTCTGAGGGTGTGGAATGAGAAAGTGTCAGTGGAAAAAAAACGTTCTTGTCTGACCTGTAAGTGCCAGAGTTAGGTGTTTCCTTCTTCTCTCTTTTTTTTTTTTTCTTCCTTTCCTTCTTTTACCTTGAAAATATTTTGGCATGTTTCAAGCAGTACCATGCTGAATTTCCAAGCTAACCCCAGACTGGAATAACAAGGTGTCTGTGTCTCTGTTTTGACAGTGCTGATCAGGCTCTAGACAGATTTGCTATGAAGAAATTCTTTGATGATAAAGTTTCAGCTTTAATGCAGCCATCCCAAAGAAGGTATTTCATTTGTTTCTAATTCATGCTAATAAAAAAATCTTTATCTTCTGACCCCGTTCCTTGCTCCCTCCCCTGCTATGTGAAGGCTATTTCCAGATGATCCTCCAGTGATTCCTCAACTTTCAGCACTTTGTCTTATATTAATATTCCATGACTGATGAGATCTCTCCTTCAGTTCCTGCATGTAGCCTGAGATAGATAAGACCTTTTGTAGCACACTGTTATCTGCATGTGTTCTTACTGCAGTGTTTGTTAACAAGATGTGTCACAATCTAGTTCTTAATTGCTCCTAGATGATGTCTATGGAATGTGTGTGGATTAGTGTGCAATAAAGATTTCAAAATTAAGTGAGCTTTCCTTGCTGTCAGATGAACCCTATTTGAAACCTCCACCACCCTCATTCTGGGGTGGTAAAGCTGCTGTTGTTGAGCAGCATGTCTTTAGTTGTGCTGTGTGCAGTAAGGGATCAGTTAATGAGGTCTGTGCAGAAAGGGGAAAAAGAGGTGATTTTCTTTTTTCTGTACCTGCCTTGAAAGTAAAGTTAGATGAAGGTTGTCTCATGGGCATGGAATTAAAAGGGACTCCAAGCCAGCAGAAACAATAAAGGAGTCTGATTTTCCTTGGTTAATTTAAGGAGATAGCAGGACTTTGTTTAGCACACACTGTGGTGGTACAAGGACTTACATGTACTTGCTCCTGAGCTTGTGACCAAATCCAATGATTGTCACATTGCTGTGGAAGTTTTCATCTGCATGACATCACTTCTCCTTATAAAGATGATGTTGGCCTTAATGCTAAGATTTCTGACAGGGGCATCTCACTGTAAATGGAATGGGAGCCACGTCCTGCTGGCTGAGAAAACTAATTGAGACCTTCAGTTGCAACTGGAAGTGTGTACCAAAGTTATAGGCTTTTCTGTCTCTGCTAGTTCCTTTCTTATTAGAGTAGTGATGTAAATAAAATGAAGATCTCAGCAATAGCAATGTAACAGCCATGAATTCAGTAAAGTAGTAAATTAAAGTGTCTTTTCATGTTAGGTTGTAAAGGTTATTCTTCTGGAGTTGTGTAATGTGGTAATGCTATTCCCTGCCATAGCCTAGAAATACTAATGTACAAAGAAGATATTTCCCTGACATGGCTGCATAACTGCTTTTATTTCATTCAGATAAATTTTTTATTTTTAGATATGTGCAATTCCTAAGTGGCCTTCTGTCTGGGTCTGTGAAAATGAATGCAAGCCCTCTTTTCCTGCACTATGTTATCCTTCGTGGCATCCCAAGCTTTGATGCCGGGGGAGGTAAAGTACCTAATTTTTCCTAGTTGTAATTTTAATATAAAGGAAAAAAATTACAAACCAGTCTTTTCTGCTGCTTTCTTTCCAGCTTGCAGGCCTTTCCTGAAGGTATACCAGGCTATGCAACCAGTTTATACATCTGGAATATAGTAAGTCCTAAGAATTTTCCTTTATGTTTGAATCCAGGTTTTAATTCTCAGAATTACCTAGTCTTTTCTCTTTTTGTGTGTGATTTTGTTGCTGTTTTTTGTTTGTTTCTGTAAATCTTAATTTATTTTTCTTTTCTCTCCTGTTAAGTAGTGTAGGACCAGAAAATCAAAGCCAAATCTGCATTGCTATAGACCCCGCCCAGCTTTTGAAGGGAGATATTATGGTAAGTATGAAATGAAAAGCTCTCTTCTTTTATTTCTTTTGAAATAATCAATCTTACTATTCTTCCTCCTTCTCCCTTTCCTATTTCCCCTTCCCATTCAGTTTAGTATATTGTTATTTCTTTTACTGAAAAACGGAGAACCAATTTTTAAAGATCCTGTTATAAATTGGTATACTGTAGAGGTTTTGGACAGTCTCAGACAAATTCAGTATCTCTCAAATGTGTGTTTAAAATGAAAAATGAATACGTTTGCATCATGGGTTTTGAATGGTTTTTAATATGCCTAAGCAAAACTGTCGGTAGTTTCAAGAGAAAGAAAAATCTATAGGATGCAATGTCTCCAACTCCAAAAGGTTTAACCACTTAAAGTGCATGAAGTGCAGAAAAAACCCAACCAAACAAAAAACCCACAAACAAACTAAACCCCACCAAACGCAAACCACACTTCCTATTCTTAGATTTAGAGAATTTGTTAATACCCAAACAAAAAACCCACAAACAAACTAAACCCCACCAAACGCAAACCACACTTCCTATTCTTAGATTTAGAGAATTTGTTAATACAGTGTGAATAGTCTGTGGTGATACAGCAGAGCCACAGCTGTTGAAAAGCTGCACTGACATCTCTAAGTGCATTTAGATATTTCCCAGCATGTTACACAGTGGCTTGCATTAGTTCTTGAGTCTAGCCTCAGAAGGCAGTGGAGGCAGAATCCAGAGCTAAGCTGAGATTTAATTGAAAGCTTATTAAGTGTACTTAGCACTAAAGGACATTTTTGGTCACTGTTATGGACTGTAAGACAGGCTAGATTTTCATAAACAATTACAGCTCTATATAAGTAAGTTGTTTAGGATATGCTAAGTTAAAAGTATTCAAGACTCTTACTTTGAATTAGAAAGCAGAAAGAATCAGGAGCTAGGGAGTTGTCTGAACTGACCCAGATTCAGTGATTTTGTAATCACTATTACGTAGAAGATAGTAGATTCTGAGTAAATCCAGCAGCTGTGTGGAGCCAAAGCTCTTGACACTTTGGAGGTGTTCAGGTATTTAGTTTTCTACATCCTCAGAAACTCTGTGTGTGATCCACATGTAAAAATAATGGGATTGTTTAATAGCTCAAGTAGTTAATGAAGTAGGACTGGTGGTATTAGAGAGTAGGTGTATTGTGTTCACTCTTAGCTGCTGAAACTCAAACTAGGTGTTATTTTTGCAGAGTTATGTGTTGTTCTAGCAAAGGTGTCAAAAGTACTACCAAGTTCCCACAGGAACACAAAACAATATTCTATCATCACTAGAATAGGTTTTAAAAACGTACGAAAATAGATGTAATCAGCTTGCAGGCTTGCTTTTAAAAACTCTGTGTATTTTTCAGTTACTTTAAAATGGGTGTGCTATAATTCAGATTTGCATTAATTTGGTACCATAAAGCAGTGGATACAAGTCAGCATTCCAGTGTTGTTCTGAAGTGTTATGATAGTGATTGGTGACTGATAGTGATGAAAGAAGTAATTATTACTTTTACACATCCAGAACTGTCTTGCCTTGGGCCTGGATAATTGTGAGGGATTGAATAATGCATGCTCTGCTTGTTGCATCATCAGAGGTGTCTGCAGTAAATTACACTGTGGCTGCTTTCCTTAACAACTAGCACATACACACAGTTTTGTTCAGGTTTGTAAGGAATCGCTTCCTGATGTGTGTTTTTTTTTCCCTCTCTCTAGCTGAAGTGTTACCACAAAAAGTACAGGTCAGCTACCCGGGATGTGATATTTCGCCTTCAGTTCCACACTGGAGCTATTCAAGGCCATGGCCTGGTGTTTGGCAAAGAGGACTTGGACAATGCCAACAAAGGTACTTGCCTGCTGTGGTTGGTTGGTTGGATAGCCTGTGTGTGCCCGTGCTTGTGAGGATCGCCTGCAGCACCTGTTTTGATAGAAAAGGGTTCTTGTTTTCTGTTCTTAGGGAAAGTGAGACTGCTTTGTGTAAGTTACCTCATAGCACGTAGCATGGGTAAACTCCTGATGAGAAGAAGAGCTCTTCAAGTGAGTTAACTTGTCAGAATTATTCAGATACTCCTACAGAGTCCTTATTGCTTCCTCTCACGTTGGTAAAAACAGACATTTCTTTAAAGTAGTGGCTCTGTAAACAGTCACCATTACAGGGAGTAAGATGAGCTAAGCTGATCCATATTTTTTGGCTGAGGAAAACGGGCACTGAGTGTAATCCTGTGTTCCTGACCTAGTCTGCTTGAGTATGGAGATCTTCCAAGGTGCTTCAGAAGACCCTAAAATGGAGGCAGAGTTTTCAGGCACATTTGCAATGTGTTGTGCTAGGCTTTGTATTTCCTGAATTATTACTTCAGAATGTGACTCTTTAAGCAAATGGCTTAACTGCATGTGAGCAGAGAAGCATGGTGAGGGTGACTGCATTAATAGCTGTGGAGAATCCTGATTTCTGAGTGCACTGGACCTGCTTTCCTGGGAGGTAGCTTGCTGAAACGCTATCCTTTGTTTTCAGATGACCGTTTCCCTGATTACGGAAAAGTGGAATTAGTGTTTTCAGGAACCCCAGAGAAGATTCAAGGTGAGTATTCAGAAGAAGAAATATGTTTTGTGTGAAAATAAACCACATTGAAATGTGTATTGTTCTTAAAAATCCTTTGTTCCTCTTTTATTTCACTTCTCTTGCAGAAGTTTGTGCCCTAATCTAGATAGAGGAGCAAAGGCAGAAAGCCTATTTGGTTTGTATGAGTGTCAAAGCCAAGTCCAATGTTATGAGTTCTTGATGTTTGTGCTTTGCTTTTGAATCACTGGACCACACCTAAATTCCTTATGGTATGCATTTGAAACCTGACTATTATCTTATGCCTTGTTAAGGGCACGAAAATGTGAGTTACTGCTGAAAATCCCAAGTATGTCTGGCAGAGCTCCTGAAGCACAGCCAAACCCATGAGAAGCAAGCTGCCCAATCTCAGGGTCTGCCAGGAGGCTGAAGAATGGATGGAACATCATAGTTGGCACCTTGAGGGAACTGGGAGGGAGACCGAATGGCAGTTTTTCAGCTCTCACTATTTATCTCTGATGATAAGTTGCTCTGGTATCAGAATGATCTGTAACCAAGTCTTACTTTATCATTGCTTTGATACAGTCTCTTTATAGAGACTTGTGGTTTAGTTCTGAAAAGCTCTTTGTTTTATCCTGCCTGCCTACAGGCATCGTCTCTATTAGTTGTATTTAGGGGCTGATCCAAGTTATCAGAGCTACATCATAATCAAGAAGCTCAATTCTGTAATGGAACATAAATCAAGTTGCTTGGTTGGTTTTTTTTGTAGTTGCTTTATGTAACTTCTCTTCCCCTATTGCTGCTTCTTGCATTTCAGAATATGGTATTGCAGTTTGGAGAGCAAAGGCCAGATACATGTCTGTGTATATTGCATTACAAATGTGGCTATGATAATTTTTAGTCTCAAACACGTTTATTTTCTAGGATGTGAACACCTTCAGAATGACCACGGGGTGATAGTTGATTACAACACATCAGACCCACTAATACGCTGGGATTCCTATGAAAACATGAGTCCAGATGGAGAGGGTGAGTAATTCAGTCACTGCAGAGCAAGGCAGAACCTTCTGCATCTGTGCCAGAGCATTTGGAAGGGAGAAAGGAGAGCTCATTTGCTTCCTGAGGCCACTTCGCTGATATGCCAGGTAGCTGTCTACCCGTGTCTATTTAGCTTTAGGTGGCTCTAATGTGAAGAAAGCTGTAGGAATTGTTTAAGAGAGATCCTTGTTAATGCACTGAGCTGAACTGAGGCACAACTGGCTGAAATGAGATACTTGGTTATTTGTAAATTTGCTTTAAAAGTTATTTTGAACTAAAGCTTCTCATTGGGATCCTAATACAGAACAAAATGATTGGTGAGTTTATAGTGTTCACTACTTAGTGTTATCTGTAGTGTACCTGTTGTGCTAGGCTATAAAGTGGTGGATAAACAAACAGCAAAGGATCTGTGTATTTGCATCTTTCCCTTCATAAATTTTTTGCTATTTCTGAATTGCCCTGTTATTTCTTAGATTTTTTCTTTTTTTTTTATTTTTTTTTGCTGGTACATACAGAACATGAAGGCTTCCAGTTGCTGCCTTCAGAACCTGATCCTGTGTGGATGCTCTCCTGATGTTTGCTTTAGTGAATGTTATGATTTCGATGGATATAGTTTTCCTGTGAGGACTCAGAAGGTCACATCTGTGTCTGCACAGCTCAGGGCACATGCAAGCCTGACACTGTTGCAAGTAAAAACATGAAAAAAGGCATTGAATGAATGCCAGAGTTCTTGTTTTACAGCTCTCCTTGTTAGTAGAGAGAGATAGAGCTGGGATAGTTCATTAGCTGCTCTCTAGGCTCCTTTTCCATTGGATTTTATAATCTGAATTCAGTCGTGGCCATCTCATGACTATGCCAGTGAGAGCTTTAGTGACAGAGGTTTACTGGGAGCTTGGCTTGGTTCCACTGCAGCACAGTACAGGACAGGAGTAATTTCTAGTCCGCAGCAGACTCCAATCTACATAAACTGGGCAAAACTAGAGGGTGGGAAGAGACCGCTAAGAGGAGATGCTGATTTCACATCCAAAAAGTGAGCAAAGTCAAAAACCTTAGAGTCTGAATCCTTTAGCTCCAATCCTGAAGGCAGAGACTCTTCTCTGTACCTCAGGAAAGATTAAGGCACAAGATGTGGTGCATGTGAAAGTCTGCATAACAATGGTATGTGTAAGATGCAGGGAGGTCTCACAGAGTACCTGGTTTAGACCTGCTCCATGTGAAGTTAAACGCCAAGCCTTAGGTGGGAGATCTTCATGGTTTTACTTGTAGCTGTTTTCCCGCAGGAATGTCAATAGGAATAACGAGATGTGTGTATAACACATGATTCCTGTATTAGTTCTACACCATTTTGTTAATTTCAGAAATGTGTGCCTATGAAATTCCAGATCAAGGTGGCCAGAAGGCCTACAGCAGAGCTTTGTGAGAGGAACAGGATTTGCTTTGTAGGTTTACGTATGTGGAATGGCTATTTCCAAGCTGATGTGTTAAAATGGAAAATTAGAAGTGAACAAGAAAGCATTATGCCTCTTTTGAAATCCTACACCAATTTGGCCTTGCTAGCAAAAGAACAAAAGATGAAAGGACATGATAAAAGAAAAATGTACCCACAGTATCTTGGTTTGTTGGCATGATACAGTATTGCAGACAAGAGCAACTGCCTTTTGAATGATCTTGAACCCTTTGATGGTAGTAAGGTTGTGTTCATTTGTGTTGAGTATAGCCAGGCTTTGGATACCTTGCTCCCTGGATTTAGTTACTTACCTGCCATTCTTAACAGTGTAGGAAGTTTGACAACTAGAAGGCAATAAAAGATTTGTGTTTCTTTTCATTGAACCTGTTTCTCTTCAGGTCTTTTGTATATTGCACTAATAGTCCTCCATCGTAGACTGAAGATTTCATTAAGTTTCTAATGCTAAGTTTGTATAACATTTCTTCCTCCTGAAGCAGTACCTTAGCACAGAGGCTTCTGTGATGCTGATTATAAGTATGAAGTTTAAGGTAGGATTTGGAACTGCAAGAATCAGAAGGTCTTCCTACTGCCTTGTAGAAGTCTGAGATAGTTGCCATTGGTTTTCTTGGGGTTTTAAATTCATGGTACTCCAAGTCTTTGGAGCACAGGAAGGAACAGAAAAGCTTTTTGATCTTGCTGGTTACTATCTTACTACTTTTTTGCCTTAGAGCATCGCTTGCCATACATAGATGTGTATGAATTTATTAAAGGTTGCTCATTTTCTGGAAATTAGTAAGTTGACCACAAAGATAATACCACCTGTGGCCACAAATGAGCAGTATCTTCTGCTACATCAAAAGATTGTGTCCTAATTCCTATTGATAGTCATGTTTTTCAGTTTATAACTTGGGATATTGTAGCTCACATGCTTTCAGCTGCATTTTACTCTCCATCTTCCTTTGGATTGCTAAAGTTTGCTTGCTTAGCAGTATTTGGTAATTAGAGAAGAAATTACTTTGGAAACAAAAGGATGTTTTTAATTGAAGGGAAATAGGATATGGCTGAATGAATCCAAATTCCTGTATCTGGGAGGGTGCTGCTTTACAAATTTCCTAGCCTCTTGTAACTGTAATCAACACTAATTAGTCAAACTAGTTTGCTCCTGAACTTTTTCTTTTCCTAAAGGAAAGTATCTGAGAAGTGTCTGCAGGTATGCAATAATCAACATTCTGGAATGCACGTATGTCATGTGATTGGATGGGATGTTTGACTCTGACTGAGATTTTTTTTCTCCTCTTCAACCCAAAGTAAACAGCTCTTCAGTCAGGAGGTGCCCTCTCATGGAGTTAAACACTTGTTTGCCCAGAGGGCCTCTTCAGGATTGCAAAACTCAGGAGCCAAGGCAGAACTGCTTGGCTTTGGTACCCTCACTGGAATGCAGGTGCCTAGCAAAGAAAACAGAAGGTTTGGTGCTGCTTCTGGGGAGTGAAACTGTAGGACAAATTGGTGGTGAATAAGTGGTAATTCCAGCTTCTAGTCACCTTCTGGAGGCAGTATTCTTGGAGACAGAGACTTGTTAAAAGGCAGGGATGGAAAGGTGTCCTGCAGCAATTTTCCCTCTTTCTGTTTGACGGTGAAAATAAAAATATCTATGGAAAATAGAAGAATTTACCATGTGAAACAGTATCTGAAATGCCTTTAATTGATTTCCTCTGAGGAAACTTGTCTTCTGTTTCTTTCAGTTTTATATGACCTTGTTTTTAGATACATGCCATTTAAATCTGGTTAGTCTTCTTAATCATGAGGTGGACAAAGAGTTGGAGATAAATTAATATAAAATGGTTTCAGTAATAATGAATGCAAACATATTTCTACTTGTGCAGCAATAGGTAGTTCTCCTTTAGTACAACATTGATTGCAATGAGACTGTGGCTTAAATATAAGTTCACACTGATATTTCAAGATTGTGCTTGATTAACTTAGATTAGTCTGGACTGTAATCTTTTACTTTCATGTTTTGGGTTTAGTTGGGTTTTCTGTTTGTTTTTGGTTTTTTTAATAGTGGTTTTTTTTGTTGATTCTTTTAGTTAACAAAAAAAAAATCATTGGCCTATTTGGGATACCTCAGGAGATGATAGTTACAAGCAGTCAGGGCTAGAGTTTCAAAGGATTTACTGATTCAAAGTGGCTTCTTTTTGGCTCATTTTTAAAGAGTATCTCTTAATATTTACTGAACAACTTTATGAAAGTCTTGGATGTTTACTTAAGCCCTAAGCTGAGCCCCAGAAGGACTCTCAAGTTCTACTGAAAATATGTGGGTTTTTTTCCTTTACCCAAGCATGTGAGTGCATTGATAAGGCAGTGCCTGAAGTGAGGATTTACGTGCATTTTCCTTAGTGCACTGGGACACTGATTTTGCTAAGTACCATTTGCCAGTTCTGCTGAGTTCAGATATATCTCAGATAAAACAAGAAACTTCCCTCAAAATGCTAAGTGCGAGAGAAAGATGGGTCTACCTAAGATAAATATTGAAAGTTGTATGTCTGAAAACACAGATTAGAAGCAGAGCTCCCTAGGTCCCTGGTTTTTTTTTTCTTTTCCCCTTAGCCTCCTGCCTCTGATTGTTTGCACATCCCTTTCTCTGTCTTAGGAATTCCTTTGCCCTTAATTCTTTGTCAGCTCCTACTTATGTATTCTCCTGTAGCTTCTCTGCCTCTCTTTCTGTGAAGGTTATTTGGGTACGCTTGTCTCCACACCTCCTTGTTACCAATGGCTGTAACAGTGCACAGGATTATCTGAAGCACAGGTTGCACATGTCAAATACTTTCAAATTCACTGCAGAGCCAACTATTTGCTTACCAAAAAATGTGTTTTGAAGTCCTCCAGTTGATAACTCTCCAGCCGCAGTAATAAGCAGTGGTGTTATCACTAGCCCTTTGTCAAGAGCTTTCATTACACTTAGACACCAAGACCACAGGACAATATTTGAGGGGTTTAATAGATGTCTATGGTACATTCCAGTATCTTTTGCAGTTCTGTTTTTGTAAAACTGTGCAGAAGACCTGTCCCTTCAGCACAGGAGGATTCAGAGAGTAGAAACTTGGGAGGGAGATAACACATGTGACTGTGGCTAGCATTCTCCCTTCTCCTTCCCACATTCTCTGTGTATCACCCAAAGCCCTCTTCACCCAATATTTACAATCTGCTGAACAGACCACATTAAATAAAGACGCCTGAAAGACAGATCTCAGGTCTGTGTTCCTTTCCTGCATCTGCTTGCTGAACAGCTCTTCCTCTCTCTAGTGAATACAAATAGGGTATCCCACCTGCTTAGTTTCACTAGACAAGGAAAAGAAAACTTCATGGTGCTGAAGAGAGTAGATAGCTTTTTTGTTCCTGGAACACCTTACTCACTTAGCAGTAAAATGAGTATGGTAGCATCAGAAATTGAAAGTGTAACTGGAAGAAACAAACCAAAATGCCTTAATACAAATTAGGATTTGGTGCGTGTTTGTTCTGTAATGAGTGCTGGTTTTTGAAGGAGGGCAAATTGGGCAAAAAAAAAAAAAAAATCCAACAAATTGGGCAGGCATTACTGTTGGGATTATCTTGGAACTGTCCAAGATAATCTCTCTGATTTGAGAGTCTGGCATGCTGGTTAATGAAACATAGGTGTCAGTTTCTACTGTTGAATACATAGAGCAGGTGCTGAAGACCTAAGAAGTCTTCCTGGAAGGGTTTCTGCAGCAAACATCTGCAAACAGTGGTTCTCTTCAGTGAACCAGAGAGAGATATATAAAGAGGGGTTTTTTCCTTGCCCTTGCAGGTGTTTCCAAATTGGTGTTAATACTTGCACAACCACTTCATATATCTTCTAGTGTTTTTTCCTGGCTTTGGAACAGATCAGAATGAAAGAGTAGCACTCCTGAGTCTCACAACTTTTGATTTCAGTGTCATATTTTTAAGAGCTACCTGTTACACTCATTAGTCTGTGCAGAATAAAACAGATCACTCTGTAACTGTCCAATTATCACTATAAACCACAGAAACTTCTGATAATAAAATGGGGTTGAATAAATTCCTCTGAACTGTGAGAGAATAATTTTAAGTGATCAACAGCAGAACTGTAGATGTACCAATAACAGGAGCAGCCTTTAGAGCAGCTTTAGTGGCTGGAAGTGAAGTTTTGCGAAAGGCAATGCACTTATTGATGGATGGATCCCAGAAAGCTGCCCTGAGAACCTCCACCCCTGCAGTTTTCACTTGTTGAGTGTTAAATGTTTATCTGTGATCTCTTCTATTTAAGGCTTATGATCTTTGCAAAGATTTGCATGAACATCAGAGAGCCTTAGGGCAGACTGCTGAGCAATAAGGGGAAATTGAGAGATGGGGCAGACTTCAAGTCTGCATGCTTATTGAGGATACCTCCTTTAGATTCTGCCTTCAAACACGGACAACATCTGGATGCTGAGGAGGAGCAGCTAGTTCAGACACCTTCCAGACTCAACAGGAGACAACTTCCAGGAAGCAGAGAGGGAAGGGTTTTTTGTCAGAACCCAGACCTGCATCTTAGTATGGGCATCGTCACTCCAACTGTGAAAGCAAAAGTTACTAGAGGTCTTTTATATTGTATTCTCTGTTCCTAGAGTCTATCAATATATAAACATGTTGCCTACTGAAAGGGCAGAACTTTTTTCTTATTAGGCACAGATGGAAGCACTGTGGCATAATGACAGAATTATTTAGGTTGGAAAAGCTTTCATTTGTGCAGTTTCTGAGATGGTCCTGTTGAGCCTAAGCCTGTGTTCCAGCATGCTGAGTGCTAACACCCATGTAGTGAAGGTTTATGAAGAAGCAAAAGAGGCCTCTAATTGAAGCAAGGAGTGCAGTTGGAGTCTTATCCTCACAGAGAACCAAACCACAGTGAGACCAACCCTAAATTTGTATCTTAAGTGAGACTCATCAGTTTGCACTGAGAGTTTTGAATATGTTTTGGTTTCTTTTCCTATCCTGGAGGCAGATGCTGCGGGTTTCCAGCTTACAAGCAGTTGTGCATTCTCCCAGGGGAAAAGAGCCAGTTCTCTCGTTCTGGGGAAGTATTGCTGGGACAGCTTGTGTTGTGTGGCTTGTGTCTTCTGTCATAGTCCTGACTAGTTTAGTGTGCAGCCATCTTCTGATTTCAAGAACAACACCACCTGAACAGAGAAGCCTGTGCTTTTTGAGTTAGGTTTGACCATAACTTCTAACTCTTGTAAGCAACGAACAGGTAAATGTATTTTGTGGATGCAAGAGCCAGTTTGATCCTTTGTTCAAGTGAGAAGTCATTAAATTGTTGACATTTCCTGAAATAGAAAATGAATGCTTTCTAGGGACATAACTGTCTGGGGGTGATGCATGTGTATGTTTATAATAATGTTTAGAGGAAAAGTTCTTGAGAGCTGACATGTGGTGAGGTACAGCTGTTATTAAAGGAAGCACTAACAGACTCATATACCCTAGACTGAGCTGATTCATTCCAGAAACAGAGGAGTCATCTAAGCATGTTGGGGTTTGGGAGCCTGAGAGCAGCTGCTGCTATGTAAAAATAAGCCTTATCACTGCAGGACTTCCAGAAAGCTTTTCTTGCCTGAGAACTCAAATAATGCCCCAGTTCTTGAAGATGTGGGTAAGAGTTTCTGACCTGCTTGTTGAGTGTGGAGGAACAAGGCTGTTTGTTTTAGGAAAAATAACATCAAAAGCAAGCAATCATAAGTGTGTGGCTAGAATGAGCTGTGAGCTGAGACTCACTTGGCTTCCTTTGGATATTGAAACAGACTGAGAAAAGAACCACTGTAAGGAAATGGCTTGTGGACTGAATTATCTTTTCAGCCAGCATATTTCCACTCCTCTTTGGCTGCAGGACTTCAGATTTCATTGAACTTTATTGTCCCCTCAGGCTCCTCCCTCGTGTTTACTTTTTCATTTGCTTTTTCTGGCTGACAGGAGTTTCATGCTTCTTTAGCAAGACCATTTACCTACAGGAGCAGGAGCAGCAGCTGCAGCTCACACAGCTGGGGTAGGGACAGTTCTTGCCTCTCTGAACTCGAACATTCGCCCTGATTCTGCCTTTCCTCTGTGCAGGGTTTTGCTTAGAGAATAGTAGTTATTTAAATGAGCCAGTGATTGACTATTGCAGGAAGCTCCTGATTGTGCCTGGTCAAGAGGTAAGCAGATTTGTTGTGGTTCAAGTGCTGGAAGTATAAACCACATGTACTTCTGTATGGATTTTGTAGGAATTCTGTGGGGAGAGTTTGCAAGGAACGAGAGCCTGTGTTTGTTAGGGAGGGAGAAGGGAAAAGAGTAGCACATCTAAAAAGATTTAACTTTGAAGGAATGCAGCTCTGGACTTGTCCAGGTTTGCCTGAAGGTAGAAATATTTATTTATGAGGTTGGAAGAAAAAAAAAAAGCAGATCTGCTCTAGTGTTTCCTGCTGCAACATGAAGAAGGGTACAGTGTGCAGAGGTTTGCGTCTCTGCAGCCTGCTTTTTGTTCAGGTGGACTGGGTCAGAACGGCTCCTGCATGTGTTTACCTAGCTGGCTTGCGTTTGGGTGTGTTTTCACAAGTGGTGAGTGGACAGTGGACAAGCCACAAGGCTGAGAGACTGAAACCTCTTTTTGACTCACAAGCCTGCCTTTAGGTTTTTGGATTTCAAGGAGAGAGGTGACAGGAAACACAGGCTTGGAAGGAAGCCACTGGATTTGTTATGTGTTGGTATTTCAGCCCAAATTTTTTATGTAAGTTGCTCTTTGTGTATTGGGTATGGGAGTAAAAATACACACGCATTACCCTTTGCTCTGGGACTTGCCTTTGTAAGGCAGCTCCTGATACCGCTGTGTGTGTAATTCAGGTTCATTGTGGGAATTCTGTCAGGCTTCAGCCTGCACAGTTCGGAGATCTGTAACAGCTCCTGGGAGGAGAGGTGAGGCTGAAGGGAAGTGGGCCCCTCGGACTTAGTTAGCTAAATTCAGGCATTACTTAGGTGCCCACTGTTGTGAACTTCCCTTGGTTTCTTGACAGCTGTGTTACTGCTGCAGCTTACGAGAGTTATTTCCTTGGAAGAAATGAGCATGTGGATTGAGTTGTGCATTGAGATGAGCTATCATAAAGCTTCTGCAGTTCCGTGATTTAGCAAGATGCATAGAATAAATCCATGCATTGCTGGTATATTTTCTCATTTTCCTCAGTCAAAAATCTTTCCTACTTATATGCATAGCTCCACTTTTGCAATTAAGTCATTTGGCACTTTTGGGCAGAAAATGTGGACAAAAACCAGAGGAAAGTGGAGTCTGAAAGTCTTAGTGCACAGGTATTCCAAAATTATGGTTTAGGAAAAGGTCAAATATGAAATGAATGTGTGATGTGATGTAATGTGAGAAGAACAACTTCAAAACTTTCTGTTTTGAACGTCTGTAGTATCTGAGTAGTTCATTTATCCTGGGTTTATGATCAACTAAACAATATATACATTGTGTTTATATATATATATATAGTTTATTTAGAGAGCTTATATATATATAAAATTCTGTACATATTTGTATTTTATATGTATGTACACACAAATAGAAATCTAAATCTTGTCTTTGACTATTTGCATGTTCTCTACAATAATATCATTCAACCTTTGAGCTATATCTGTGGTGGTTGTTTCCATTTAAAATGTCATATCCAAGTTTTCTCTGGGATACTCTTGATTCTGAATCATCTCTCAGGCTGCCCAGTATAACATTTGTGTAAAACCACTGACATCTGTGTGCTCTATAAATGCTGACTCCATCGACAGAGTGTGATACCATATATTTAATTCCCCCTGGAAGAAATGCTATATTTTACAATATAATTATGATTTTTGCCTTATACAGCATTGAATAGTCCTTTCAAAGCAAGTTAGGATGGAAGAAAATCTAGGTAGAGCTGACTTGGTTTTTTTACCTCAGCTAAGTTGTGTTCTTTCCACTAGACTTACAATGACAAATCTTACACAAGTCTGAGCTAAAACTGAATTCCTAATGCTATTCAGCATCATACACCAGATTTTTTTATTAACCATTGCTGGGTAATTACATGTAAGTGCCTGTCATATTTAGAACACCAAAATAATCTAAAAGTGCTTTCCTATAACTGTGCAAAGTTGAAAAGAATTTGAATTTTTTACGTGCAATAGCCATTGTGGATCAGGAGCTGGAAGTTTAAATATTCAGACTCCTGAGCAGCTGGATTTTGTTTAGCTGTAAGCCTCATTCCTTCTCATCTGTTTATAATTCAGAACAATAATTTTTTTGAGAGATATTTGTAAAGGCAGCTCCCTAGGACAGCAAAATGATCCAGCTGCAAGTAAATTGTTTCATTCCCCAACTGCAGGCGTTTCCTTGTGAAGTCTAACAGTATTGTACTCACCTTTAAGTTCACAAACAAAAGTCAGCAGGTATCAAACAGTTTTGTTTCTCACTTCACTTGTAGACATGCCCAAGTTGTAGCATAAATACCAAAAGTCACACCTGCTAGGCTCACCATCCTACCTGTGACTGTGTGACCTCTCTTTGTCAAATTACCTTAGGGATTGTTGAAGCTTGGCAGTGGACCAGACTTTCGAACATGGTTGCTTAGGTAGGACGTCTAGATCCCATGCTTTACTGATTACCTTTTCCTTTGCCTTTTTTGTACAGCCAGGTGCTCACTGGAAATGGTTCATACAGAACTGGGAGTCCTGGTAAATTGCTCATTTAGTTGGGATCTTGGTTCTTCTCTCATGTATATGCATTTCCTTCCCCTTTAGATAATGTATCAGATAATAAAGCAGGGTGTATACAACATTCAAGCTGTTAGTTTCTTTCATTATGAAGTTGTTATTAATGAGTGGTATACCTAGACATGTTGTCTTGGTTATGAACACAGTTAAGCTGATGCTGAATCAGATAGTACTCATGTCCACAGCTGTCCAGGCTTTGGAATCCCTTGGCATTCCATGTGTCAGCAATCTTGAGGTAACAGTGAGGCACTGAATGCCACAGAACCTGGTTGCCAGATGCTAGCATGCAGAGATCATCCCTTCTGCTGTGGTGTTCAGTGCTGGCACAGCTGTCTGATTCATTAGCATGTGTAGAAGTTGGGAAGCCAGGCAGCTCACAATTGTTCACTGCTTATGCAGAGTGGTTCTAGTCATCTTAGGGGAATCTCAAATGTCAGAGATGTTATTTTTAACAGGGGTCATACTGTAGCAAAAAGGTAGTTACTGCTACTGAAGCCTCAGATCAGATTTACTGATTTTCCCTGTAAAAACGAGATGTTTCCATATACAGACTCATGAATATATATGTGAGTGTAAGCTTTCCTCTTCTGGCCGTGAACCTCTCAGTTTGCTGCTCTGTTCTAACTCAAATGTTGTTTTGGGCCATCCTGAGCCAAACCCTATGAGAAGTCCCAGTAAGACTCTTGTTCCCAGCAGTATGTCTTACCAGTTAAATCTATAATGAGCACAGATGACATTCTTCAGTGTAACAGATATCTGGACTTTTAAGTATTTCTGAAAAGGTTTGTTTCCAGAAACTATTTTTCATTCATCCACATGACAGATCAGAGGAGGGAGAAATTCCTCTAGCAAAATTTTTCTTCCTTTCATCTGATTTACCTGTCTAAAACATTCCTACATCCTCCCTTGACTCTTATCAGCTAATGCTAGCTATTGGCAGAGTTATCTTTGAACCTTCTGGAGTGCACATCTGCAAGAGCCTTCAGTCAGTAGTGCACTGGCAGTCTGTCTATGTTTCCTGTGCTTCTGTTTCTGTGCTTGGATGGCACTGTTGGATGAGATGGGGAGTGCTAAGGGAGGGGAATGCACAGCGATTTTCCATAGCTTCCTGTTCTCAAGGATTTTCCAGACTTTGTACTGAACATTTCTGTATGGCAAAACAAATCTGTATGCTGGGATGTTTCATCTGATGTGAGGTATTTATGGCTGACTGGCATGTTTGAAGGTTTTACAGCACTCTGCCTGCTTTTGGGTGACAGGAGTCAGACAGGAAGACTTAATGGCTCAGGTGTGCTAGTCCTGCACCTACTTGTCTGTGTTCCAGCTCAGGCCTGTAACCTCTACAGGTCCATTTTGTGTCAGAATGTACAACTATTCAAACAAAGCCATTTTTAATTGTTTTCTACTTTGTAAACTCAAAATNTCTTAGTGTTGGGGTTATTTCAGTGTTTGCAATTTATTGTGGTAACTGTATTCAGTAATTCCCTGTGAAGCACAAACTGTTCTTCATTGCCCTAGCAGTAGTAAGAGCTTATTAGGAATCACAATTTGAAAGAGGTTTAGAAACTGTTAATTGGCTGTCTTTTTCTTAGCTGTGGTATTTTTTCATAAATATTGTTTTTAACTGTACACAGACATTCAAACTCTTGCATAGCACCTCTTTTCATGATGGGCCTTACATATCATAAACTTCAAGCTTCTAACAGTTTGCCCAGAGACAAATTCCACAGCAAGGGGAGTTGCTTTATTTTGCTAGCCCAGTGACTTGTTCTGAAAAGGAGTATTTTGGTCTTTTGCATGTGCTGTTTTTAAAATCGACATCAGACCTAGTCATTAAAAAAGTAAAAAATTGTCCTTTAATTACTAGCTAAAATCTATTAAACCTATCATATAACCTCCAGTGTGCAAGTATTTTAACTGAGAGAAACTTGGCAGAGTGTCCCACAATGAAGACTTTTTCCAACCAGACCACTTTTCTTGCCATTATAAACTGATGAATTCACTGCCATCATGGGTACCATTCCTGAATAATGCCTAGAAGAGCTTCCTAGTACATAAGCTTCATGACACAAGGCCGTTTTAAGTGTGTTTTGAAAATGTCTAGTAAAGTTGATGTTGAAATGCATGGGGCTCTCCATGGCTCTCTGGATTCTGGAACTGCCACAGATGTAGGCTAAGATGTTGGTTACCTTTGACAAAAATCTGTTTTTAAATTTGATGGTCTGATTTTCTTACTATCAAACAATTCTCAGACTATGGCTAGGAAGTTATTTAGAGACTTCTGCTTAATATAAATGTTTTGATAAAGGAGCATTAAGTCTTTTGCAAGTAGAACCACTCACTTTACTTGCTTGGCTTGAAGGACAGTGGAAATATTTACTCCTAAAGCTTTTCATAAGTAACAGAATTTGTAGTGTTCGTTTTTAGCACTATAGCCATGTTCTTTCACAGGTTGGTCTAACCTCTGTGATACGTGTGGGAGTTGGACAAACTCATAAGGATATGGTTTTTTTCTTTGATTCTTCTTCTTGGCCTGTAATTTGAAGGAGAGCTTTAAAAAGTCCTGACAGACAGATGTAGGAAAAAGTGGTTTGGATAAAATAAGCTGGGTTCAAATAAACTGTAGAGTTTTCAAAATGTTCCAAAGGGAAATCCCTGTATTTACTGTTCTGTGGTTTCATCCATTGCCAGTGTTGCTAGTACTGAACTAATGTGGAGATTATTCTCACAGCAGTATTTTTAACTGAAATGGATTTTTTACTTCTAGATTGTATATAAATCACTGTTAAAGTTTGTGAGGGTTTTCTGGGAAGCAAAAAGATATTTTTTTCAACAACTTTACTTACTCAATTTCCATGTATTTCATATTGTTTATTGCTGAGTCTATATTTTATGTGATTCCTGTTAACAGTAAAGCATATCTAAAATATTACATGTGATAAAACACGTAGAGATACATACACATGAGACAATTCAAAGGCTGAGATTTTAGTCCCTAACTTGTAATTCTCTTGACTTTCTGCTGCATGTTTTGCATTCGTTCTTTTTGATTATTGAAAAGAAATAATTTAGATGGACTAGTGGCTGCAGCATGAAAGAAGATCAGTACATTGGATTAAAAAATACAGAATGTGTATTAGCACATCAGTGCACTTCTGCCATGTCGTATAACACCAGTCAAAGCCCTTCAGTAATGCCTTGTCCTTTCCTCTCCCTTTCCTTGTTACTTCTTTCTCCACAGTGCTGCACACCCAAGGTCCCATTGATGGCAGCCTGTATGCCAAAGTGAGGAAGAAGAGCTCTTCAGACAGCAGCATCCCTGGTGTTGCTCAGGGTGTTCCCATGACTGGCAGCCCTGATCACAGTGACCATACCCTGTCTGTCAGCAGTGACTCGGGACACTCAACAGCTTCCATCAGGACAGACAAGACTGAGGAACGCCTCGTGCCGGGAGTCAAGCGAGGTCTGAGCCCCCAGGAGAAGGCAGAACTGGACCAGCTCCTGAGTGGCTTTGGTCTGGAGGATTCTGTCAGCACCACCAAGGATATGACTGATGCTCGGAGCAAGTACAGCGGGACTCGCCACATAGTGCCAGCTCAGGTCCATGTGAATGGGGACAGCAAGCTGAAGGACAGGGAGACTGACATCCTGGATGATGAAATGCCTAATCATGACCTCCACAGCGTGGACAGCATTGGGACTTTGTCTTCTTCAGAAGGACAACCATCCACCCATCTAGGGAACTTCAGCTGTCACAAGAGCAGTCAGAACTCGCTTCTTTCCGATGGCTTTGGAAGTAACACCGGGGAAGAGCATCACAATGCTTTTGTCCCAGACCTGGGAATTGGTGTGGATCCCCTCTATGAGAGAGCATTTGGAAGTACTGAGCCCAAGTCAGCTCAGCATTTGCAACGGAATCCTTCTGTCTCATCCCAGCCTCAGGACTATGGCCCAAGTAACTACTCCACTCAGACCTGGGTACGCCAGCAGCAGATGGTCACTGCTCACCACTATGGTTTTGCCCCAGAGAATGAAATGAGGGTTGGCATTCATAACCCTGGGGAGAATTCAGGCTGTGCTCAGAGCCAGTCCCGAGCCCCAGACACCCCAACACGTGGCTCCAGCAGCAGAGATGCTGTGCAGAGGGGGCTAGGAACTGTGCCAGCTGCTGCTGAAGCTGCAGAACATGTCAGTGCAGAGAGCTTCAAATCAAGGCCTGTGCCTCAGAGGGACACGAATGGTCTGGATCTAGGACAGAACACAGAGGACATGCCAGCTTCTCCAACTCTGGATATTGATCAGTCCATTGAACAACTCAACAGGCTGATCTTGGAGTTAGACCCTACCTTTGAACCCATCCCAACCCGCATTAATACTGTCAGCAGGGACAGGAAACAAGTGAACGGCTTCACCAGCCTTGATGTAGATGGGGAAGGGCTTGGCAGGAGTCCTGGCTTCCATTACACATTAGAGGTCACAAACAGGAATCCCTCCTGGCATGGTAAGCTGCTGTAATACTTTATGAATATAATGTTTTTTCCTAGCACTTGTCTGTTATTGGTATGGTACAGAAGGACCTTAGGTCAGGACGTAACAACTTTCAGGGTAATTATCAAGGGATGGTTTCTGATAGTGTCTTTACATAACCATCCAAGAAATTAGGGAATCAAACTGATGTAAGATAAGTGAAATTTGCAGGCACTTGTTTTTTGCTTAAAAAAGCTACTGTTCAGCAAATTCTTACATGTTATATCATCAACTGGGATTTTTTGCTGATGAAAGCTTAAGTGATAAGGGAGCAGAATTCCTGCCATTCCTGCACTGAGACATTTTTAGAAGGCATCTGTAGTGAAATGGTTTATGATTATATGCTCTTTATGATTATGGTTTTTTATGATTTCCACTTAAAGTAGGAGGAAAAGCTCTGACAATTTTATCTTCAAATGTAGTGACAGGATGTGTTGTGGGATGGATGCTGGGATTGTCTGGTTTGCTGCATGAGCATGCAGTAAATGCATCCCTTAGGAAGTCATGTGCATGTTCCCAGTGCCCTGGAAAGCTGGAAGAATGAGCTTAAAAATTGTGTGTCAGCTGGGATGTAGATCATGGTGCATTCATAAGTCATCTTGCTTGTGTGTTGCTGTACTGATGGACAGGTGGGCAGCTTTCTGTCTTCTGCCTAGAGGTTTATGGCAAAAACTAGTGAGTGACCATGAAGCAGAGTTCAATGTTCTGTCCAAAATGATGTCTTGGGCTAAGTGCTCAGTTTTTTTGAGACCAGGAAGCAGCAGACAGTGGTCCTTGAATTTCATTTTGCTGGGGTGTGTCTTTATGATCCATGTAGAACAGTGGTTGATAACCTCTTTTCTCCTTCAGTGCTGTATGTGTCCGTTATCGGAGTTGAATCTGTGCACTGCATATTAAGATTTTCCAATTTTCTGCCTTTACATGAGCTGAGTTACATGGAGATGCATTTCTGGGAGTAAATGAAGCTCCCGTTTACTAGTGACACAGTGGTGCAGCAGTTCTGAATTCTAAATAACAGGAAAGTTTGTTAGCTCAGTAGGAACTGGGTGCTCAACAAAGCCATCTTCCATCCCTTCCTCAGAAAAATCCCACATGCACAATGAATAAAAATGAGGTGACTAAACATCTGATTACAAGTGTCTGGAACATCTTCAGAGATCTTTCCTCTATCAAAAATAAATCTTTGAAGATGGTCCAAATTACAGGATCATAAATCATGCTATAGTATATCTGCAAAGGAGAAATAAATAAATCCTTTTTGCAAGCTTTATTAAATAATTTTTAAAAGCATTGAGCTGTTCCAGATGTTGCCATTCACTCCGTAATATTCTGTGGGAGAGCAAAACCAGTGCATCTGAAATAAGCTGTGAAGTGATAGGAGAACAGAGCCTGTCCAAAAACTCATGTGCCTTATTGGAATGCACCAACAATACGCTACAAACCCTGGTGGTATTTCCATTGCATAGGAACATTTTGGTTAATTCTTAAAAAATAGATTTGCTTTGCTTTAAGCTTAGAGCTGTCCTGAAGTCTTCATCACTAAATCCGTTCTGCAGAAACCTTAAACTTGGTAGCAGATGAATGGTAGGAGAGAAGGAAATTAGTTTTTATCTGGATAGTGTTGCGGTAAACATTTTTTAGTGTATAGGTCAGTCCCTGAAGTCTCCTCTGTTAGGAGTTAACTTACAGGATTGTATTTTCCTGGATGAATTGTTAACCCTCCTGTTGGGTTGGGTGCCCATGTTACATAGTAATGGGTAGGCAGAGCTAGGTTGGGTTTTTAAACTGCTGCATAGGCAACAGCAACTGGACTCTCTGCAAAGTTGAGTTGGTTGAATGAATAAACATCCTAGTAAGTTTTTCTTTCCTTCAAACCACATCTGGTTTTCTTAAACCATGTACCTGTGGCTTGTTTACATGCTTGGTCAGATTTTCTTAATTACATAGATGCTACCTTTTGTCTCTAGTGAAAGGACAGTGTTAAAATGACTTCTGTATCCCAAAAATCCTGTTGCAGAATAAATGGAGTTAACTAAGTGAGAATCTATGTGTGAAATAATAGTTAACATTGCTTGAGCTCTATCCAGAGAAGGTGGTCTGAACTGTTGCTCAGGTATCACTGCTTGGCAGAAGAGAACAGGTTCATTCTCAGCTGCCGGGTCTGTTCCCCTTCCTTTGCAGGGTACTCTGAAGAGTCTTTCCCTTAGTGGCAGTACTTCTGGCCTTAAAACACTTCATCAGCTGCTTACCGCTGGCTTTGTGCTGGGTCACTGCCAGGCAGCAGAGAAGCTGGAGGGAAAAGCTTGGCACTGAGGCCTGGTTTGTTCTCTCCTGGTATAATCATAGAGTTTCTTTGATTCTCCTGCACAGGGCTAATTCTGCTCTCCTGATGGTGATCCTCTGATGGATGACACCAAGCAGTGGAAGTTAAGTTCTTTCAGAAACCGTAGCACTTCTAATAGAGATGGCTAATTCTCAAAGATCTTTCTGCCTATATAGACAATAAGAACTCTCAGAGGAGTATCTGAAAAGTTGCTATGCATGTCCTGTGCCTCCCCAGTAAGGACTACTCTGAGATCCTTAGTGTTGATTTACTGTTAGGAAGAAGGGTGGAAAGAACAGTAGCTGCAGGAATATTGTGACAGTGCCTGTTGGTGGGAGTGGATGACTGAGCATAAAATCCTGCTAATCATAAAGCTATATCTAATGACAATCTCTTAATAGTGACTTTGGAAACAAACACTGCTTTATGCCGTGGAATATCTGGGGTTGTTCTGCTGGCTCATCTTACTCCTGTGCTCCCATCCGCAGCTGCTATAGCTGCTGTGCAAATCTAGTACTTCATTTTTCTGGTTGTGATTGGCCATGTGTGCCACAGAAGGTCTATAGTGAGCTAGGTTTATAACGGCCAGGTTCTGTGTTCGCTAAAAAGCTGTTTTTTTCCCGGGAAAACGCAGCCCTTGGCAGCTACTGTTTTAGGGAGGAGAGGTTTGCCATTTGGCTGCTCATAGCGTCCTCTGCTGGTGGCACCAGGGACAACCGCTCCCGAAGCCGAGCCTCAAGCAGAAAGCTGCTGCTTCACCCCTGGAGCCAGCTGTTCTGCCAAGGTGCTCCAGCTTCTGGCAGCAAGAATAGCTACAAATGATGTGGTTTTATCCCTTACCTGTGTGATTTTTGTAAAGCAGTTGTGAAATAAGTGTTTTCATGAGCGTTCTTGGACAGAATCACCAAAGACAATAGTGAGCTTTTTTTTTTTTAACAACTCTAACTTAAAGTTTATTAATCAACCTATTAATTAGTTTACCTCTTTATTTTCAGCAACAGGTTCACAAGATGATGGTGCAACAGGAGGAAGGATCAGGAAGTTAAGTGTTGGGCAGTATGACAATGATGTTCCTGGGCAGCCATCATGTAACAGGTTTGGATGGATGAAATCTCCTGCTGCTGACCAGTCTGTAAATCCAGGATCACCCATTCCTGGAGGGGACACCAAGGAGGTAAACAGTGAGGAATTTTTAAAGAAATGTTTGTTGAGACAAATGGCCAGTAGTGAGTCCCATGTTTATGTTCAGTGTCCAAAGTCAGTGTGAAGCAATTGGGCAGTCACACTGTGGCAATAAGAACGAATGTTAACTCAGTAGTTACTGTTTCAGGATGTCCTGCTCTTGTCCTCTCTCTGTGTCTACCTGTTTTCAGTGTTCCAAGGTCTCTCTGCTAGAACAGTGGATCAGATTATATGAAATCTTCTGTACTCTGATGCAAAATGCTCCACTGTGCTGTAGGGCTACGTGAGAATCTTCACATTCTGATTTTGCTTGTTGTGCCCTTCATAGGTGGCTGTTGCACATTACCCAGATGAAATAGATGGGGGGATTTTCTCTCCAACAAAAAATGGAAATGAAGCTGTCTCATCTACACCAGCTTTTCCCCTGTCACCAGAGACATCATATGGTAAGGAAATGTCTGTCTCTTTTTAATTATTTATTTTAATAGCACTGTTACTGAAGAAGAATATCACTTTCTTTTCTCTCCCAGAGAAAACACCTCCAATATACCATCAGCGGGTTGCCTCCAGCCAGAAGGTCAGCAGCCCCTCTCAGCTGTACAGACCCACCCCTGGTAAGATACCCCTATTTCTTAAATAAGTTGAAACTGAACTGTGTATGAAGGCAACAAACACAACAGCGGTTACTCTTTTGTAAGTGGGACAGGTACCTGGGAAATGTAGAAGGTGCAAGGTGGAGAAATAAAATTTAGCTGTTTTAATCATATCAAAAAGAAGTAGACAGCAAAGAATTATCCAGGAGAGATCTAATGTGGTTAATTGCCAACAGGGAGTCCCATGTTCATGTTTAGTGTCCAAAATTAGCATGGAGCATTCAGGCAGTTGTGTTATAGCAGTGAGAGGAAATGCAGTTCAGTGTTGGAGGCTATCCTGCTCTTGTTTTCTGTATGTGTTTGTGTGGTGTCAGTGTTCCATGATGTCTCTGCTGATACTTGATAATATCAAAACAGTACTGTCAAGAGATTTGAGTTCCTTGTGACTTTTGGTAGGTTTTGTCTCCATCTGATGGAAGAGGGGCGATATCTGTGTTGTTATCTTCCCATCTAAGTGAAGCTGACAATGGAGCTTGGCAGTAGCTATACTCAAGTCAAGGAAATCTTTAATCAAAGGCATGGCTGCTCTGGAGGGTTTTGTTGCTGTGATAGAGTTTGTAAATGCACAAGCGTGGAAAAGTAGTTGGCCATAGATGATTGATTGGTTGAAGATTTAATGTGATCTAGCTTTGAGTTTCGTTAGTAAAGGATTCCTCTTTGAGGTCTTAAATCTTTGCTGTTAAGAGTAGCAGCAGCAAAACTGTTGTTAGCTGTTACTCTTCCTATGTGGAATTATTTTAAAACAATAAGCTTAAAGTATTTCACATGACTGCATCAGAAGGTGCTGGACACAGAAAGAAGCCAACAGAATCAATCATATCCAGGGAGAACTGCTGTGGCTTTAGAAAAGTGTGAAAGTGTGTGGTTTAGAAGAACAGGATGTGATTTTGTGTGTTCCATATTCAGGAATTACAATGGTATCCTCTTTATATCTTTGAAATGATAAAATTGTCTGTTCTTTTGTAAGTTATTGTTGCAAACTGTGTACCTTTTATCTTGAATGCATCTAACTCTGATTCTTAAGCTGTTTATTGAAGTGAAGGGCACTATCTTGTCTAGCCTGACAAAGCTCTAGGCATCTTTTCTTTCTAGGGTGGAACCATGTTGTTACGGACATCCAGGGTGGTATGTCTCTGTCTTCCTTTCATTAGCTATGCCCTACCTCTTCTTTCTCCCCATACACTAATTTGAGACACCCTGCCTGCACCACCTCAGAAGAGCCGGCCGGCCGGACTCCCCTCCCAGAGCAGGACGGACGGACGGACTCCCCTCCCAGAGCGGGACGGACGGACGGACGGACTCCCCTCCCAGAGCGGGACGGACGGACGGACGGACTCCCCTCCCAGAGCGGGACGGACGGACGGACTCCTTGCTCAGCCTGTGTTCAGGCATGCACGTTTGTGTCAGCACTGCTGCTCTAGGGGTCACTTGTTGCCATGGTTTCATTGCACTTCTTTTCCCTTTACAGAGCTTGCAAGTAATGCGGCACCCATGGAGTTCATTGTGAATTCTTTCCTGAAAGACACCTTGTTTCTTAAAACAGTCTTGAGCAGTCTGTAAATGGGCTAATTTTATAAATATCCCATGGAAAAGCAGGCTTCAGATAGAGCCCCTATAGAGCTCTCTGAGTAACATAATAGCCATTGTGTATCCCACACATCACTGGAAGAACAGAAGCACTATTTGTAGGCCATTTTGAAGCTTATAAAGGCTTTCTTGTCTCAGGCTGATTGAAGTCCCTTTGTGCATAGAAGTAACAAATACAACCCCAGCAATCTCCTTGCCAGAGGACTGAGCTCTGGCTGACCAGCCCTGCCACTCCACCCCTTCAGCTGGGCAGGAGGAGGTGCCCCTTCTTCAGCCCTGGCCAAAGCATAGACAGAGCCTTGCAGAGAAACTGCACTCACAAACAGGCACTATGTTGCAGCAGAAGGCAGTGGTCTGAAACAAGGGAAGATTGTCTATAATCCTTTATCCATATCCTGGAAAAGAGAAGATATGATGTCCTGTTTTTCCATCTTGTCTGAACAGCCCAAGTAAGCTTGCAGAGTTCAAGCAGTGCATATCATGGAAGGACAGCACTGCTGTCTCTATGAGGAATCTTAGAGTCTTCAAACATGTCTAAGGTCTTGCCTTTTCATACCTGCCATGGAGCTTAACCTGGGTACTGTACTCAAAGCTTGTGTTAGGCTGCATCTTCTCTAAAAACTGTTAAAAAGTCATCTCTTTCCTTCTTGCTGTCATGGAACTCTTCAAGAGCAGACATTGGCCCGTTTCCATGTTTTTCTCATACTGATTCTGTTTTTATCTGGTTAAATGTTATTATCCTTTGTATCTTCTAATTCAGCAAGTGCAAATAGCTAAACAAGCTAAGTCCTCAAGAGCTGAAAATCAAAAAGGAAATGGGACACCCAAAGGTTTCCTGTGATTACAGTGATTTTTGTGCAGAGCTAGGAATGCTTTCTGTAGAGAGCCATTTTCTCTGGTAATCCTGTTTATAGGATTTTGTAGTTGAACACAGTCTTCATTTGTCTCTGCTAGGAAGCATCCAAGACAAAATGTAATTGTACAGTAAATCAGAGTAACTGATGGCAGTTCTGCTCTTGTGGCAAGGATTGTCCCTCATTTTTACCTATATGATGTAAATCACAAATAATCGTTGCTGTTTGAGTCTCCTAGATGCTGTAAACACTATGAAATTAACAGGAGTAGCTGCTGTGAAGAAAATCAGTGGTAGGAGTGAATATTCTCATCTGTGGAAGAAAGCAAAACTCTAATTAGTTTACCAGTACTCATCTCTATAATCAAGCCAATTTGTATATTTGAAAGTTATCAGAAGGCTTTAGTACACAGGTTCAAAATATGTTACCATTAGAAATTTGAAAGCAGGGAAGCTTTAAATGATCATACTTATTTCTGTACATATAAGTAGTTTGCTACAGTTATCCTTTCAGAAAATCCTGGGCTCTGGGACCCTGCAGAACAATCTGAGGAGGAAATGTGCTGCCCGTTGCAGTTGTGCAGTGTTTCCAGTCATCTTCCTGACCATTAAATAAAACCTCCTCTGAACAATGACAAGGAGATAATGAATGCAGCACAGGAGGGTTGCACGTGGTGTTTGGTGAAAGAACTCCTGGGAAGTGAGTCAAACTTCCATCAGAGCTCTGGATGCTATATTTATTGGAGACTGCTGAGCCACTTTGGCATGACAGAGCAGATGGGCTTGATTTACCTGTTGGTTCTCTGTTCTGTGTCCTGCATCTCTCTGAAAGAAATCAAACTGTGAGGTCAGATGAAGTGGTAGGAATGGGGCATCCTGGGGTGCGTTGAGAAGAGTGTGGCCAGCAAGTTCAGGGAGATTCTTCTCCTCTTCTACTCTGCCCTAGAGAGGCCACATCTGGAGTATTGTGTCTAGTTCTGGGGTCCTTAGCACAAGAGTGACAAGGAACTACTGGAGAGAGTCCAGCAGAGGCCACGGAGATGCTGAGGGGACTGGAGCATCTCTGGGAGGAGGAAAGGCTGAGAGCCCTGGGGCTCCTTAGCCTGGAGAAGAGCAGAGAAACAGGGGATCTGCTCAATGCTGAGAAAGAGCTAAAGGGTTGGGGGCAAGAGGCTGGGGCCGGACTCTGCTCAGTAGTGCTCAGTGACAGGACAAAGGGCAATGGGTACAAAGTGGAAACAGAAGTTCTGCTTAAACCTAAGGAAAACTTACTTGCTATGAGGGAGACAGAGCACTGGCCCAGACTGCCCAGAGAGGTTGTGGAGTCTCCTTCTCTGGAGAGATTCCACACCCTCCTGGAGGTGACCCTGCTATAGCAGGGGGTTGGACTAGATGATCCCCAGAGGTCCCTTCCAAGCGCTGACATTCTGTGACTCTTTGCGGATGCGCCGTGAGTGCGAGAGGCGGCGAGAGGCACTGCGAGAGCTTGGGGGGGAAGTCAGATTGGAATGAGGTGGAGCCAGCGGAGCAGGGATGCACTGAATGGGCAGTCTGGCTGGAGAGCGAGCGGCAGAGCTGGCCCAGCAACAATCGGGGAATTATTTTCCGCCTGGATGGAGTTGAACTCTGGCTGTCTTTAGCTGAGTGGCTGTATTGAGAGTGGGAGTCTGGTTTTCTTTCACTGCAGACAGTGGAATCCTCTTTGGCTTGTGAGGTTGTAGCGCGGGGGAGAGCGGATAGCAGCGGAGGTGGAAGTGTCTTTTCGGCAGGCTCTGCGCCGAGCAGCAGCCGCAGGGCTGCCTGCAGAGCTGCCCTCAGCCGCGGGCAGCATGCGGGGTGGCCGGCTCGCCAGGAGGGCGCCGGGGTTCCGCACCCACCCTGCTCCCTGGGAGAGTTGCCGTCGTGATGGCTTCCGCAGGTAGGCTCTGGGCTTCCTGCGCCCCCGCGGGGCTTTTTTGCATCTTTTCCTCGGTCTGGAAGTTCTCTTTGTGGGGCTTGTGTTTCACTGGTCGCGTTCCTTGCACGGCACCGCGACAGCGAAAGCTGACCGTGGGCTGGGGTGCGAGGGGCGGGAGGGGAAGAGTTTAGGGAGAGGAAACAGTGCGGGAAGGAAAGGGATGAGGGAGAACAAACAGTGCGGGAGGCAGGAAACAGCGAAGCGCCTGGGGAAGGCGCGGGAGGGGCGGGCTGGGGTCGGGTGGGCTCGCAGAGACTGCGGTGTGCTTGCTGCTAGGTCGGTCGCAAACCCTGGAGGAGAGAAGCAGAGGGAAGACTTAGCCTTGTGCGGTTATGTAGCAACATCTGGAGTCCACAGAGAAAATCTCTGCAGACGAGGAGTTTTGTCAGTCTGAGCTTTGTTTTTTTCTGTGATGGCCAAGGGAGTCACAGAGGGCATGGGGTTCCCGAGATCTGGGAAGGCATTTTTCTGCTGAGAAAGACTTAGGTTTTTTTTGTGTATGGTTTTGGGGTTTTGTCAGCCTGGAAAGCAGTCGTGTTCCAGGACTGCCTGGAACATCTGTAATTGCTGACTACGAACAAAAACTCTGTCCAGGCTGGTTCTTTTTCCTTCCCTGTGGAGTTTCTAGTAATGCTATAGTAGCATTCCGTTTCCTTTCAAAAGCATGAAAAAACAAACTGACTTAACACAAGTCTTGCCTGAACGAGGAATATCACCGTTTCCCAGCTTTCTTCCTTAATGAGAAAAACAGTGTGTTGTGCCACTAGCAGTGGCAAAGTAATTCTAATTCAGGCAGTACATGCAAAATACTCTTACTTTCTTACTCCAAATCTGAATTTTCCATCAAAGTATAACACAGGCTTAGAGCAGCCAGCTATTGCACGGTGTGATGTGCAGGCAGCACAGAGGACTTTAATGAAAGTCTGCTGCTTTAATGAAAACCATTTTTCTATTCAGTTCGTAGCAGCAGCTGCTTGTGTAAGGACTGCAACCCTAAAAGGAGAGTTACTGAATCACACACAGTTCTTGAGACAGATCAAGAATGCACCTAATAGCTTCACTTTTCAGTCCTGTTACATGATACTGAAGAACACCAAAATTAAACTGACCTGAGTTTTATTAAAAGTACCTTCTGAAAAATCAGTTCCTTCTCCATTCACTCAGTGTTTGCACCAGTTTGCCTCCGTACCCTTGTCCCCTTTGCAGGATATTTGTCAGTAGGCTTAAGTTGCATTTTTCAGTTCAGCACAGACAACCTGGACCTGCATCTCCCACATCTCAAGCAATTTTAATAGGTAATGACCTTCAGAGCCCAGGACAGAAATTTAACTCCCTTTTCTTGAAAAGTGCATGGTCTTTCAGGTCATTCTGCTTGAAAAATACTACTATTCACTTTGTATGCTCCTGATAGTGGCTTTTTTCCCCTCTGAAACTGTTGAAGTTTAATTATACAATTTGGTGAAAATTGTTTCATTCAGCAATGTGAATATCTGAAATTGCTTTATGAGGTAAACCACAATAAGAATGGAATTGGCTGACTGTAAAGCCACAGAACTAATTTGCTGTGAAAGCTTCATGTGGGCGTGTTAATAATTCTCATTGTTCTGTTGATTTGGTTTTATTCATCCATGAATGATCTGCTGTACTTAGGCAGATTAGTAGTGCTCTTGTTTTACACATTATGGACTGACAGTGGCTCTCTACTAAAGGATGTTTTGATAAACGTCACATTTTATGTTTGTATGTGACCCTCATGGCTTTAGGAGATGCCTCCACAGCTGATTTGCATTCCTAAGACAGCAGAGTTATGCTTAAAGTCAATATCAGAGCATCTGCTAGATCTTTTAAAATGCATGAGAAGACACGTGCAACTGATTGCTTTAGTCCCTGGGGAGGTTGTTTTTTATGGTACTATTTGGGAAAATAAAATGAGTGTAAGAAAGTCCTTCAGAAAGGCATGATAAGAATTTTACTGCTTTGAAGATGCTGTATTTCAAATTCTGTTCAGCAAATAGGAGTTATTTGTGTTTTGGTATTTCTGAATGAGTGCATGATGCCAAGTGTCTGTACGGGCTCGTCAGTGGAATGGCTGTTTCCTCAGCAGAAAAGAAGCAGGGGATAGTAAGATCTTCAGGACAGGGAGCTGTGGATAGGGGAAATGTGGCCTGGCAAGTCCTCCTTTTGATACTTAACCTTGCACAAACAGGGGCAGAGAGTAAGTGCAATTCATTCCCTCATCCTAGAGCTGCCTGGAGATAAGCTGACCCCTGGCACAGCTTCAGAGGCTGCATTTGTCTGTTACTGGCAGCAGCTTCTGTGGGCCCTTGTGGGACACAGGAATGTCCCAGTGTGCACCCACTCTTGTCATGCCTCTTGCCAGCAGGCCAGAAACTCCCCTGGAGGTGGCAGAGTGCCAGCTTTGCTCACCCAGTGCCTGCTGGGGAGGGCTGCTGCTGTGCCAGGGATGTTTTCTCCAGGGGCAACATGGATGATTTACAGCCCTCTCCATTCATGAGGCAAGAATGGTTTGTTTTTTTTAAAATTCTAAATATATGTGAAAGGTTCCCAAAATACAGTGAACACTTTCTAAACGCACACAATAAATAATCACATGAAGTTAGAAGCCTTTAGTACTGCAGTGTAGCTCACCTTTAATTATTAGCAGTTTGGGTTCAAACTGTTGAGTGTGTTATTTCTTCCACAAAATGTCTGTGAGGAATACTTCAATCATCACCTCTCCAGATTCACTGCTTTATTTTCTGGGTTGTCAGCCACCGCACTGTTGTGTTCTCTGTAAGAGGCAAACAAGTAACATGCCACTGAGATCCTTCTCAGTTCTGAAATTCCTTAGTGATGGGACGTGTAACTAAAAAAGGTTTGCAAATGACTGTAAATTTTTCTGCCCATAAGAACCTTAACATGCCAGTGGTCTTGTAAAGGTGTTAGTACCTGGTCCAGGTGGGTTATCTTGCGCTTTCCTTTATCCATGTGCAAGGATTTGAATTCTGGCCTTCCTCATGAGCTCTGCAGAGGTTGTTGCAGAGCTCCTTAGCTTCACTGGTGCCAGTCCTATTGTTAGCTCTCTGTCAGGTGATGTAGGGACTCCTTTCCAGGGAGCCAAATCCTTTTTTCATGAATTCACTGTTTCTAGGGTTTCTGGCTTTATATAGTAGCAGAGAATTATGCTGCTCCTTGCTCAAAGTGTGCAGTTGGGATTGAGCACTCCTTTTCACTTTTCATCCAGTCCAATTAGCTGTCACTGGATCCTGTACACCAGTACCTCTCCTTAACTTCCTGGCTTCAGTTTTCTCTTTGAAACTCTGATTTTCCAGCTGGTCTTTCCATCAATGTTTCTCTTGCTGAAATAGTGACAGAATGTCTTAAAACAACTAAAATTATGCCTAGGCGGTGCCATTAACTGTGCACTTTGCTTGTTGGGGTTTTTACTTTCATTGATTATTCCCCTGATAAAGCTTTTTCCACTTTCTGTGCACAGGTTTTAGCCTGGGCTGAGATAGTTCAGAGGTGGTCAGCTTGGGGGTTTGGGAGCCAACAGTGACTGAGAATCTTGGGAGTTTTCAGGCTCCTGCAATGCAGGTTAGCTGTCATCTTCTCACAAAAAGGACTACAAAGATGGGAATGTATGAGAAACTGCTAAAATAAAAGGTGTGATAGTGGAGTGACTGCACCTTTTACTTCCCTGCCATTGTTGGACTATTGTCTCCAAAGCTGTGAGATTTTGCCCTTCAGCTGCTACAAGAAAGAGAAAAAAAGAACATTTTAACATCTGTTTTATCTGGACCATGCAATGGGTTAAACCACTCTGGGTTTTTGGGCGGGGGGCAGGGGTATGGAGAGGGTATTACTTTTTCTTTTTTGTGTTAACAGATTTAGTAGATTAAAACACAAGTTAATCTGTAACGTCTTATTTTATATAGCTGTGTCTTAGGCACTTCAGGAGTTTCTGCTTACAACTGAAATAATCTTGTAATTTTTCAGAGTATTTGTGCTTTGCTGCCAAGTGGGAGAGTAGGAGAGTGAACTGGCTATTTTCCTGTCATTCATGTGGGTACAATAGTATCCCTTTTCTTCCTGAATGTCCCTTTTCAGTAGTGTTTGGTGCTGTCTGGTTCCTCTCTCAGGTTCTGCCTGTGAAGCTGATGATGGGTGATAACCAGTGTAGATGCTCAGGTTTGACCCAGGTGCATGAGGAGACATGTTCATGAATGATCGTGGTTTTATAATGTCGCTTTTTTAACTAGGGAGCTGCACTTGAACGCTGTCAGTGTTCAGAGAGCTGTGATGGTGTAGATGTAGTAGGGACCTGCAGCAAGCAATACTGATCTTTGCTGCATACATACCATGCATACACGGAAATCCTTTAGACGGTATAGGTTGTACTGAGTTAATGATTCTGTGAGCTGAAGGGTTAACAGCTGACTGTTGAGTGTGAACTCTTCATCAGACAATAGGGAGGACGTAGCTGAACTATTCAGCAAGCTTGGTTTTTGATTGAAATGTAAACAAAGCTGCTTTCATGGGAAGTGCCTTTCAGATATCCTTGTTTCTAGCCAGGGAGCAGTTGCACAGAGTTAGTGTTCTTGCATCCCTGGCTGCTCATGGCTTTCCACTCTTAGTTCACTATTTCACACTTGTGAAAACTGGCCATGAGAATAGATACTTTACCTGTGAGTGTAACAGCAGTCTTTCCTTCTCCCAGCATTCGGTACTCTAAAGGGAATAGCAACAACTCCAGGGCCTGAAACAGGGAAGAATCAAGTCTCAGTGCATTTCTTAAAGCAAGTGCTGGTTTTGGTGGGAGGAGGAGAGGGCTTTGCTGTGTAAATGCTTTTATGTTAACTCTTGGGCACATAGCTGAGATCCCGTTAGGGTTGGAGAAAGCTTCAAGCTATTTCAGGAGGAGTGCCACTCCCTTTCCTCCCCCAAGCTCTGGGTCGCTGGAGTCCAGTGACTCCTCTACATAGTTTGGTATCAGGGGAACAGACATAGGCACAAAAGCAAGCATGTGGAATGAAGTTGTGATCATAATTCCCATGCCTTTAGGTAATGCATTAACCTCTCCCATACAGTAGCAGAGTTATTCCAACCTGCATTATAAATGGGAAGCACTTGAAGGTTCATGGACAGAGATGAGATATCTGTTGCACTTACGATATTTTGTCTCACAAATGCTGCTCTTGGTAGATTCAACTGCTTTTGGCCTAGTAAACTTTGTGTTTCTGGAGAGGCTCTAGTGGTCTTCAGATGTACAACGTTAGTTTGACTAGCCCACCTTCAACTAATCAGCTTTTTCTCATGTAATAGTTAAGACAAAGTAATATTACTTTATTATATATTGAAATCATTGCTCAAAGCTTAACCTCAATCTTTAGAATACTTGGGTAAACAGTCAATTTTTGTAATACTTGGGTAAAGAGGTATCACTGATTTTAGCAGTAATATGGCCTGAACTGTGAGTTTGTGCAACCAGCTTTTTCTGACTGTTTGCACCAGTGTGAAAATGACTGTAATATATTTCATCTATTATGTAGATACAGACTCAAATTTCTCTAGCTCTTCCACAACACATTTTTCACTTGTATGGTTGGTATGGATATAATTAAAGGATACGGTTAAAAGACAGTGGTGCAGTTCTCTAGTATTTCCCTCACCCAGTTCAGTGTTTGCTCTGTGCAGTATGTATGCTATGTGAGGAATTCAGACAGTTTTCAGTCAGGGCACAGATCTGCAGATTTGCTTATCTCAGGCATTTCTTTCAAGTACCTTGAGCCTTCCTCACTCAAAGAATAGCAGAGCCAGGCTTTGACATGAAGGGAAGGCATTCATTTAGAGTTGTTTCAGTGACCCTCACAGGAATTGTGAGAACCTTCCTCCTTTTGACATTAGAAAGATTTTCTTTTGGAAAAGATGCATTAATATGATCTTAATTCTTTGTAGGACTGGAATTCATCTGTAAATTTCTTCTATATTTTTTCTCCCTCAACCTTTTGAAGTGTATCTACTTGAGACAGAAATTGGAGATTATTTCATCTGTGATCGTCTTACTGGGTTCCAGTCCTGCAGGTGCTGAGGTCACTGGAACTATTCAGGTGTATGAAGCTCTTCAAGGGCAGAGCCATTTGCAGTATCTTAGTCTGTGGCCTTTTCTCTTGTAGAAAAAAGTGCCCTTGAACCTGGACTTACCTGCATAGGTGTTGGATTACTTTAGACTATACCAAAATAACTAACTGTAATCCACATTAGAGTGTGGCTAATTATTAAAATGTACCTGTAAAGAAAGGGTTTAAACTGTTGCTGTAAAAAACTCTTCAGTAATAGCATCCAGGGGAATGCAAAATTACTTGTAATGGACAGGTCTGTTCTCATTTTTCAGGCTGGAGATAACAGCAGTTGGAGTAGTGCAGTTCTGTGATCTTCATTCCCCCTGCCATCTGTCCTGCCAGATGTTTGCAGCAGTAAACATAATATTGTAAAATAAAATGTTACTGCTCAAACAAATAAACATTCTTCTTCATAGTCCTATGAAAAGAAAACCAGGTTGTTTTAGAAATGCTTCTTTCAGTACAAGGTCCATAAAAATGAGAAGTTTTTTTAACTCACCTTTTGCTTTGTTTCCTTTTCAGAATCTCAAGGTTACGCAGAAGCCGTTAACCGTTCCATGGTGATGTCTGACAGCACTGTTGGCACTAACCCTGCTTTGCTGAGGACCAACATGCAGATGGACCCCTCCTTTCAGCATTGCTTTGCATCTTCATGTGCTGTTTCAAGTAACAGTCCCATCCCAGGAGGAGAAAGGTAGGAAAAGATCATCCTGTTTAGTTCTCCTAAGTACAGTTTACAGCAAAGATGTTCTGCTTACCTCTTCATTGCGTGGCATTTGTGCAAGGATTTTGCCTTCTGTTGTGTTACTGAATAGATGAGATGTTACACTGCAACTTACTAGGTTTCCTTCTCTTATCACTGCAGCAACTTTCCTTTGTAGCTAATTGCCCTATTGTTGTTGTTTGATAATTGCCTTCTCTTTCCGAGTGAGTATTTAAAATGCCATTGACTGGTGTGTCAGACTCTCGGTGAGCACTTCAGATATGTTCATACCTATCTGTTATTTATCTTCCAATCCGATTGATTCCATTTTCAGTCAGTACCGGGACCGTGAAAGAAAGTTTTCCTTTTGTGATTATGAATGTGAATCACAAGACTAAACAAAGTATGGTAGTGTATTCTGAGGAGGAGATAATGGAACATTCTGTTATAACTGGATGTGAATTAACAGTTTATCAGGCAGTGCAGTCATTATCAAGTTTACATTCCTGCTTCAAATTTTATCTAGAAAATTTTGTTCCCTTCTTTCTAAATATTTTTTCCATCTTTTTTCTTTTCATCTACCAGCTACAGCTGTGGGGTGTGTTTTTTCTGCTGCATCACCACATCCAGCATGTTGTCAGAGAGCTCCCTCACGTATTGTCCTGGGGGAAGTGATTAGTTGCTTTTGATGGTTGCTGCAGGATGAGTTGTGCATTTCAGTTTTAAGGGAATGATTTGCCTGTTGTTTTATTTTAATGTTCAATTTTTGGCTTTTCTTTTTCCACAGTTCTGCAACAGAACACCCTTGGCTTGAAAGCAGCCCCAAAGCTTCCTCATCGTTCCAGCTTTCAATGGGAAATAGCAGGCAGCCAGGAGGTTACCTTGTGAGCTCTGAATTTTCAAATGCTGTGCCAGATGTTTCTCTGTTGTCACATTTTCAAACGCCAGGACTGAACACCCTGAACAGCCTGGAGAACTCACCAACAGAGCCACAGCAGGAACCTGTTGTCAGCAGCAGTGCCAGGCCCTACCTGAGCTACAGTGGGGGCAAGAGGAGCGCTAGCTCACCTCAAGAGGAGAAGGAAGCTACTTTCCTAGCCAGTACTAGCATCTCTCCTAAACCAGTGAGCTCATCAGTAGCAAGTGCTGAGGACAATGGATCTTTGACACAGAACTTTCTTACAGTGACCTCTGGACACAATAGCCAGAGCAGTGGGGTTCAGCAGCACCACGGAGGGAACCTGCATGCTCAACCTCCTCTTCCAGAGAAAAAGAGGTCCTCTGAAGGAGACCGTTCCTTTGCCTCTGTGTCACCCTCTTCCAGTGGCTTCTCCAGCCCCCACAGTGGAAGCACAATCAGCATCCCCTTCCCAAATGTCCTCCCTGATTTCTCAAAGATGTTAAGCACTTCCCCAGTGCTAGGTAGGTTCTGTACCAGGGAACAACCAAATACATTAGATTTTATCTGAGTTGATAAAAAGTATTTAGGGGATATTAAAAGTGGGATGGAGTGAAAATAGACTTCTTTGGGAATGATTGGGAGTTTGAAAGAAAAATAACAAATGCTTTGTATTTCAAAAATTTCCTGACCTTTTTTTCTCTTTTATTTCACAGAGAACTCCACAGATAAACAGGTGACTGTAAAATTTGTCCAGGACACATCCAAGTTCTGGTATAAGCCAGATATTTCAAGAGAACAAGGTAGGAGATGTATGTTCTGGCATAGCCATTCCCAGAAAAGCTAGCTGCTGAATTCTCCTTAAAATTTTTGGATGCATACNTAACTGAACTAACTGCAAAGCAATTTAAAGCTGCCTGAGGTAGCTGCTGGAAATGTCATACAAGCATTCCCAGGGGACAACATCTTTATGACATGCAATATAGATTTAGTACCTCTATATGTAGAGCTATTACTGAAGGAGGTGGAGAAAGCTTTTACTACATATATGAAAATGTATACCTATGAACTCAGACCTTGTTCATGTGGCAGTGTTTGAATAAAGTATGCTGGGTGCTTTGCAGATGCCATTGAGCTGACAGCCCTTGTGTAATGTTCAGCTATCCTGAGCTGTAGAGTGAGTTAAGGCAGGATTTCAAACTGGGATTCTTAAAATGGGGCTGTCAGAAAGGAAAAATGACAAATTAGTTCTGCGTTAGGAAGGAAGTCCACACTAAACCAAAATAGCCTTCAGCTATTGGCAAACCAATTGCTGTGTCTGTCCAGTTCATAGTTTCTGAAATAGTGAGGATGCCTCTTATAGAGCAGTGGTAAATGGAGCTTAGGGGAATAAAGGCCATGGAAAACAGATCATTAATTCATCTTTGGATGATGTTTTACTGGTCCTTTCATTCCAGTCCTGCTCCCCACCCATGATGAGAACTGAGTCTTTAAATGTGCAAACAGAAAAATCCTGACTTGATGTGAGTCCAGAGAAGGGAGCAGATCATAAAGGAAGCTTAAGCCTGAATGCTTGCACAAATAAAAAGAACATCTTCCCAAACATTTAGTAAGACCGTATCTGTGAGATTTGCCCCAGAGGTTTCCACTCAGATCCTCCAGATAGGTTTGATTGTGTTCTGTTCTATAGCAATAGAAACAGAGAAAAAAAGAATATTTCCTTTAGTCTCCTGTTAACTGTAGATTTCCCTGCTCTGTGGTTTGGATGTGTGCATTGTTCCATAGCTGGTTCTCTCTCTTTCCTGGAATCCCTTGCAGCCATTGCAGTTCTCAAGGACAAGGAGCCTGGCTCATTCATTGTTAGAGACAGTCACTCTTTCCGGGGAGCCTACGGACTGGCCATGAAGGTTGCTACACCACCTCCTTCTGTGCTGCAGTTAAGCAAGAAAGGTACTGTATGCCTTCTGTCTTCTAACAAACCATACATGACAGGAAGTCCTTATTACTGGGTAACGACCTGGAGGAGTCTCAGTAGTACAATGCAAGGTCTAGCTTGCATTACAGGCTCCATTTGGTACCTTGTTAAATGAGGCTGGGTAAGGTGTCTGTACTTGACAGTTTCACCATGGCTTGTAAATGTTCCCTCACTGTGGCTGTGCATGCATTATACCTTACCAACCTAACAGAAAACCAGTGTCATCTCAGTAATGGGGCCTCCCTAGCGGTCAGAAGTCCGCATTTGATCCACTTACCACCATGTAAAGCATTTCTTTGGATAGAAAGTTAAGTATTTTTGACCCCAAGGTTTTGTTTTGAAACAATTCTACATTAGATAGAAGGAGGTATATATTATGAAACCTTTTTCCTCTGTTTGTCTAAAGTGAACTATTTTCTTTTTTGTTTCTTCTTTGCAAAATGGCCTTTTTACTACAGCTTTTAACCTTGCAGCAGAGCATGTCTGATATATTCTTTGCATGCTGTATATAAAACATTTGGTGGTAACATGGAAAACTGCTTCATAAAGACCTGGTAATTTGTGAGACTGTTGTCTGTTAATGGCTTCTCTTCATGAGCTTTCTTGTTTTTTTTTTTTAACACAGTTGGAGATTTGTCAAATGAGCTTGTAAGGCATTTTCTGATTGAGTGCACTCACAAGGGGGTACGCTTGAAAGGGTGCCCAAATGAGCCATATTTTGGTGAGTACATCACAGGGACACAGAAAAGGGAAACAGTTTGCATTTGCCAGAGCTGTTTTATGGACTTGGAGGAAGTGCAAATGAGAGAATACTTTTTGCTGAAGTCCTGATGATTTTTGTAGGAACTCATTCTAAGGTTCGAGGAGCCTTGTACACACCTCTTAAGTATATGTGCGGGACACTTTAACAGAGATGCTTCAAGCAGTCAGACTGCCAGTGCTGCTGCAGACAGCTGAGCTAGGTGACTGTGAGGGGCCTTACTGATTCATTTGATCTTGTGTTACAGTTATAGTGTATTCTAGCTGGCTAAAGTAACAGCAGAGTGGGACATTCACAAAGTAGACTGTGACCTCAGCCTACGTAATGTGAGATGATGAAAGCCCATTACATGCTGTGGCAAGCAGCCAAACGTCTGCCTAGCTGCTCACACATCTGCCCTCCTCAGTGGGGCAGGAGGGGAAAATAGGATGAGAAAGCTCATGAGTGCACACAAAGGCAGGGAGGTAGGATGAGAAAGCTCATGAATGCACACAAAGGCAAGGAGGTAGGATGAGAAAGCTCATGAATGCACACAAAGGCAGGGAGGTTGCTAACCAGTTGCAACTGTTGGCAAAAGAGACTCGGCTTGGAGACAGTTTCATTTTTTGCAAAATGAAAATGGATATTCAGGTAGTGAGAAACACAGTCATTAAAGGAACAGTTTTCTTTCCCCTTTTCCCCAAACTCAAATTTACTGCTATACCTCAGACTCCTCACTTCCATCACAGGCAGTGCAGGAGGCGGTGGGTGACACACAGTCATTAGGGAACAGTTCCCCTCTGCTGCTCCTTCCCTCTCACCATCTTCATAGTATCTTGCTATGTTTAACGTAGCAGGAGTTAAAGAGCATTGAAATAAATGTACTGACCTACGTGTGTCACTGGTTTTGTCATTTTTTTGCTTCATTTAAAGCAAAGCCATTTAGGTAGAAGTCAAGCAGGGAAAGGGAGTGCATGATTGAGATTGAGTCATCCAACAGGTACTGCGCTGGGAAACACATACACTAAAGCTGACTGGAGATGATCTTGGCTTAGTTGCTAAGAGGATGTTTCTTTAAAGGGTGGCAGGGTGGCCCCTTGGTCTTTGAATACTTGAGAGCCAGCCTAACTGTTAAGCATCCTTGTTTTCTACCCAGTTAACTGTGCATGCCTTGTTTCTCTTCTGACCACAGGTAGTTTGACAGCCCTGGTGTATCAACATTCCATCACTCCACTGGCACTGCCTTGCAAGCTTCTCATCCCAGACAGAGGTATGCCTGTGTATGGTTAGGTATAACAACTGGTTATAGATAGGGCTGAGTGGCAAAAAAAAAAAAAAGCACCTTTAGGGAAGGCAGATAGGTCAAGAACAGAAGGTGCCCTGAGTGTGACACTGACAGGAATGAAGTAGATGTCCAAGCATTGTGTAAGTAAAAGATAAAAAAATCCTGTGTTGCATCATAGGATTGTAATGCTAATTTTAGTTATGGTGATTTCATAAACCACTCTGACAGCAGAATGTAGCTGTACATGCTCCATGATTCAGTTGTGTTATTCTCCCCCATGAAGTTCACATCAGCTGTATTACTGAGATGTTAAACATCCTTGTGGTTTTCTGCTGAACTCTCTAAACTTCTGTTAAAGGCCTTATGTCAGTGTTCAATCATATCATCTGAATTATGCAAATACATTAATGAAACCATTTTAGCACAAAAACATGCTGTGGTAGATGTGACCAAAGATCTCTTTATATGGCAAAGCAGTGTGGTTGGTGGGCTTGTTCTCCTTATCCTCCTCACCTAAAATGGGAAGCCTCTTCTGTGCTGGCAGAGGGGCTAGGCTGAAACATTTGCCATGTCCTGAATAAACATCCCACAGTGAGATTTTATGTTGGATTTCTTTTTGAATCTAATATGACCATGCATTTTAAGATGGTCTTCTGTCCTTAATCCTTCTGGGCACAGTTTGTGGAGTATGTGAAGCACATGGATAGCTCTGAACATGTGAGAAGTGTCACACACCATTTTACTTCTCTTTTCCTTCTTTGAGTGTATTGAACTTCAGCAAGCATCATGGTAAATACAGCAGGAAGTGAGATCTTTCTGCATGTGTTTATGTAACTGAAATAACATACTGGTGGACAGTTTTCTCACTGATTTTAAGAAAAGATTGGGAGGCTGCTCCCTTAATGCTCTGCTGCCTTCATAGTTCAGATGTTTGTTTTCTATCTTAAGGATGAAGAAAGAAGGATTATGGTGTCATCTGAGTCAAAATACAATTCATTTCATCATAGAAACAGTCTTTGTACCTAAATAAGTGTAAATGATACAAATTAAAAGAGATAATCAAACTTTTGAGGTTGTAATGAGAGAATATAGCTATTTGTATTGTTTTAATGTGACATCATGTGTCCCTGCAGCATATGCTATGTAGTTATGTCTTCTACCGTCAGTAAATAAAGGTTGAGCATCCCTACTGCACCCAAAAAGCCCTGATGCAGCACAAAACCCACATAAATTATGACAGTGACAGGTACAAGATTGTTTCATGTTTCTGGCCAAGAGTCATACATCAATAAAGCTAAACTCATACTTGACCATGTGCATTGATTTGTCAGTTCCAGTCCAAACAAGATACAGACAGTGTTTTCTGTTTGCAGATCCCTTGGAGGAGATAGCAGAAACTTCTCCACAGACTGCTGCGAACTCTGCAGCGGAGCTTCTGAAACAGGGTGCAGGTCTGGTAAACTTTGTCCTTGCATTTGACTTTCACTGAGTTTTGTATCTTACAGATTGGGAGATGCTGGAGCTTAGACTGGACTGAGGAATGTTCAAAGGGAGCAGTTATTTAGAGTGCTGTGTAGAAGTGTAGATACCTTTCAGTGTGAGGATGTATACCAAGTTCTTCCTGTTCTCTGCAGCCAGCTTCTAAGTTCTGCAGCCCTATGTTTGCTTTCCAGTTGTGCCTACCATGAGAATATGAGGCACACAAAAGTTGGTTCAAGCACAGCAGTTTTTAAGCAGTGACGTTGCTTTCATAACTGATGAACTCGGAGAAGTTATTTTCCACCTGTGTTTGCAGAGGTCCATCAACTGTCTGAAATTGAACTTAAAAGCAAACTGTCCCCATTCTTTCCCCTCAGGAATGCCTTTGCTGCAGTAGAACCTATAAGTAGCCTCTCTCTGACGCTGTCTTGTGTTTATTTAAATTTCAGAATCTGTGGGTAATAGATAAATACAGTCATTGGCTTAAATATAAAGGTATTAAAAGCAAAGGGACATCAGAAGGCCTATCACCTCCAAAATTATAGTCTTAAAATTTGAAGCTACAGTGGGACACTGTGAGGCTTTCACAGGCTTGGTAGCTTGCTGCCAGTCTTTGCAGTTTGCTTTTAGAAGGTGGAATATATGCATTTGGTTTGGTTTTGTTCAGAAGATACCCATTTGCTTGCTGTTTGGCAATGACTTCTCAAAATCTTCCCTCTTTGTCATTACAGCTTGCAACGTTTGGTACCTGAACTCAGTGGAGATGGAGTCCCTGACAGGCTACCAGGCAGTCCAGAAAGCTCTGAGCCTGACACTGATGCAAGAGCCTTGTCCTATCTCAACTGTTGTCCATTTCAAGGTGTCTGCACAGGGAATCACCTTGACAGATAATCAAAGAAAGTAAGCACAAGAGGGGTGGGAAGAGACTATCCTAACATCACTGAGCTGACACTAACTCCAGTACTGGAGACTGTGCTTTGAATAGCCTTTAAAATACTATGACAAAAAAAACAATTTATATTTACTTTGTACTGAATGCTGTGAAGGCTACCACAAAGTCTTCAGATTTGAAAACTGACATTAGCAAGCAGGGCAATAGGAATTCATTACAGGTTAAAACTAAAAACAAACCCCAAAACAAGTACTTGTAGCAGATCAAGGGCAAAACCTTACGTTATAACGCCCAGGATGAACTGTGTTTTTAAATGTAATATAATCACATTATTCCCAAGTTCCAAAAAGTTGCATTTCCCACTGACATAGTACCTAGATATTTAGAAAACATCCATTTCATGCTTCTAGTTCTTTTCCTCAGCTCGAGGATCAGTTTCCTTTTGACTCAAAAACTTGAGGTTACTTTCTAAGTCTGGACTTGGTCGGATCAGTTCAGGTAGCTTTCAGAGATACTAGGAGATAGCAAAAAGAATGTATCCTCATTATTAAATTTAGATTAAATGCAGTTTATTTTCCAGAAATGTTTATTGTTGAAAATTTTAAGCATCATAACTATTCCTAAAACCAGTTTTATTTCTTCCCATCCAGACTCTTTTTCCGGCGGCATTATCCAGTCAACACAGTTATTTTCTGTGCTTTGGATCCTCAGGACAGAAAGTAAGGAAGACAAGCAGCAATTCTGAGGTGCTGTTTGTGTTACTGAGCTACAAAGAAACTAACAGATTTCATTGTTATTTCTCTTTTCTTCTTTATTTTGCTGCTTTCTTACTGGACAACAAGATGGATGAAAGATGGCCTTTCTGCAAAGTAAGTGGGCACCTGTCTGAGTCTCCTTTATCTGAATGCTTTAGGAATATCATGACAGTTTCTTAGTGTTCTGGATCATCTCTGTTAGAGATGTAGAAGGGAAAGCAGCTGTGCAGAGACTGAAGTCTCTCTACCCACTGTAGATGTCATGCAGATGAAGTAACTCCAAGTCAGAGGCAAATTATGTGATGTCTGAAGCCAGAGCTAGCCTTGTCTGTTTAGGTTGCAGATCTGTGATTTGACTAAAGTTTCAGAAATGAAAACAGAGCTATTTGCCACTCGGTTTGGTGTTCTACTTATCCAGCAACAATAAAACAAGTTTACTTCTCTCAATTAGGGGGATAGCTTTAAACAAAACCCCAAATCCCGCAGACAACAGGTAGCCGAAAGCACTCCTGGTAATACTAGTGTGTGGCTTCTAGATGTCATCACCAGTGACTGCAGTTTTCTGTTGAAGGCAGATATTGTCCCCACTTTACCAAAAGAAAAAACCTTGGCAGGGAGTGCTCAGACACTGGTTTCTAGGAGGAAGCGGAAATAAATGGCTGAAGTCCTATTTCCAGTACTCTGTTCACTGAGATGTGTGGCCCTCAAAACCTGTAGCTGAACTAGATTAAATACATCCCCAGCATCAGAAATACGTCTGTGATGGCAAACAGTGCAAGCTCTGTAGTATAGACTGAGAACAGGAGGGGTCTGCATCTTTGATTCTGCCCATCCTGAGCCACTCAGAAGCTCCTGAGCTGGCTGGTGCAGCTGGACCACTGTGTTCAGCAGTCATGCAGGACAGATGAGGTCTGTTTTGTGCTCTTGGTTTCTGCAGTATCTTTGCTGTCTGAGATGAGACAGTGCCTGTCTGTTCTCTGACACTCTGATTGTTGCCCTTGCAGAGTGTTTGGATTTGTAGCCAGGAAGCAAGGCAGTGCCACAGACAACGTGTGCCACCTGTTTGCAGAGCATGACCCCGAGCAGCCTGCCAGTGCCATTGTCAACTTCGTGTCCAAGGTCATGATCGGATCCCAGAAGAAGATCTAATGCCTTCCAATCCTGAACTCAGAGCTCTTTGGTGGCTTCACTGAAGGAGAGCACTGTGAGTGGGAGAAGGTCTGTTCAGCAGCAAGATCTGGACCTTGTCATTCCCAGGAAGGAGAGCAGAGGACAGTCCATCTGCAGTGTGTTCTGTCTTCTCTTGGAAGATGCCTCTGGACTTAACACAGCATTATCCCTTTGGCTTTGTATCAAAGGACAAAGCAAAAGAAGCTGGGTGCCACCCAAGCCCATGTAGCCTGTGCCTGAATGAAGCGTAACTTAAAAACTTCTTTCCTGAGGAGTTTCTAATGTATTTTCACATACTGTTTCTCATCATTTATTGGAGCAGAAATACTCACTAGGCTGTGCTGCTTTTTTGTGCAGAAAATGTTTTGTATAACCTCCCCAAAGACACTTGCCATGGTTGCATCAATGGTAGCTATAGGCCTTGCCAAGAAAATGATAGTCTGAGGAAGGCTGTGTGCTCTTCCCTTCCTCTGGATGTGAGCAGTGATGGGAACTGCATGGAGAGAGGGAAGATGGATGTGAAGAGAAGGCTTGTGCAAGTTGATTTCTGATCAGAAAGGAGCAGCAATGTGGAATATTCAGGGAGAATGAATGCTCTGTGTTTAGTGTTCATAAGGCTGGGCTGGTTCAGTTTGGAATATTTTAAATAGGGGAGAGGTGGCAGAACAAAAAAGTTGTGTGGAAATCTGTTCTGAAATAGGGGTCTTTTTGTATTGTTATTTTTTTATATAGAGAACTAAGGAGGGAAGATTCTGTATTTTTAATAATGACAAGATAAAAATGAGGGAAAAGCAAAGAAGAAAATTTTATAATTTATATATTTTTACCTGTGCCAGATTATTTATAGTAGATTGCAGATATTGATATGTCATACAGATGTTCTTAAACTAGACTGTTGTTGAACTTTGACTCTTCAGCACTGTTCTGTCTTGTTACAGGGCATGAGTCAGCGCCTCTAATATTTTGGTACTTCCCATTTTCTGTCTCTATAATACTGCTTTGGTAGTAATGTTTGTTCCCCTGCGTAATACATAGTTGTATTTGTGGATTTTTTGACTCCCTTGTTACTGAATCCTTGGGAATTTTTTGATTTTATTTTTTTTCTTCAAATCTATAGGAACTATTTTTGGTGTTAATGGTTTCTTAATAATTCCTTGAGTCAGGAAATCAAAAAGGGAATAGAACTTACTTTTTTACTCTGTCCCATTTCTTGAGAGCATTTATGTCGTGATTTCTCCAGCCATCACACTTGTACATGTCTTCTGTGTCTTTCTAAATACATCAGTATTTTAAATGCCTAGCAAAGTGCTAGTTAACTTTACAAAGACATAGATGCAGTAGGTTACAGAGGAAACCTTCACGAGGAGACTAAGCTGCTGAGCTCTTGTGGGTAATTCCATTCTCTCCATCAAGAGCAGTGCTGGAACCTATACCAGAACTGATGGTAATAAAGCAGCTGCAGTGTGACAGTGCTGAGAAGTTTCATTGCTTCTCTTCAATGTGTTGCTGACAATTTTCTGCTAAGAACCCTGGAAATCAAGTGCCCTGGTGAAGGCAGTGCATGAGGCACTGGGTTAACTGGTAACTGTATGCACTTGGAGGAATTAATCCTTTCATCCGCTTCTACTAAATAATGTTTAAATGGAATGAGAAGCTCTAGTTGGCCTGTATGGTAAGAAGGTTCCACCAATTTGAATTACATTTGTCTTGTCTAAATTATCTGTTTTTTATTAAAAGCTCTCTTCCTGTTTTCTAAAGTGTTTGGACCATGAAAACCTTATTTAGTGACCACAGCCAGAGTGTTACCAAACTATTTATGTGGCTATCAATTTTGTGTACATAACTTGATACTTGTTTTAAAGGAGCAGGGTGGGGGAAGAGAGGGAAAGGGAGGAAAGATTTGAAGCTGGATGTGTTTGGATCAGGAAGTGATGTGTTAGCAGCGGGTGTTGGATGTGTGTAGCAGGGTGAAGCAATCCAAAGCACGGTAGCTACCGTTGAAGCAACGAAGGCAAGTGCCTCTGATCTGTACCAAATAATGCTCTTCTGCTGACACAGAGGTGTACCACTTATGTGGTTTTGATATACCATCCAAAAAAGAATGCACTTCTTCTAGGAGCTTTGATCCTTTGGAAACATGTGAGGGCAAGTTCCCTTCTAATACTCTTTTGATACACCAAGAACCCAGTTGCCTAATGTAGTCAGCCAGCTGGAGCCCAGCGAATTTTTTCAGCTGACTTCTCCATTAGATTTAAGTCTCAGTTGGACTTAAATCTGATGTGTTGGAAGCATTGGAATGAGGAGGAATTTTTTACTCTATTTTTTCACTTGTGTAGATGATACTTAAATTTTAGTGTGTCTTTGTTAGACATCAGGTATTAGCCTTTGGGCTAAAAACAGTGTCTTTTCCAATGTATTATCATTTCATTCAGGACCTTATCTTCTATTCTTTGTGCTTTTTCAAGGCCTGTTGAGGAATTGAATGCTGATACTCCTGGGGGGTGTTTCCTGGGAGTTTAGCTCTACTTGATAAGTGGGGAAAAAGAATTTGTCCTGTTCCTAAGGGAGGTGTTTTCTATTATGCATTCCTTTTGGATGTTATATTGCCACATGCTTTTGCTTTTTAATGAATGAAAAGATGCACAGAGCGGAATAGTTCAGTATGTACCATTGTGTAGCATGTGTAGAAAGAGATTCACAAAACTGATGTTCATGGCAAATAAGAGACTAAATAGTTAATACAGCACTTTCTCAAGGTTTCGGTAGATGTGTATATGCAGTTTCATAACCAGTGGCAGCAAGGTGACACATGTATTTAGCCAGACTTCTGTTAACCTGCTTAGTAAATGTACTGCTATAATCATACAGTGTTAAACTACAGAAGTGCTAAAAGCCATCTTGTTAATTAAATGGTTCCTGTGTATCCAACAGCATCATTAAAAATTCAATGTTTTCTTCTTGATTTACCTACTAGTAAAAAATTTGTGCCTTTTTCTTGAAACTGTAAAGAAGCCTCAGAAGGTCTCCAGTATGTAAATGAATGTTCTATAAATTCTTTGTATAGTCATTTTCTCTGCTCTTCAAATACCAACTCTATTCAGATTATAATAAAATTATGAATGTGAAATTTCACAGCACAATGTTACAGAGCAGTCTCTTTTGAAAGAAAATGTAACTTCTGGAACTCACACCAGTGAGTGTGAGGTATGTGTGTGTGAGAACTCTAAGCCCTAGCTGAAAGAGCTGTCTGAGTACAAAGTCTGTGTGCCAGACCTGTGTGGAAGGTTGAGTTCTACACGTGATTTATTGGGGTTATTTCTGAGACTGATAAACCCTGGTATGACATAGTGAGGCACAGGCTGGCAGGAGTTCTTCATTCAGTGTACTTGGCTGTCATTCATCACTAGAGGCCATCGTGAAGTTTGTGCAGGGCCTTAGCATGCAACAGAGTTCATTAAAAGCAATCATCTTTTATCAGAATTAATTACAGTGTGGAACAGATGATGAGGACACAGCAGTAAAAGAGATTTTCTGTGTCCAAGCCCAGTCTCCTGTCAAAGCCTTGTTCTGGCGATTGGATGCCCTTGTGCACATGGGTGCTGCTGTTGCTCCTATTGAAAGGCTGCTCTGGGCTGTCTTTGCTCCAGCAGATGAAAATCTGCTTTCAGTATTCATCGTCAGTGTATTCACAGCTAGTTTATGTGCAGTTGTTCCTATGCCAGTATTGTCTCTGAGCACGAGTAACTTTTCTCCATGAGGTATTAATAGCAAGAGATCTGACCCCCTTTGTGTCCCTCAGCCTGCCTTTGGCAAGGCTGAACAACTCTGTACTCAGCCCTCACATTCTTGTCTTTGAAGAGTGCAGAGGCCTGTTGGCTTTTACTTTGTCAGTGAAACCATTTATTCGGAGGAACCCTGACTGAAGAACAAGGCTCTTTGAAAAGGGGCACAAGCTGTTACTACCTTCTTCTGTGTACTTGGAAATATAGATAGGTATTGTAAAGCCACTGATGGGTGTTAAAAGGCCTTGGGAATTAGCTAGCCTTGAAGAAAGGCTGGGCAGTGGTGTCAGGCTGATTGACTAGAGGCCCCTTAGGTACCAGCACTGTCACCCTTCCATCTCTATTCCGAGCAGTGGGAATGCCACCTGGTTGAATGTTACACACACACACTCTACCCTCTGTAGTCCACAACAGGTTTTTGTCCCAGTAATTCAATCTTCTTTCTACCCAACTCCAAAAAAGGATGCAGCCTCCAACGGTACCTGCAGTACCAGTAACTGGCCACATGAAGGCATCAAAGAGCACTACCCACAGACCCTGCATGTGTCTCTGAGCTGTAGTACTGCAAACTGGACACATGGCGGTGGCAGAGAGGCAGGTGCTTTGTCCTGACAATTAAAAAACAAAAAGTAATACAAACTTCTGCCCAACTCCAAAAAGGGATGGCCGCCTCCAAAGGTAGCTGCAGTACCTGTAACTGGCCACGTAACGGCAGCAGAGTGCACTGCCCACAGACACTGCATGTGTCTCCTAGCTGTAGTACCGGTAACTGGCCACATGACGGCAGCAGAGAGCACTGCCCGCAGACCCTGCACACGTCTGCGAGATGTAGTACCAGTAATCGGACACATGATGGCATCAGAGAGCACTGCCCACAGACACTGCATGTGTCTCTGAAATGTAGTACCGGTAACTGGCCACATGATGGCAGCAGAGAGCACTGCCCACACCCCCTGCACGGGTCTCCTAGCTGTGGCACTGGTAACTGGCCACATGACGGCAGCAGAGAGCACTGCCCGCAGACCCTGCACACGTCTGCGAGCTGTAGTACCAGTAATCGGACACATGATGGCATCAGAGAGCACTGCCCGCAGACTCTGCACTTGTCTCCTAGCTGTAGTACCGGTAACTGGCCACATGATGGCAGCAGAGAGCACTGCCCGCAGACCCTGCACACGTCTGCGAGCTGTAGTACCAGTAATCGGACACATGATGGCATCAGAGAGCACTGCCCGCAGACTCTGCACTTGTCTCCTAGCTGTAGTACCGGTAACTGGCCACATGATGGCAGCAGAGAGCACTGCCCACAGACACTGCACGTGTCTCCTAGCTGTAGTACCGGTAACTGGCCACATGATGGCAGCAGAGAGCACTGCCCACAGACACTGCACGGGTCTCCTAGCTGTAGCACTGGTAACTGGCCACATGATGGCATCAGAGAGCCCTGCCCACAGACACTGCATGTGTCTCTGGAATGTAGTACCGGTAACTGGTCACATGATGGCAGCAGAGAGCACTGCCTGCAGACCCTGCACACGTCTGCGAGATGTAGTACCAATAACCAGACACATGATGGCATCAGAGAGCCCTGCCCACAGACACTGCATGTGTCTCTGGAATGTAGTACCGGTAACTGGTCACATGATGGCAGCAGAGAGCACTGCCTGCAGACCCTGCACACGTCTGCGAGATGTAGTACCAATAACCAGACACATGATGGCATCAGAGAGCCCTGCCCACAGACACTGCATGTGTCTCTGGAATGTAGTACCGGTAACTGGTCACATGATGGCAGCAGAGAGCACTGCCTGCAGACCCTGCACACGTCTGCGAGATGTAGTACCAATAACCAGACACATGATGGCATCAGAGAGCCCTGCCCACAGACACTGCATGTGTCTCTGGAATGTAGTACCGGTAACTGGTCACATGATGGCAGCAGAGAGCACTGCCTGCAGACCCTGCACACGTCTGCGAGATGTAGTACCAATAACCAGACACATGATGGCATCAGAGAGCACTGCCCGCAGACCCTGCACACATCTGCAAGATATAGTACCAATAACCAAACACATGATGGCATCAGAGAGCACTGCCCACAGACCCTGCATGTGTCTCTGGAATGTAGTACCGGTAACTGGCCACATGATGGCAGCAGAGAGCACTGCCTGCAGACCCTGCACACGTCTGCGAGATGTAGTACCAATAACCAGACACATGATGGCATCAGAGAGCCCTGCCCACAGACACTGCACGTGGCTCCTAGCTGTAGTACCGGTAACTGGCCACATGATGGCATCAGAGAGCACTGCCCACAGACTCTGCACGGGGCTCCGAGATGTAGTACGGGTGATTGACCACATGATGGCAGCAGAGAGCACCGCCCATAGACACTGCATGTGTCTCCTAGCTGTAGTTCTGGTAACTGGCCACATGACGGCAGCAGAGAGCACTGCCTGCAGACCCTGCACACGTCTGCGAGATGTAGTACCAGTAATCGGATACATGATGGCATCAGAGAGCACTGCCCACAGACTCTGCACGGGGCTCCGAGATGTAGTACGGGTGATTGACCACATGATGGCAGCAGAGAGCACCGCCCATAGACACTGCATGTGTCTCCTAGCTGTAGTTCTGGTAACTGGCCACATGACGGCAGCAGAGAGCACTGCCCGCAGACCCTGCACACGTCTGCGAGATGTAGTACCAGTAATCGGACACATGATGGCATCAGAGAGCACTGCCCACAGACCCTGCATGTGGCTCCTAGCTGTAGTACAGGTAACTGGCCACATGATGGCATCAGAGAGCACTGCCCACAGACCCTGCACGGGTCTCCGCTCTGTAGTACCGGTAACTGGCCACATGATGGCAGCAGAGAGCAGCACTGCCTGCAGGCCCTGCACGCGTCTCCGAGCTATAGTATCGGAAACTGTACACGTGATGGCAGCAGAGTGAGGTGCTTTGTCCTGACACAATTTAAGACCAAAAATAAATGGTCACAATTCCTTTGCCAGGACTGCAGAGGCTTTTTTTGCCCAGTATTGCCCGGGTTCCTTAGACTGCAGTAGGCTCTCCCCAAGATTGCCCAGCTTCCTCAGAATTTTGCTGATAGATGAAAGCTTCTGCCCAGCAGATGGCACAGCTGTACAGTGCCTGGGAGGCTACAACTGCTGTGTCTCTTAAATTGGCCTTGTCTCCATGCTGTTCAGTTCCAGCTTTTCTCATTCCTTGCTGCTGCAGGCACTTGTCCCAAACTATGCTTTCCAGTTAGGACTGTGGTGGAAGTATTTCCACTCACTTCAAGGGACAAAGCACCAGACTGTAATGAATGACAAAAAGACTACAGCAAGCAGGAAAAAATGAGTGGGAAAAGTTTCTGATTTCTAACATTGTTACTGAGCCTCACTCTGCTTTCAGGTGCATTTAGTAAATTCTTTGATGTCACTTGCTCATCTATAAGGTAGTGGTGTGACACCTACATATCTACTGTGCTACTCTTTAAGACGTATATATTCTTAGACTGTTTTGAAAATGAAGAAAACTAATTTGACTTAGTTCTTTTTCTTGAGAGCTAAGAAAACAAGGTTTTTAAAATATATGTCTTCAAAGTTATTAATTCCTTTTGTTTGTGAAGACTTAACAGAAAAGATAAATTACAAGCTGGATGAAAGAGGCTGAAGTGGTCCTCACAAGCATTATTACCTGCTCTAGGTTGCCCTGCTCTTGCAAGGGATTGGACTAGTGTTTTATTCAGTAATATGTTACATTTAGTGCAGAAATGAAGCTGTTACAACCTCAGCTGATCAGTTTGGGATGGACTGTGAATATTCTCTGAGTGCTCACAGCTGTGGTGCACTGCATGCAGGTCAGTGGAAGGAGCTGCTTGGTACACAATAGCAATCAGAAAGGGCAGTTTGGAAAGTTTGGAATGGAAGAATTAGAGAGCCCTTATGGAACTAGAGAACTGGAATACAGAGCTGGAAGTCTAATTTTCCAATGCAGCTAGCAGAAGCTCAAGACTTTGAAGATAAAGAAGCAGTGAGATGACAGCAGACATTCAAATCTTGCCCTTGCTTTTTTTCTCCAAAGAGATGACTGACAGATTTAAGAGAAGGGAAACGCCAAACAGTAGGGAGACTGTTGTCATTCAAAATGATACTTTGACAAGGAGTGGGTTTTGTTTATCAAACATTGCACAACTGATACTTCATGTTTTCCTTTTTTGCTTGAGTTTTCCCCTGTATATAAAGAACCCTGATAAAGTGAAACGTCTAGAGGACTTACATAAACTTTTACAGTTTCTGTGAGATTTTTCAGTTATACATTAGTGAATATATATGCAATTGTGAGGGATATCAGCTTTCATCTTTCATATAAACTGGGTCAGTGCTGTCTATGGCAATTATAATTATTGTAAAATGTCTGTTTATTTTAACTGAGAAAGGCTGGAGCTCTCCTATGAGCTCAGCAGTTTTTAACAAACCGCCTGAGACTTCTCAAGGTCAAGACCACAATAACTAAGTCATTTTCTCCCTGAGGTAACACTAGGATAAGTTTTGCCCCATCCCTTGTTAACCATTTGAATGCATTGTGTTGTAAATGGATACTCCAAAATATTTAGCACTTTTAGAAGATATACTGGGAAGGTAAATATCCATAATGTTGGTCTGGTAAGTTGGCCAAGTACATAAACTCCTCTCCAGGTTTTGCTGGGACACAACCCTAAGCCAGCCATGGGCTGCAGGTGTTAGCAGTTTGGAATTAGCCAGGGCAGCTGAGCTGAGTTAGCTCCAGGTGTGTCCCATAAACCAATACCATCAACAACAGGCTCAGTATAAAGGGGGAAAGTTGCTGAGGGAAGGGAAACTTCTAGATTGAGTTCTTCTAGGTTGTGTTTTTCTTTTTTCTGCTCTTGAGGACTGCTGTACCTTCGGTGGAGTGAGTATGTCTGTATATATTTTGTATTGGTATCAGTTTTGTGGTTTCGTTATATCTGTTTTTGTCTCAATCCACATCTCTTTCTCCTTTTCCCAATCCTCTTCTCTGCTGGGGAGGGTTACTGTGTGATAGAGTAACTGCTAGAGTTTAGCAGCAGACACAGAACAAATGCAGATGGCTTATTATGAAACTGTAACTCTAGGGCTAATAAAAATAAGCAGTGTAATATTTTGGAGTGAAGGCTGGAGAGTTTACCTCCCTTGAGACTAGCATTTTTCTTTGTTGTTGTTGGTTTTTTTTTTTTCCCTCCAGAATTCCATACATGTATGGATAAAAAAGCTGTAGATGTTTTCTTGATAAGGCATAGCTATGAGGAACAGGGACCACTGAATAGAAAAGATTCCAGCTTTCTTCATCTCTGGGATCAGATTTGGTTTGAATTAATCCATCCTGCAAGTGTATCTTGCATGGTCATCGTGTTGACACGTGAGTTGTTAAGCCATTTTTCACCCATTGTTTTTGTAAGTAAGCAAATGAAGAGCTGATTTTTTTTTATTTCTGCCTTTTTTTGCTGTCACTGAACCACTATTATTCTTCTCTTGTAGAAGTCTGATAGAACACCTTAAGCTGTTGTGAGTACTGTTTAGCACGACAGCATGTCATGGTGAGAACTGTCTTTAGGTCTGACTGGTTTGGGGCATGAAAAATGGGAACAATGGATTTTCTAGAAGTAACTATGCTAGACACAAACCATAAAATGTGACTTAATGGGCAAACTGGCCCAAACAAGGTATAGCTTGTGGCACTGTTGTCCATGCTGTGAGCACATGTGAACAAACAGCACCCAGCAGACATGGATTCAGTGTGATGTCCACCAGGAATATTATTCCTGGAATAAATGACTGAAGTTCTTGGAAATCTGTGGTTCTGGAGATGTTTTTCCCATGTGCTACAAATAATGTGATAGTCTACATCTGGCAGCAGACAAGTCCCTCCTTGAGTTCTGTGTCCTAGGACAAAGATGTGGGAAAGCGGAGATAATGACTGCTTCAGCAACCTCTGCAGGAAAACTCAGTTCCAGGAAAACAAACAGAATGAAAACCAAGTTTGCAGACATCTAAGAAGGATTTGGTGCAGTAAAAGACAAAACAAACAAACAAATAAATCTTCAGCAGCTGATGAGTCAGAAGTCAGTGATCCCTTGTTGCAGAAATGAGGGTGAGGCTAGGCTAACTGTGCCTTGGGTTTGGTAGATGAGCCTGAGAGTTGACCTCCCCATGGAAGGTCAGGAGCTGCACATGGAAAGGCAGAGCTGGGACAGAATCCTGGCAATCTCTGTAGTGATTAAACCAGCAGGTGTAACAGGCACCGTTGGACTCATGACCAAATCAGAGTGATCAGGAGAATTAACTGTGAAGACTAGACACAGCTAAATATTCTCCATCTTTAATTTGTAGTATCTCCAGCAAAATACTAAACCAAACACTTCTTAAAGAAAAACAACAAACAAACAACACAGTAAAGTTAATAGAAATTGCTGTTGACAGAGAGAATTATTTTCATAGCCATTTCCCAGACAGCACAGAGCAGGTAGTGAAGACAGATGTGTGCCTAAATGTGGACTTACAAGTTTAATACTTAATATTTCTTCTGAAAAAAATTCACTAGAGCTTTTTTATTTATCTGTTTGTCTTAGCACTGATATTATGAATGACTTTGTTTCAGATAAATGTGTAAAGTTTAATTATAGCAACCATCTGTAAGTGAAATAAATAAGCACTCCTTTAACAAGACTAAAGGTCTGCAAATTTACAAATAGGTCTTATTCTTGAATATAGGTGTCTTAAGGTATTTTGAATGCAGTTACTTAACAGCAATTTGTACTGAGTGAATTTCAGAAAGTCTTGATAATTAACAACTGTTTAATCTCTGAACAAGCATTAATGATTAATACCTGATCTCCCTGAAAGTCTGACATGCTTTGTGTGAGCCTTCCAATACAACTCTACAACTGACTGTATGCACTGCAAATTGTATGAAAACAGGATGTGTCTTGACATGTCCTGTGCTCTATTCTTGCTTTAATTCCATTACAGCTGGAGTTAGGAAGTATGTAAATGAGGGAAAATGACTAACTGAAGGGATGGATCCCTTCTAGTGATGTGGTTTAGAATTCTAGAATATTGAAGACCAAAAGATTTGATTCAGATTTGAGATGCAGAATAGATTTTCTCCATTTCTTCACATGTGTATTTCTAATCAAAATGGTTGATGGGAGGGAAAAGTGAAGAGATGCTTTGGGATTTCACTGCACAGAGCAAGGAAAACATGGATTCTCTGTCTCCAGCTGTCTTCTCCAGCAGCTTATATTGACAGCTTTTGCCTATGTGTTTTCATTACAGAACCCTACAACTTGTCATGTAAAGTAGGAAGGAGCAGTTCTGCTGTGTCTCACTTTCTCTAGCCCCTGAGAGCATGATGCTGAGCTGTGACTGAGTTCCATGCAGCTGTCAATGTTTAACAGAATGAGCTGCCTGTAGTCTGTGCTTCTGAAGCCTTGTGACTTTAAAGGGTGAACTGGTGTAGGTGTTGAAACCTTGGGTCATAGTTTGAATTCTTTGAGGTGTTCAGAGGTGAGATCTGACTTGATTTTATGGTCAGTAGAAAATGTTGAGGTTTTGTTTGGTGTATGTTCATGAGAACATCAAAACTCAGCTTTCTTTTGTCAATGCATTTTAGAGTATACTTGAAGTTTTGGACGAGATTTGAATTAAACTATCGTTTATGTATGTATCTCTTTTATTTACTACAGCATCATTATAATTAAAAACTTTAGACCACAATTTTCTGCTATTCCCTTAGAGAATAGAAAGAATTAAGGAACCCCCAAAAACATAAGAAAGCAAGCATGTTACTTGTACTTATAAATATTGGTTGTGCTCAGATACTGCAGTGAAGGGAGAGTGTAATTTTCTAGATAAACTGGTAAAATATTCTGTGCTCTTTAGCTAAATATTCTGCACTCCCTTACTAACTTCCATTACACAGGAACTTTTCAGACCTTGCCTGCTCTTATCCTGGCTGATCGTATGATTATCAGCAGAGCAAGTAACAGTTATGGAGTCTCTCACTTGCCCCTTCCTTTCTACTGCCTCATTTTTGAAATTGTAGTATTAAAAAGTAATCAAGTGATCTACTCTGATCCCTGCATTGGAAAAGTAAGAGGTATGTGGCTAAAGAGTGAATAGTGGCAATATGTATGCTGAGCCACAGGTCTGTGCTTCTAATGCAGGAAGAGAAAGAGAAGGGCTTTTTGTTCTGCTCTGGAAGCTGTGCCAAGGACACCTCCCTTCTCCATTCAGAAATAACCAGTAAATCAGGAGAATTGACTGTACTCCATGTATTGGTAAGCCACACTGCAGCAGCAAGGAGCGTGGGGCAACATCCATCGTCCAAGGAAAAAGGCCTGAAGTGCAGTTTCTTAATTGCCAAGACCCCACAAACCCATCCTGATAACAATCTGGTCTCCTTTTGGCTATTTCCACAGTACAGCAATCCAAATCCACGGCTTGCTGCTTTGGGGAAGGCAAAATAACTGGAATAACAGCAAATACCTGAAATTTCTTATATAGCATTGAAAAGTGAGTGTCATTAGACAAAAGACAGTGCTCCCCTGCATGACAGATAACAGCTGCATGCTTCAACTCCTGGTCTTCTATCAGCCTTTTCTTGAAGAAGCTGCCAGTATTCCAGTTTTACTGACTTTGTCTGTTGAGCATTGTCATTTCATTCAAGTTAAAAGTTGCTTTGTGGCTTCAGACTTCTCATTCCTCAGGCAACTTAGGTAGCATAAACCCCTGATTCATCAGTGACTTTTTTTGTATTCTGTGATCACTAACTGTGCAGGGATGCTCAGAGGGGATGCCTGTGCATGGCTGCCACCTTGGCTGTCCTGCTGGGAGCTGGGATGGCTGGAACTAAAACCATTAGCTCCTGCAGGATGAGTGGAGGCTCTTCAGCAGGGCTGTGGCATGGAGGGCTTGTAATGCACTCATAAGAATCAAGTCCTAACACTCCCAAGCTCTTTAGTTTCCTATCCAAGTGTCCAGCAGCATCACCAACAGCTTGTTGCTCAGGTGATCCTGTCACACAATCCTATGTGTTATTTTAGTGGATGAAATGTAGGTGTGGTGCCACCAGCCTTACCGAGTGTGTAGCTGACACCTCATGTTCTGCTCAAAGACCAGAAGAGGGGGGGGAAGGATTATAGTTCCTCCACCCTCATCTCTTCTCCCACCAGTTCCTAGAGATGTGTTAGAACACCTTTCTTAGAGTTTTTCCAAGATCATGCTATTTTTATCTTCTTGTCTTTGTTTTGCTGCTGCCAAGTTAGCTGCCCCAGGAGCACGTGGCTGGTCTGCTCCCTAGACAGATCACACTGCCACCTCTGCCAGGCAGGAAGCGGTGAGTGCAGAGAAGGATTGAGGTAGGACCACGAGCAAACATGAGCAGCATATTTGTTAATCAACAGGAAATTAGCAGAATGATCTATAGCTGGAATAAAATATGGCCTCTCTGGGCTTTGAGCTCTGAGAGGTTAAGCAAGCAAAGCAAGTAATATGAAAAAGACATTGATTTGCTGCCATGACCTCTAACAGAGAGCTACCTAATCATAGCAAAAAAAGAGCCCATGGACAGCAAATCCCAGGAATGCAGTCTGCAGCCTCAGACTCTGGAGAGGAGCCAACCATAAAGCTGTCCTCCTGAGCCTGAGTCCCTTCACCAAGACACAGAGGCTATTTACAGATACTAAATTTTACTTAGTGGCTATGCTGCAAAAGCCAAAAATAAATCGATTTGTTATTTAGACTCCACAGATGCAGCTCACAGTTGTGCAAAGCTGTGATTCCCAGGCCTGCCAGGGACTCCAAGGTAAGATGTTTTAGGAAACAGACTAATTATCTTCAGAGGCTTTTGTCTAACATCTGTTGACACATGCACATTGTGGATGCTCCAGTATATTTGGGTGTATAATGGCTATACTAATCTTCTGTAAGCAGTGAAATAGTACATTTTAGTGAAGGAAGAAACAGCTGTGCTCTTAAGTGTGTGTCCCCTTCACTCTGAGCATAGGGTGTCCCTTATTTCAGCCTGCTGCATAATACAGGTATTTATTTTTTCTTTGCCTGAATGACTGTGGTTGGAAAATATTTGTTGAAATCAGTAAAACCACGTTAGAAGGGGAGCAACCCATCCTGAAAGAAACCCAAAGACAAGCCTTGTATCTACTAGAATGCATACGAATTAATTAAATAGATATTTTAGCAATTTCCTATTGTTGAGAAATAGTTATTGGCAGACATCATGCCACTCAAATAAGTACTTACCCATTTTGATGGTGAGCTTGGATATGCCAGGAAAGAGAAGAGACCCAAACTGCAGAAAACACAAGGCTTTGTGGCTTCAAGCATCAAGTATGATGTAGCAGATGTGGTACAGAATGAGAGAGGATTTGTTAATGTTCAGTACCTTACATTACATCACATGGAGTTAACTTTGATGGGCATTCCTGTAGAAGAGCATTCCTGTACTGCTGCAGGTAAAAAGACTGAGAGGCTATGAAAAAATTAAGAAAAAAGGGGTAGATTTGCAAAATACTTGGGCTAAAAGAATTTTGCAATTTTTGCACATCTTAGTGGGGCAGGGACTGGGTTCTAAGCTGATTAACTGAGAGTGGGAAAAGCATCTTCCTTTTGCAGTTAACAGTTTGAAGGTTTTGTACGGTGATCTGTTGTACCTGCAGAGCATGAGCAGTGCATGAGAACAGCTTCATGTTCAGGCTGGGTAGATCAGTCTTCTATATATATATATAGACTATTTCTTTATTCTGGTCCTACAGAGAGGTTTTTAGTCATTAGGATTTGTTCTTTTGATGGCTAAAACTCAGAGGAGGAAAAACATTCAGGTTTTTATGCTTTAAAAATAAAAGGTTGAGAGAACTTGTCTTGCTTTATAGAATAATATACTTTAATTGGCCAAAATGGTGGGGGAGGAGGTGTTATATTCAGTTTGTGTGCTGTGAAATATGTAGAGAGGGGAACTCTGGGCAGTTCATTACATGTTGTCTCTGCCACTCCTCCCCCATCACATTCTTCCTCTGTTCCAGTGTGGGTAACCCATCCTGCACAATACACTGTAGTCTAAAGTGGTAATAAAAGACAAGGCCAGTAGATGGCCCCAAAGATATAATATCTATGATGCAAATACACGATTTCCACACGAGTTCTCCCTATGTTGACCACATTATTTGTATATCTCTCTCTAGCCACTATGGCAGATGATGTTTTTCAGGGGCTCTCCCACAGCAGCTGAATTCTGAGAGGTGACTTCCTAAAGAATGCTGCTGTGGAATTCTGTGTTGTTGTTTTTTCTGTAAAGCGAGAGGCTCTTTCTTTTTCCCCATGACCTGTCATGCACATCAGACCTTGGGATCAGTGGCAGTCTTTCTAACATGTGCTTCATGGACCTGTTGGAGTGGGTCTGGAGGAGGAGGGCTGTGGAAATGATCCAAGGGCTGGAACACATCTGCTGTGAGGAAAGGCTGAGAGAGCTGGAGTTGTTCAGCCTGGAGAAGAGAAAGCTCCTGGCAGACCTTGTTGCAGCCCTTAAGTACTTAGAGGGCTTATAAGAAAGATGGAGGCAGATTTTTTTTTTAGGGTCTGTTGTGACAAGACAAGGGGTGATGATTTTAAATTGAGAGGGAGATTGACTAGATACAAGGAACAAGTTTTATGCAGTTATGGGGGTGAGGATGCCCCATCTGTGGAAACATTCCAGGTCAGTTTGTTTGGGGCTCTGAGCAACTGTAACTGGTGAGACATGGTAACAACCTGTGTCCAAGCTGAGGAGGAACAAAAATATTTATGGCTATACAGGAAACTTTCACTTATGCTGGGCCAGAAATGCTACAAGCCCAAAGGTATTTGTATATGTTAATTTGGGCCAATAATCCTGAGCATGTTGTCAAGAACTTGGATTTTGACAGCCTAGCCTGTCCCCTAGGTTATTCCCACTAGGTCATACAGTGTCTTCAGGAGTACTCTTGCTAATTTAGGGATCATATTTGCAGGTATTCTCCCATGATTAGGTTAATACAAAATATACCTGGTTCAGTCTGGGGCCAGTCACTATGAGAAAGGCACTGAGGTGCTACAGCATGCTCAGAGAACTGTTTTGGCAGTACTTGGAAGGTACTACTTTGTCCTGCTGTAGAATATTTTTTTGCGTAGCTGAAGCAAGGAATCGAACAGATTAACTCCATCCAAAGGCATGTCAAGGCAGAGCACTCTGCAGTAACAAGAGGGAGGTGTGCTGGCACTAGTTTGAGAAAAAGGAATTAAATAGGTAGGTTTCTAGCACATCACTGCTGTGGGAGGAAAGGCAACAGAGGGAGTGAGCAAGATTTGGAGTCACTGCTCTAACTCATCAGGGGATGTGGAATTGGTGTTGCTTGCCCATTGAGAGGCAACACTGAGCTTGTTCCTCTTGACAGAAGTCCAAGAAACAAAACTAACTGTTTAGTTCATATTCTTCAGACAAAGAACTTAATTTACTCAGCACCTCCCTAACTGTGGTGGACACAAACTTCCATTTCCTCCCCATGCTTTTACTTTGTTTTCTCTCTGTGATTACAGATAGCAGGTTATAATGCAGTTTGTTCTTTGGCCTTTTGACATTAATTTCTTCTGTTAAAATGCTGCTGTGCATGTTTGAGAAACTTCATCAGCTCTGAAGATAATTACTTTTTTTTTGTCTTTAAAGGGTATTCTTAAATTCTGAAGTTTTTTTTTTTAGGATGTACCTGAAGCTGTTGTTACAACTTAATTCTGTTTTCTCTTCTGTACNTGTTGTTTTTTCTGTAAAGCGAGAGGCTCTTTCTTTTTCCCCATGACCTGTCATGCACATCAGACCTTGGGATCAGTGGCAGTCTTTCTAACATGTGCTTCATGGACCTGTTGGAGTGGGTCTGGAGGAGGAGGGCTGTGGAAATGATCCAAGGGCTGGAACACATCTGCTGTGAGGAAAGGCTGAGAGAGCTGGAGTTGTTCAGCCTGGAGAAGAGAAAGCTCCTGGCAGACCTTGTTGCAGCCCTTAAGTACTTAGAGGGCTTATAAGAAAGATGGAGGCAGATTTTTTTTTTAGGGTCTGTTGTGAAAAGACAAGGGGTGATGATTTTAAATTGAGAGGGAGATTGACTAGATACAAGGAACAAGTTTTATGCAGTTATGGGGGTGAGGATGCCCCATCTGTGGAAACATTCCAGGTCAGTTTGTTTGGGGCTCTGAGCAACTGTAACTGGTGAGACATGGTAACAACCTGTGTCCAAGCTGAGGAGGAACAAAAATATTTATGGCTATACAGGAAACTTTCACTTATGCTGGGCCAGAAATGCTACAAGCCCAAAGGTATTTGTATATGTTAATTTGGGCCAATAATCCTGAGCATGTTGTCAAGAACTTGGATTTTGACAGCCTAGCCTGTCCCCTAGGTTATTCCCACTAGGTCATACAGTGTCTTCAGGAGTACTCTTGCTAATTTAGGGATCATATTTGCAGGTATTCTCCCATGATTAGGTTAATACAAAATATACCTGGTTCAGTCTGGGGCCAGTCACTATGAGAAAGGCACTGAGGTGCTACAGCATGCTCAGAGAACTGTTTTGGCAGTACTTGGAAGGTACTACTTTGTCCTGCTGTAGAATATTTTTTTGCGTAGCTGAAGCAAGGAATCGAACAGATTAACTCCATCCAAAGGCATGTCAAGGCAGAGCACTCTGCAGTAACAAGAGGGAGGTGTGCTGGCACTAGTTTGAGAAAAAGGAATTAAATAGGTAGGTTTCTAGCACATCACTGCTGTGGGAGGAAAGGCAACAGAGGGAGTGAGCAAGATTTGGAGTCACTGCTCTAACTCATCAGGGGATGTGGAATTGGTGTTGCTTGCCCATTGAGAGGCAACACTGAGCTTGTTCCTCTTGACAGAAGTCCAAGAAACAAAACTAACTGTTTAGTTCATATTCTTCAGACAAAGAACTTAATTTACTCAGCACCTCCCTAACTGTGGTGGACACAAACTTCCATTTCCTCCCCATGCTTTTACTTTGTTTTCTCTCTGTGATTACAGATAGCAGGTTATAATGCAGTTTGTTCTTTGGCCTTTTGACATTAATTTCTTCTGTTAAAATGCTGCTGTGCATGTTTGAGAAACTTCATCAGCTCTGAAGATAATTACTTTTTTTTGTCTTTAAAGGGTATTCTTAAATTCTGAAGTTTTTTTTTTAGGATGTACCTGAGGCTGTTGTTACAACTTAATTCTGTTTTCTCTTCTGTACTAATCAATTAGATCTTTTCCACTCTCTGGCTGCTATTTGGCTAGCTCACTACAGTGAATGTGAATTTTGACATCTTGAGGTGATTTTGCAGAGCTCGTGTGCTGATGGAAGGACCTAGCACTGATTGCCCTCCCCCAGAGAGCTGTTGCAAGGACAAATGAGGCAGCAGCTCTGTAGTCAGAAAAAGCCAGACATCAGCAAGCAAAGCTAGAAGATCTCCCTCCCTGTCCCTCACGTTCTGGATCTAGGAGTAGGGTTCTGTGATAAAGCTGTTCTGATTTCTAGTCAATGCCAGCCCTTCATGGCTAAGTGCCTGGCTTCTTGGTGCAATGTCTGATTGTTCTGTCCTAAATGAAAACATGCTGGATGGAATTAGGAATGTGGGGCTCAGTGCCAAGGAAAACACTTCTCTGGCTGAAAAACCTGCCACCACTCAGCACCTGTCTGGGGATGAATTGAGCATTGTGGCAGCTGATCCACTGCAGTCTGACCCAGAGATGTGCCAAATTTTTAACTATGTGTTCTCAGGGCTTGAGCACCCTCCTGGGAAAAAGGCCTGTGAAGCACATGAGCTTAACCCCTTCTGTGGAGAGCAGGCAGCCTGTATCAAGGGCTGGCTCATGTTCTTTTCCCACTCTTCTTTGTGGAAAAGGGAGATAAGGAAAACACCAGCAAATCAGTACAAATTCCTGTTGGGTTAAAGGCACCGGAGTATGGCAGTGACTGAGGAAGCAAAGAATCGCGGAAAGAGAGATGGACCTAACCTAGAAGTACAGAGTATTCAGTTTGTCAAAAGATTCCAGTTAGCATTTACTACTGATTGTAACTACTCAGCAAGGCACAGTCTGAAAATCACTTGGGGNCAGTGGTAATTTGGGACTGAGGAATGATTTGGCATGAAGGGGTTAAACTGGCTGGAAGAGACAGAATAGGTTTCTCTTGGTGCTAAGAAACAGCCTCATCATTGTCATCCTGGAAATAGAACATTCAGGGGTTACCTTTGGATAGCAGAACTGGGCTGGGCTGACTTACTCTTGGGGAATGGTGCTGGTACAAGTTTGTGTAAGGAACCTGGTGGTGATTCCTCTTTGCAGCCTTCACATAGGCATTGTGGTAGGACTCTGCCAAATGTCTTGTTTATTACACTTTTATTTTGCATTTAAGCATAAAGATGTTTAACTCACCTTGAGGGGTCCCGTAAAAAGTCCTCAGCAGTTTCCTTCTCCGTTTGATTTTCTGTTACTGTTGTTCAGCACCAAACATGAAACAAAGTTAATAAGTAGTATGCAGGAAAATTCTGGAGTTCCAGGCAATGTAATTTCACCTCTCTGATCCTGATGAACCTGAGATGATCTACAGATGTTAGCCATGGCCCATGGAAGTGTGTATGAGATCTGCTTTAAAGAAAAGTTACAACTTTCTCTTTTCTGCAGTTCGTCTCAGCTACTAAAAACCTGCAAGGGAACAACTTCAGTACAGGTGAGAAGTTTTGCCTGTGATACCCAGAGCTTTTGCATCAGAACTGCGCTGTGGTAGGAACAAGCTGCTGACACAGCTGGGCCTTGGGATGCAGCTGTTGCTGTATCCTGAGCTCTTATTGATCCTTTAAGCCAGGGCTTGATGAGGCAATTAGCAATGGATAAGCTTCAGAAGTTCAGTCTGGATAAGCTCTCACAAAGTTTAGATGCTAACCCAAAGCTTGTCTTTGGTCTCACCACTTGTGCTGGAAAGGGCACAGACACAAACCCTTAAGGTTTATGAGGCTTTGTTCTTCTGCTCTTAGTGGAAATGTTATGAGAACAGCTTTTCTCAGAATTTGGAAGATTAACTGATGTTTTACAATGGGTAGGAGATACTAAATCACATTCTCCCCTTAGATAAGCTTTTGGAGTTGTCCAGGTTCCTGTACAGTTGAGTTTGTCAGCATGGTTGTTCTTTCTTTACTCATCCATGCTATTACTAGTTTCTGAAGGCATTTCACTGATGTGGTCACCTTCCCTTTTGTCTTCTGAAACAAATATTTTGGTTTTGGGACCCTCAGTTTGTCTACCTCTCCTTCTGAAGTGTATGTTGGCATTAGACACTGCTGTCCAGCTGCAGGGATGTTATTGGGGTCTGAAAGGGGGGTCAGGTTATACTCAAAACCCTGCTCATGGAGAAAATGGATGGAGATATTTTTGTATATCTATAGTCCATTCCTCTAGTTTAACTTGTAGGAGAGATCTTACCTTTCTGTGAGAGTGAATCTGAAAGGTGGATAGATTCCTGCTCTTGTGGTAATTCTGCATAAGAGGAGCAAGGGTGAGGTAATTTGCTTGGAGAAAGTAGGCTCTTGTCTGCCTGAATTTCTGCTAACTGTCATGTTTTCTGTCAATGCACCCTTGATAATGCAAGTAGCATGTGCTATGCAATGTATATCCTGTGGTGTACAGAGGTAGAGATATGATGTGCAAGAAACAAGTCTCTCTATATAGCTAACCCTAAAGAAGTCCATTTTCAAATTAAATTCTCAGTGCTGTGGTCTTCAAGCTTAATTTATTATTGTCTGTGAAACAGAAGTGGTGGCATTGGTTCAATGACTTTTTTTGGAATATTTTTTTGAATATTTGCAGGCCATCTATGTGGACACTGAAGGAATATCCCTGTGACAAACTCACTGATGCTTGCTCAGGAGTTTCCATCACTTGGAAACTTTAGAGGTCTCATGGGAGTCCAAACTAAATTGCATAGTAGAAAACATGATGTTGTATATCACTAATTTAGAATGAGGAACAATCTAGCAAACTGTTTCTTCTTGGAATAACTATAGAGTAACTTGTTTGTTTGAGGTCAATCATGAAGCCACTGTAAAGCATTTGAGAGCACCAATAATGTGCAATCTCAACACCAGCTCTGGTAAAAGTCAGTAGACTGCAGCAAACAAAATATTTATTATTATTAAAAGATTATTCTTGGATCAAGCTTCTCTGTGTTTCAAACTTTATTTTAAACATTCAAGTCCAATATAGACTTCCAGCTGAATTAATCTGTTGATTAGCTTGTTGGCTCCCAAGGGAAAAATTAAAAAATTAACCTATTTATACTGTGGTGCCTTGAATTTCAAAGTATTTGGCAGCACCTAGGGAAGGCATTCTGAAAATGATTGCATTAAAATTAGGTGAGATAATTGCAGATATTTTATCAGCCTTGAAACAAGCCTCTGCCTGAAGTACAACTGCTATAATAGCACCATGTTTCAGAAGCTCTCTTCTAAAAGGTTCTTGAGAGACTCCTGGCATTAAGCTATTTCACCTTCCTGGTGTGAGTAAAGATTGACAATACGTTCTAGGCTGTAATAACAATCCTTTAAATTTACAAAACCTGTTAAAGGACACTGGCTTAAAAATATTGCTTCTGTGTCCTAACCTTTTAGGAGGCTGTCACTACCTGTAGTTACTGGCAGAAGAAGTTGGGTAGCTAGGTATAAGACATTAAGCTTAGCTCTGAGGTGTTGAGGAAAGCAGAATTGGTCCTAAATGCTGCACTTGCTTCGCCTGAAATTGGGAAAAGCTTGTTTTGAATCTTCAGCCTGACATCCCCCCTTCTGCTTATTGAATTAGGCTCTCTAAGAATTCCTTTTGGGGAATGTTCAAACTCCTAATTTCTTGACTCAGTGAAAAATTTTAATTAATTTCATATGCTATGAAAAATTAGAACCATCTTTCTATGAACCATAAGGAAGCAGGATGTACTGATGCATCTCTGCATGATCTGAGCATCCTTGACTATGACCCTAAATGTGACATAGGACTTCAGCAGCTTAAAGAAAACATTAATACCCATGTTTTGGGGGATTTTTTGGTATGTAATAGCTCATTAGTTCAGATTACTAGAATTTTTGTAGCGTTTTCTGTATCTGAATGTTCTGTGGAATCAACTGAGAAATTTACTAATACTGGTTTAGATTGTTCAAGGTATCTTACTTCTGTTATCCGAATATATGCTAACATTGCTACATCTCCAGAAAGTGGGATAGCTAAGTATCTTTACAAGCCTGGACTTGGGTATTAGTAATTTCAATGGATAAATGGTTTAGGATGAATATTAGGAGAAGGTTCATCACCCAGAGGGTGGTGGAGCACTAGGACAGGCTTCCCAGGGAAGAAAGCTTGGCATCAACCCTGACAGAATTCCTGAAGCATCTAGACAATGCTCTCAGAAACATGGTATGATTTTGGGGTTGTCCTGTGCATAGACAGGAGTTGGACTGGATGATCCTTGCAGATCCTTCCAACTCAGGACCTTCTACGGTCCTATGAACTGTGTTTTAGGATATCATGGCAGTGTTTTCCAGAATATTGGAACATGCAACTTAATGCAGAACATATACCTAACACTGCCATGAGTACTGACATCAGGACTAACAGATTTCATGTCAGGGCTATTCTGTATTTTTATCACCTTCCATTGCTTCTGGCCAGGGAATTGAAAGGAACACCAAATAATAATAATAATAGAAAAGCCCTACCCATATTGTCTCTAATTTCAGGTTTTAACTGCAAAATTTAATATATATACTCTCAAAGACTTATTCATTCGTTTCTTTGTCACTTATACATTTTAGAGAACAGTAAATATTTGCTTATGATATAGATTAGAATTCTAAGTGTGAACATATTGCTAGATGTTTATGATTAATATGCTGTGTTCTATGAAGTTATAAATTTGTGTTTTCTAGTATTTCTTGCTAATAAGATGAAAAATGTCCTTGCATGTTGATAACAGCCCACAGAACTTTTCAGGACTGCATTCCTAGCATGTCCTCAGGGAGTGAAGAGCACAAAACCTTGCTCCTGCAGGCACTTTTCTAAGTGATTCCCAATGGGCCTGAGACTGATCCAAGGGATTTGAATGAGACTCTTTAGAAACTCCTGTGTTTGTAGTCAAGCCTGTGTCCTGGAGTTTGTGGAAGTAGGGCTTGGATTGGATCTGTTGTGTTCAAGCCCTGCTTCTGTGACAAGAGAAGGGGAGCCTCAGTGTACGCACAATTGCCATGAAGTACTAAAAGTTAACTGATACTAGATGAGTGTAGGTGAGAGAAACAAAACCAAAATAACACAAATGAACCCTCAGTTCTTCATTATTCTATATCTAAAACTGCTACCTTTTTTAAAAGGGCTATCAGTACATCATCTGGTCTGCAGTGACCAGTTTGTGTTCAGGTCTTCCTTTTAGAAATAAACCAGAATAAAGGGAACACTTTGCTCGTTCTGAAGTATTGTGGGGGAAAACACTTTAAAACTATAGCAAGCTTTCTTATACATTAAATAGTGAATAAAATGCTGTTTTGAACACCATTTACACTTCTATTTAGCTCTTGAGTCTAAGAGCCCTGCCAAGATCCAGCTGTAGAATAACCAAACACCCCAGCTTCTGCAGCTCCTTAAAGCCCTGCTCAGCAGCTGGAATTCCTTGCATAGCTCAGCTCTTGCCAGCACTTTTTGTTACCTTCTACTAAGACCAAACAGGAAATGGATTTCCTTCAGTCCAAGAGTTCAGGGTGAAAATGAGCCCAGAAGAGGAGACCTTTGTTGCTTCATACCTTCAGCTAACAGGTCTATGGTGAAGTATTGGAAAAACCTTCCGCAGATCTTGTGCTGGTGTGTGTTTAGAAATAGAAATTATCACTGAGGATTCAGAATGAACCTTGTGCCTTTGCACAAACCTGAGATGGAACCATTTTTATGGTTGAAGAAGTTAATTGGTGTTTTGTTTGTTTATTGTGTTTAATTTCTCCTTGTGACTCTGCCCCTCCTGGTTTAAACCAGGCCTGGAACAGAAATACTGAAGTATTTGCAGAAATGTTATTCTTTAGCCTATTTTTGGCTTGGAGAAACCACAAAGAGTGGGAAATCCTAGGAGAAAACCAGCTCTTGTGGAAAGTTGTCAGTCATCTTTCCAGATACAGAGATTTTAAAAGAAAATTATCCAAACTTGTGAATCCACTGACTTCTAGGTCCCAGTCATTCAGTGGAAGGTAGCTGAATATTTCTTTTGGCTTAGGCAAATTGGTAAAAAGGTTGTATTGTTGTGAGTTTTCACATTTCTTGATGTGCTACTAAGCAGCTACACTGCAGTTCATCCAATTGCTCCTCCTCCCAGCCCTCTTGCATTCAACATTTCTTAAAAAGAATGGAGTTACCTGGAGGTTTTAATGTAAAAAAAATCAATATAGATATAGGAATATCAACATTAAACTTTCAAATATCTTGCCAATATCAAACATAAATACTATTATGCTATTAACACTAGTCTGAAATATGTTATAAATAGCTATCTGTTAACATAAATACTCAAATGTGGTGAAATAGGATTTTGCAGAATTTCATATAATTCATATTGTGTTGTATAAATATATTTTGATTGCAGTACAAAATATCACTTTCCTATAGCTTGATCTATGGAATTCATTTACTGTTTATGTGGTTACAAAAAAATCAGAAGTACTTTGATACAGATTAGGTGGAATGGAATTGAAAGAGTTTGTAATTTTAAGGTAAATGCATTTTGTTGTTTTGATGTTTACACCTCATTAAAGAGGGTAGTTTAGAGGTTTTTTCATACTTGCTATATTCATGGAGAATATATTCAAGAATGCTTCATATGTCTCTTTATTCTTTTCTTCAAACAATTTTTTATTGAATTACCTTTTTTACAAGATTGACACTGATAGAAAGAATTAGACTTTTTTGGTTTTAATGATTTAGACTTGGTGTTTTTAGACTTGGTACTAATCTTGGAAATCCTTATAACAGTAGCAATTTGGTTGTGAGCTAGGAGAGAGAAGCACTAGTGTCTCTATTTTATTGAAAGGCTGCTAGGTGCTCTGTTTGCATTCACCATTTGGCAAGTCTACTTCTCTTCTATGTTACTTTCACCTTTTGATGCTGTGAGGGAAATCCAGCAGCATAATTGGAATATGGGGGGTTTTTTTTGGGGGGGGGGGCGGTGTCAGATTAGTAATCCTATTACTTGTCAACAGAAGAATTAAGATCTAATAACTGAATAGGTACCATGAAAAATAACTGCATAACAGAATGCTGAAGTTCTGATCAGTGGGCCTTTAGAACTGTGTTCTTGGCCTCTGTGCTAACAGGTTTTGTTTGTATTCCTTCTGTGCCTTTCTGAAGTAAAACCTAGATGATTGAGAAGATGGTAACATACTCCTTTTATATGGGTTTTTTTTTCCTGAGGTCTAGTGAAGTTGAAATTAATCTAATAAAGTATAGGAGGATTGAAGGTAGCCTTTGGTTTGTCAGGCCCTCTAGTGTAGGCCTATCATAATTGTTCTAATTTGGGAATATAGAGCAAGAGTGAGCAGCCTAGGTCCTAAAACCTGGGCAATCTGTCATGTGTCCTCAAGACTGCTCATGTATATACAATTTGTCAAGAAGTTAAACTGGCTGTTGCCTCTCAAAAAGTAAATCCCCCTTGCTGATCTTCAAACCAAACCAAAGTCTTCATCCCCAAAAAGTAATGTGAACTTGAGGCACTTAGTGTTCAAATTCTTTAAAGTAAATGTCAAGGTATTTAGCTGAATCCAACAAAACACAGACTTGCATAGGTTTTTGTTAATCATAACTACTTGTCTCTTTCATTGCAATTTTTAAGTCCTTTCCTGATAGACAGTTTTGAATCTGTACACGTTAGATTTTTCCCACTGGTGAACTTTGAGCTGCTGTCAATTCATCTGATAGAGCTTTTAATTTATCCTCTTGGAATTTATTACCTTTAGAAGAAAAAGACACCCTTGAGGAACTGGAACTGAACCTAGCTAGGAGGACATCATTTCTGAAGGAGACCTCCTAAAAAGCTAGCTCTGGGTGAAATTTACAACTTCTGTGTAAATGTAAAGAAACCACACAAACCTCCCATATGTCTGTTGGCTCTAACAAGTCACCTGAACACCATACCTTTTATTCTTCAACGGAAGGAATGCTAAAGAAATTAAACAAATGCAGTTCCTGTCTCCCTAATTAAATGGTGCGTTTCAGAGAGGTAGGAAAGGGATAGCCTTCATTTTCCTTCAAGTTTTCCTCAGCCATGTGATCAAAATAGAACAGGAACTGGAGTAATAATAAAGCAAGGGCTTTTTTTAGCTTTTAATGGTGCAGCTTGAAGAATCATAAAGTTATGCTTTTCAGTAGCTGAGAATGGGCTGCTGGGTCTCCACAGAGAATAAAGGTCTGCTTATTTTCTCCAGATCTGAGGTAGTTAACACAATTATGACACTCTAAAAGCAGCTGATATGCTACTGAAGATCATCTTTAGACCTCCTGCTAGAGCCTGTAAACTGTTTCCCCTTTCCTTCAAATGTGCTGTGTTCAGTCAGCAGCTTTCCCAGCAAAAAGAATGGGAATGGAGAACAGGAGGATTCCTTGACTAGCTGAGGGTAGGATGTTTAGCAGTGAAAACAAGGATGATGAATGATTGACAGAGTAATTGCCAAACTTGCATGAGATGGAAGAGTCTAGGATCAGTACATTGTGTCTTTGGGGAAAATATTTAAGATTTTTGGCTTGTTTCTATAGAGAGTTTGGAAAAAATAAGGGGGGAAAAAGGAAAAAAAATAGGAAAAGGGCTAATGAGCTGATTTTGTTTCTCTCTTGGTCTGTCTTTTCAGTGACAGTGATGTCAGAGCTAATCTGTTCCCATCCATGGACTAGTTATTTTTTATTAATACTGATTCAGAGCAGCATGCAATTGCCACCAAGTGATGGAACACATGATGTCTTCTATTCTTTACTTTGTTTCAGAAGCATTTAGAGGCCTCCAACAAAATCAGAGCTGTCCTGTACATAAGGACTTTTAAACCACATTGTTGTGAGTCAGATGCTGCCCTCAGGAAGTGTCAGCAGAGCCTCAGGTCTCATGTGTCACTGTGCAGTGCCATTGCAAGGCTGCCTCTAATTAGAATGTACACAAGGGCTATTACACCCCATTAAACTTAGAGTAAGCATAATTCATAGCATTCAAAAGAGATGGCATTCTCGCTTTATAAAGCAGGCAAGACAATGGGCATTTTCAATTTTTTTGCCTTTTTTTTTAGCTTTGCCAGGATTAGAATGACCTTGATTCCCATCCAAGAACATTCCAAGTGAGCTAACAGCAGGAAACATATCCACTGCTGAGATCATCTTTGCAATCAGATAACAATTTGTTTCCATTTGTGAAAGTCATCCAGCTTTATTTAAGGACAATGTTAGTGAACAGTGTGTTCACAGCATGTTTTCATGTCACAGTAGGAAGGACATGAAAAGAAGTTTAAGGACCAGAATATATCTACTTTAAAAATGTTATAAAATTATGCAATACTATTTTTGTGAATGTTATGATGGAATGTCAGAGTTCATTGGTGTTACTCTAACTTTAAAATCTCACTTTGAGTTTCTTCCTTTCCCCTCCCACAACTTAACTCTATTTTTGTCCACTCTGTGGGTGCATGCAATTCAACCTCATCATACATTTGGAATCAGAAACCTCTCTTTGAGAAGTCAATCAATTAAACTGCCCAGTTTACTCATATTTGACTAATTGGAAATCAGAGAAACTACATCCAAAACAAATTCTTTTAAAAATAATAATTTGTCAGTGTTTTGGATTTTGTGAGTTAGGAATGATGAGAGAGATCTTCAGATAATGAGATATTAATATAGAGACAGCTTTCCCATTGGTAAATATCTTACATTGTGATGCAGGATCTGAGAAAAAAAACCTAAAGTTTTGTGGGATAGAAAGAATAATTTCCTCACTGCCAGTAACATGTCTACATGTTTTCCACATTGCATAGAATGAATCTATTGACTGGACAAAAACAAATTTGAACACACATGTTGCTCAAATTGTCATGTCCAGAATCAGTCTCAGCACAACAATGGCATTTCCAACTGCCAAATGCTTTACAGTCAGCTTCTCCAAAACTTATGATTCTCTACAACTATTCTACTTAAAAAAAAAAAACCAACCCAAACAAATCAGCCCCAAAAGAAATCAAAATAAAACAAACCAACCCCACACCCCTTTTCAGGAAAGATTTAATTTCTTAATTTCTCATCTGCATGATGAGTTTCTGACCAAAGCATAAATTGTTGCTTCTCTGTGACTGCCTAAAACACACTAAAGTCATTCTAATAAAGGTTTTCTTTATTCAGTTCTTTCCTCCTTTCTTTGTTCTACTCCTGAAGGACATATCTCTGCACTTCGCAGCCCTCGGATGATATCTCCATAGAAGCCTGGAGATGTCAAGTTAATGCACAAAAGAATAGCTGAGTCATTTTTGATATTATGAAATGAATATAAATGAATATGAATGTAGGTGGTAGGATATGGCTAGCTTTCACTGCAAAAATGGGCAGATGAGGTTTGACTTCAGATGTTCAGCTCTCAGTTTTGTGTCAGAGTACAGACTTGGTTTTCCACACCATCTGCAAGCTTTCAGGTAGACCTTGCTTGCACAGACACATACAAAGATAGTGTGAGCTTTATTTTCATGTGAAACTCATGTAATTCTCAAATTGATCTTTCATGTAGCCTGTTTCTCATTAGAATAACTTAGCAGCACAGCACTAAATGACTTCTACTGTATCAGAAAATGCCAGCAGAAAGCTTAGCTTTAACAGGAATTCCAAGGGCAGACCATATGCAGCTCATTTTTATTTTTAATTGCTTCCATAAACACACAAAGATCAAATTAGCAGAGCTGGTGTAGGTTTTTTGGTTGAATGTGGTATTTTAACTAAATACTGAAGGGTAAAAATGGAAACCAGCAATATCCAGAAGTTCACAGGTTTTAATTGATGCTGTGGATCATGAGCATCACAGACAATTTGGATCTTTGAGATATTTCTTTATGGATAACAATTGAGTCCCAAATTGCTTGCTACAAAAGAAACACCAAATGCCACATCCCAACTAAGCAGGCAGCACTCCAAAAAGTACTTCTATTTATCTTTGAATCCATTTTTAAAGTACTTGAGTCCGAATTTATTTCTGATTCATAATCCCTCTGTTGTAATCATGCTTCCAGAGGTCTTTGGTGTGCCAGGCTGCTAGCTTCCTTGCTGGATAATGTTTCAGTGGAGAAGAAAGTTTTTATGTTACCTTTTAAATGGTGGCATAATAATAGATTTTGTTTTCCACAACTTTTTGTAAATACAGATGTATATGTTTGAGCAAATCTATAAGGGAGAGGAAGGCATGTCTTGTCAAACCACCAAAATATAGTATTTATAACTTAAAAATAAAAATGGTTGCTGGCTGTTTTACCATATTAGCATATTTTTCCACCTTTTCCTTTCTGTTTCTCTTAGATTGAACTAGAATTTCCCTTGTTCATGTGAAATTTCTTGTGCTTCTGTTCTTTGAAGGTACTGATGATGTCTTAACTGTCATACAACAAGAAATTTAAAGCATCTAAAGACAGATCTGTCTTTATTGCTCCAATGAGTGCATTCTCTGAAGGCTAGAAGTAACCTGATGATGGCATGTGTATTCAATAACAGCCTCTACTCAACTGAACATCCTTTTGCTTACTATTTTTCAGGGCTATCAATTCACCTGCGTATTACTTGAGAAGAATGGCTATCATAGCTTTTGGACTTGGTATCATGCAGGAGGAATACATTCTGGAGTGATGGCAAGGATCCTGAAAAAAGGGAAAGCCTATTTCTGTAAGCAGTTTTCCTAATCTGTGCAACTGTAAACACAATTTCTGTGTTTATTCTTAGCGTCTGACATCATATTTGATCAGTTCTAAGCAAACAGATGAATGTAATGAAATTTTGTTGTACTGGTGTTGGCCTAATTGTTTAATGAAAAATCTGAAAGGCTGATGACGAGTGGAAAAGGGTTGAAGATTTATAACAAATCCTCAGGATCTGGAAAGATAAGCTCTGTGATGTGAGACTGAAGGAAAAAAGGACTTGTCACAGGGTAAAAGCATTTACATGAAACAAAACCTTGTGCTGTCAGTGAAGGAAAATGTGATGATAGCTTGGTTGGGAGCTCGAAATTGACCAACTGAGATGACAAATGGTGCACTGCTTTTCTCAGGGGAGTAATCAGCAGTTGAAATCACTTGACTGAGGAAGTGGTGGGATTTTTTTATTAATAGGTAAAAAACCCCAAACTTGTGTGTTTCAGAAAAGATATAGTTATAATAACACCTTTTGTTGGTGTGCTAGTAACACCTTGAGATGAGTCCACCGCAATGATTACACTGGCAGTGAGAACTGTGACTCACTAATTAAAGTTTAATATTTACTTTTGAAACAAACTTCTGTTCATACCAAGTGGTGACTTGAGGATGGTAATGATCAGAAGGGAATAGCAAATCTGAGAAAATACTCCTTCACTATTAACTATTCTGAGAAAAGTAAATTATGTCTATCAAGTATTTTTATCAGTGGGAGGAGGGCACTTTAAATGTTAGTTCTAAGTGGTGCTATTTGTTTTGTGAGTCATGATCCCATTGCAATGATTCGCTTGACAGGCAATGGCCAACTCCAAGTGTGTCCAATTCCACCTGCACAGAGCTCTCTTCTCACTGGCATTCCGCTTAAGTCTCTGAAAACCTAATCAGTGTAGCCAACAGAGCTGTGCATAGCTTCATGCTTTCCTGTTGGTGTGAGAGGAGGACCAGGGCAGGTTTGTGATGTGACCCACAGGACAATGAGAGGCAGGAGGACTGAATCAGCATGTGGCAGCTGAACACAACCGAGTCTTGTTGCTCTGTGGTAGCTCAGTTGAGTTTGAAGAGTAATTGCTCTCTAAGGAGCCTCTGGCTTTTGCTAAATATTTTGGTTAAAGAACTCTTACTGTGAAAACAGGTTGAGGGAGAGGAACACAGAAAGTAGAAGTGAGGTAAGAATAAATTTTGTTGGTTTTTTTGTGGCTGGTCAGCTCTCAGTTGTGCTGCTCAAAATGCTCAGCATTTATTGTAGTTTTTGTGTGTTCTGAAAGGTTATGGAATTCCACATTTTCTGAATGTAGAATTAATGTAATCACCCCTTGCTAGTGGCCTGTGTAGCACATTGTGTCATTCAGCACAAGCTACATAACCATCTTAGAAAGGATTTGTAACTACAAGACTAGATCTCTCTGAAGAAAACAGTAGTATTACAGCTGCAATTACAACTATAATTACAACTGCAATTAACAGTCAAACTCTTTCCATACAGTCTAGTTTTCTCATACCTTCTCCAGATACTTTGATGTTGACAGAAGGAAAATTATCTAAAGTATCTTCCAGGTTTTGGGCATCTCCCTCCAAGTTTCTATGGAGTCATTTGAGTAGTTAAAGGCACTGAAAATTGGATGGATTAATTCACTCCTACTTTATTATGTACAGACCATGGTTGATATTAGCAATGAACAAGGCTTGGTCCTCCAGTTTCTCTATTTTTATCTATTTTTAATTGTCCCTAGGTTCCTCAGGATAAGTGCTGCTATGCCTCTAAAAGCTGGTATCTCTGAGAAGAGCTGGTTTTGGCTATGGTAGTTACTACTCCAGGCATTGTAGAACTTTTTCTTCAAGGCTTTACACAGAAAGGTTCTGAAGACCCTCTTGGTCTTGCTGTCCATTCAGTCAGGTCAGTGGTTAGTTATTAACATCCCTTTGGGATCCAGTCTCTGTCTACCAGATAGGCTGTGGAGGCATCTTCTTTGGAGACCTGCTTTTTCTCCTGCTGACATCCTTGATCTCAAAGCCACAAGATGGCAGCAAAGTTCTGAGGAACCCCTTGGCCTCCTCCAGCATCAACAGTGCTACAAGGAGTCACCTCAAGGTATCAGCCCACTCAGAGTCACAGACAAACTGCAGCAAACCTTGGTAGTACAAATAATGATGCTCAAGGAACAAAATCATAAACCCTGTCTATGTCCACCTGTGGATATTGCCCTGCTGCCTTGTCAGCCATAAAACACATAGCAACATGTTCTAGACACATCAACTTCATGTTGAAATCGGACCAGTTTTCTTTATAAACTCACATTTTAATGTAATTTATATCATCACTCTCCAATGAGAATGAGATTCAGCACAGCTATATTAAGCCTGATAAAATCCAGAATGTCTCAAATTGTGATCTCCAGGTTTAAAAATTGACCAAAAATGGGGAATAGAGACCTTTCTGCTTTTCTTAAGCCTATGTAGAGCAAGCTTTGCATTATGGAGCTTTAATACACAAATAAAAAGATTTAAACCAGACATCCATAAAAGGTCATATTTGGAGGAGAGAAGAAAGAAGTGTGAGCAGAAAATAAAGGGAATAGTGAATGAATTTAGGTGATTTAATGTTGTTTGATTAAAATAATTAAAAAATCATGTTTTGCAGGGAGTGTAAAAAAACTGAAACATTTACATGTAAAATGTTTTTAGCTAAATGGCATATTTATGACAAAGGAAGCATGTAGAAAATATGATAGGTCCACATAGCACTTAACCAACTCTGTATTCCAGTTATGTATTCTTTTTCAAAACGAGAAGAACCACATGGATTCTTGTTAATATTTCAGCTGGCTTTGAAGTATGATTTATGCCAGCTCTGATTCTCAATTCCCAAGTGTGAAACCTGAGAGTTAGAGAAGCAAGCTTTAGAAGAGCCCACGTCGGCATCACCTCTCTAGCCTATGATGGCAGCTGGAGGCATCCAAAGAGTTAGAGTTAATGGCTTAGTATCTCATTGAAAATCAGTAGCAAGTGGTGTCCCTCAAGGGTCTGTAGTGGGACCAGTACTATTTAATAACTTCAGAATTAAACTGAGGAAGCTTTGCAGTTAGGAGTGATGTTTTGTCTTCTGACCTCTTCCCCATGTCATGTGTAATTTTGATTTGCATTGAGTGCCTTGGGTACTCCTCCCTTTTGTTGGGGATGAAAGAGATTGATTTCTGATGCAGTAACACAAGTCTTCACTTATCTCTATAGAAATATTAATCATTAGAATTTGTCCTAGTTTGAGCCAGAACAAGCTATTTCATTCCATATATATCTTATCCAGGATAAAACCAAGGGTTAGTTGCTGAGACTCGTACCCCAGGCTTGGCCCTTCAGGCCTCTTACACAAAGCCTAAGACCCAAGGAAGGCAGGTGCATGATTAATCTATTTAGCACTTAACAGCCAATACATAAAGGAGAGGTTTGGGCTCCCACCCTTCCTGGGAGTTGAGCATCTGAGCCATCTCGGGTGGTGGACTGGGAACTCTCCTGGTGAGGATCACAAACCTGGCTCTGCTGCTACAGGGCTCTGTTCTGCCTTCAATCCTGATTCAAGAGCAACTCTCCTGGTGAGGATCAGCAGCTCAGTTCTGCTGCTGCAGGGCTCTGTCTGTTCTTCGTTCAATCTCAATCCAAGAGTTCCTGAATCCAGTTCCAGGATCCAGCCCCAGAGTCTGATTCCCATCTGCTGGTGAGTCTTCCTGCCACAGCATTGGGTGGTGATGGTGAGGCAGCTGCCATCAAGGGGCTTTGGGTTTGGTATTGATTTTTGTACATATTTCATTTTATGGTTATTTTCATTAAAGTAATTTAAGCTTTCATTTCCAATCCACAAGCCTCTCTCTGTTAATTTCCCTTTTCCTTCCTGGAGTGGAGGACAAGGTGGGCAGTAGAGAGCATCTGTCACTGCATTAGTGGTTGGCTCAGCCCTAACCCTTGTCAGAATTATGCCTAACTAAACTATTTTTCTGGAAGATGCTAAAAAAGACTGCTGATTTCTGCTGATCTGTACAGATCTTAGGTTTTGTTGCAGCTCTTTTAAGTAACAATCTAAATACTGAACTACTGAAAGCTAGTTGTCCTCTGCTCAACTTTTGACTGTAGAGGTGCTAAGAAACAGCAGACAGGGTAGAGGATCAGTTGAAAAGATCAGCTTAAAAGATCACCTACTGGTTGTTGTGTGGAACATAAATATTGTTATTATTGTAACATTCTGATCATGATGCATGAGGAGGTGTAATTACAAAGGCAATCTCTCTACCCAGTAGTGTTCTTAGGTGAAGGATTCTCACTGGAAACCATACTGGGACATTCAAAACCTGAAACTAAGTGTAGGCTTTTAGTATAAACTACTTAAACATGTTTCAGATTGCTTGCTTCTGGTTAAGAACTGACTCCTAATGATTTTATGGATGCTTGATAAAGCATCTGTAGATCTGGTTGGTAAGGTCTAGTGAGCAGAAACTGACTTACTGAGGGCTGCAGGGAGGTTGGGCGAGCAATCTACATTACATTTTTAAGATGGAGTAAGGCATTCTTGCCAAACTGTTTTCTACTTCCTGCCCTTTGGACTCAAAATTGCATAGTGACTAACTATTCTAGAACCAGCAAACACCTGCTTTGGAGGATCTGTGATTATTCTCTGCTGTTCTCAATGGTACCTCTTATTTTATCCCACATGCCTTTCATTTCTCAGCTGTGTAATCTAAACCTGCACATTCTCCCTGTTGAAGGCTTAATTCTTTGACCTTCATATCAAACCTCTTTTCAATTAGTTATTCAATCCTTGCCTCAAGAGTTCAGTATTTAGAATGACATTTTCAAGATGGCTTTTTCTCAGTCACTGTCCTTCATTTCCTTGACATCTGGCCAGCACTCTGTGTGTGAAGCTATGCATACAATCTATTCCCTAACATCCTGTCTTTTTACAGTTCACAAGTAGCACAGCTTTGAGTAATTTTCCTACTCTTTTCCAAGTTCTTTTTCTCATTCTAACTCCTTGCTTTTAATTGAAATGATAAAAAAACAATTCATGGCTGGGTCTCTTTGGCTTGTGGGACACATGCTTAAATCGGCAGCAGTGGCATGTCAGCTACCTTTGAGGGAAATGATAAATTCTCTGTCTCTTAAGAAAAAAGCAGGAGTTGACTCAGCACAGGCTTTTTTGCTTGTGGAATATGATAGACATGGCCCAGCTTTTCTGCCTTCGTTTTCTTTCTCCCAGTTCCACTCACAGTGTAAATAGCAGATAGATTATTCAGCAGTATTGTTTAGTAGAGCCCATGTTTTACACCAAAAGCTTTTTCAAATGCTTGTAGCACTTTAAAGCACTTCAAAAATTGCATATTAATCTCTTTATGGACTCTGCAGCTCCCCTGACCTCAGATGATGCTGATAAACCATAATGCCTTATTCCCTCTGATTAACCTTGGGTGATGTAAACATTTGCTGACACATTCAGTGACGTGACACAATTGGACTGACTCCCAGAAAGTGACCATAAACCACTTCCTGCAAGAGCTTTTACTGGAATAGGAATGATGAAAGGAGTTCAGAAATAGTTCATACGTGCTCCACTGTAAGGATTCCCCAGATTGATAACACTGCTGTTTCAGTCAAAGCACATCTCCCTGTACAAAATGCCAATATTGTTTTGTTTGCAAGTTCTCAAGGGACTATTTTGTGCACAAACTCAGCAGCTAACTTGTACAGAAATAAAAAAGTCCTTCCTGTTTCAGGGTGTTCTGTGCAGTAGTTCTGCTCACCTGTCCTGGCAGGCTATGCCTTCTAGGCTGTTATCCAGAGCCAGATGCTGCTAGACATGTCAGCTTTCAGAGAGACAGCTGTATCCTGCATTTAAGGATGCTGACAAGGGGATGCCTTTATGCGCTGCTGTTATAGAGTTCTGATAAGCTAGCCTTGGGTACTTCATCCTATCCTAAACCATCAAGGAATGGCAGTTTGATGCGGTGTTTTTATCCTTTCCCACACTTGTGCCCATTGCTGTCCAGCTGCTTAGTCCAACATCTGGCAGAGGCAGGATGTTCTTTTCTTTGGTAACTTAATCTCTAACTTTGAAGCCACTGGCTAACTTCCTTTGGTTGTAGAAGAGTGAGCTGAGAGGCAGAGAAGCTGTGTCTGCAGGAGAGACACTCTGAGAGGCAGATGCAATTGCAGTGAGTGATATTTGTCTTTATCATGAGCTCATGCTGACAAATGAGGCACATTGTGTGCTACCTCTTGTCCTGAAGGTCTGTAAATACTGCAGTGTTGGAAGGGGTTAAAGAATAGATTAGGTGCTGTCAAGGATTTTGGTAGCTGAGTTATACAGAAAAGTCCAGCATTTAGGACCAACTAACTCAAACCAGGACAGCATCGTAAAGCGGGTGACATTTTGATTCTAGGGAGCTGTAAATGAAACTAGCTTAATTAATAGCATAGTATTTTATTATCAAATGAATGTTTGGCGTTCTCTATAAAAATGAGCAGTGTGTGAATCTGTAGTCACCTGGCTCTAAGTAGCAGGCTTTTCACTTTTGGATTCTGAAACACTCCAGAAAAATTGTTTTTTTTCTTTCATGTGAGAGGCTTTTCATGCTTCCCAAAGTAAGCCTCTTCTGCTGACAGGTGAAGATTCAGATTTGAAGAATTAAACTTTTTTTCAGAAGCTTTTAACATAAGCATGACTGAGTGATTTGTCAATACCATTATAACCTCTTTTCTTGTGTGTGTGATTTATGGCAGAAAGGAAAGTTGAACTATACTTCTGTTTAAGTCTGGTCAAAAGATCTTTCCTTTTGTTTAGTGACTGTAAGAAAAGTTAGTTCAGAAAGTTTCAAATATTGTTTTCCAAGAGGAAAACTGGATTTTTCATCTCTGTAACATAATACTTGGCAGAATTGACATTGAGGAAATCTGAAGTGGAAAGTTTTGTATTTCCCTTTGAGCTGTCATGAATCACTGCATTTTGCTCACCTCTATCTCTGGCTTGTTTCACCAGCAGGTGAACCCTGCATCCTGCATCTTTTGTGATCCATTGCAGCCCTTTCCTGTATGATTCTGTAAGGACAAGAGAGGGAAGGGAAGGAGGAGGTGCATTAGTGTTGACAAAAAGCTCCATGAAATTCTCTTCACTGTTTTTCTGATTTATATTGATGCCTTCATGGGGATATAAGGTTTGTTAAAAGTCACCTTTAGTGGTTTTTACACCAACAGAGATACAGAGTTGTTGGTCAAAGCAAGCTGGCACATCTGAATAATAGAATTAAAGGTAAGATTGAGCCCGAGTTAGTAGTCTCATAGAAGATTAAACAGTATGTGTAAAATATTCATTAGAGCCACTAGTGACTTTTTTCCAGGATAGTATAGATGCTTTAACGACCCTCTTGAGGATTTCCAGACATGCTTCCTAATTATTGGGAGACTTATTTTCCTGTCTCCTGCTCACCCCACTTCAAACACAGTGCTTCAAAACTTTGCAGCCAATTAAGATTTTCCTTCAGAGACAAGCCTGCCTCTTCATCAGCTATTCTTAGCTCATAAAAATTGTGCTGACATGTGGGAGAATCCTACCTTTCATGAGTCTGCCAAAAGCCACCCAGCAAGCAGAGTGGAGGAAGATACAAAGTGGAACCATGTGCTCTAGCTTCACCAGATGAGTAGATAAAGATCCAGACCACAGTTGGTATGAGAGCACATTGTGAAGCAGCAGGTGTCACCCCATGGACATTTATGCCTTGTGGAGGCTCTGTTGGCCTCCTGGAAGGGAAGCCAAAGGTCTGCAGTGCTGCCATGGTGTCAGTTGTGATCTTCAGGAGCTTGGGTTTCTTGGAGAGCATCAGAATCTCTTTAATGGCACTCAGAGAAGAAGTAGAGCACACCTGGTCTATAAGCCTGAAGAGGAGCTCTGCAAAGCTGATGTGGATTGGTGTGGATCATGCCCACAGAGCTTATCTGTAAAGTTTGTTTCCTCCAACTGTTGCTTTATCCAGTAGGTCTAGTATTGTAATGGATAATGCTTTGCTTGACAATAGTACTGCTGAAATGAATAGGGGCAGGTGTACTGTAAACTGAATATTTGAAAGGGAATATTTGAAAGAGTCTGACCCAAGAGACTGACCTTTTGATAGCTAAGCTTTGTAAAACTCCACCTCTAAGCAGACACTAGACCTCTACATCTAGGCATGAATGCTTGATTTCATAGGAGGTAAAGGAAGTTTTAATAGCTGAGAGTTTCTTTGACATTAGAGAGCATTTTATGCTGTTGTTTGTTTTAAAGTCCTCATTTAGCCATGAAGAAAAGCTATAATAATAACTATGATGAGGAACAAATTATACCTGAAAATCTTTTTATTGAAAACAGACTGAGTTGTTGCATAGATTAACTTGTAAACAGGTGGGGTTTCTTTGTCTTTTTGTAGTATTGTGAGCATTGCTACTGTGAATATAAATCCCCCACATGGCCATTAGACATGGAGCAGGATATTTATTTTTTAAGTAAGGGAAATACCTATTTTATTTACCACTCTTTTCTATAAAGCTTTTTAGGGCACAATGAATGGATTTTCATTTTTATATATCTTTAAAAAGCAAAGAGAAAATAGAGTATGGTAACCAGCCACTATACGTTATCTGTCATCCCAGGACTAATAAACCCATTTACCAGGCAGAACAGGGCTTTCAAGTTATGTTTTCAGAGTTGTAGGAAAGAACTTCAACTCTCCTTGCTTTGGGCTTTTGAGTCTTCTCTAGCTTACCCTTGATGATGTTGGTCCCATTCTGATGCTGAATGGAATAATGTTGAAATGTTCCCATTTCTGTAGCCTGGTAAAAGCATTTCCTGCCCAACTCTAGCCTCTAACTGTCTATGGAAGCTGGTGTTCCACATGTTCTTTTTGAGGAGAGATCATTGATGTATTAAAACCAGTCTGGTGAGAACAATGAATGCATTTAACCAGTGGCATATGCACTTTGTTTTTGTTTTTGCTATTATATTGGAAGCATTTTAACCTTTAAAACCCAGTGAGTCACTGCTAGGGTGGCTGCAGATAGTTTTGTGATAGACTTCAGGACTTGTGTGAGCCCAGAAGAGCAGTGTCAGTTCATCTGCTGCCTTAACGCTTTTGTGCCACTGGAAAATCAAAACTGAAATCAGGAGAAAGCAGAGATGCTGAGCAGTGCATATCCTGGTGGTGTCCTTCTCAACCTGGTGCTCCATGGACACTTGACGGCTAGAACTTTAGATAAGATAGCAAATTTCCTTCTGTGTTGGTTTTGCCACCATGGAATGTTTTAATCTCCAAGTTTGGGTTTTTGAAATACAGCCAGGAAGAAAAAAGCAGGAAGGAAGAGAATTAGAAGCTGTTGAGTTTCTTCTATCAGGTCTTTTCTGCTTTGTGGCAGTTTCAGCAGCTGAGCATTCCTTAAACAACATTTCACACTACTGTTGTGCTCTTTAGCCTTTGAGAGCGGAGCTGCCCTCTGCCAGCAAGGGCTCACCCTGAGCACAGTCCAGCAAGTAAAACTTGAGCAATCATGTGGGAAGCACCTCATCTAAAAGATGCTATTAGGAAGAAAATTACTGGACTTGAGGCTCATCATTTTGAGTTCCCGTTAATCCAGACAGATAGATGTAATCAGGACTGGGCATATCTCCTTTCCTGTGTGAACGGAGCTTCACTGTTCACAGATCATAAACTCCTCGGGAATAATTGGCTTTTCTAGTTGGTTGTTTAAGGTTTTTTTCTTAAAACAGGACTGATAACTGTACAGGCTCTTGCACACTTTAGTAAGCAACTCAGCTTCACAGAGGTACAAACCACAGTACCCAAACAGTACCAATCTAACCCCATCCTATCACCACGGAAATAGTAGAATGAGGAGTCTCACTAATCTTTGCATATCTGCCTGCAGCTCAGGATCAGTAGCTGACCACAGGCTCACTTGTCCTGCCCCTCACTCCAAGCATGTCCTCCAAATCCATGTATGCTGTCTTGACTGTGTGGCTGTGTGTTGTGGTTATACCATGAGGTATTTGCAATAATGATAGTTTGTTGTAAATATTAACAGACACAATAGAGCACTGCACACCTTCAGAGTAGTTTTGATTTGATTTTTGTATGTGTCAAACAGGGAGTTTATTTCATCATGTAATGATTTTGAGTTTTGGCATAATACCCTGATGTTATCCTGGCCCTGTGATGTTTTCAGGATTTCTGATGACACTTTGATTCTACTCCAGAACTGTTGTTCCATGAGTTTAATTCTGCACTTCTAAAGTGTGATAACAATGATACCTTTATCACTGCTGCTAGTTTCATTGAGTACGGAGAGAAAATGTGTCCATTATTTCTCCTTTTGCTCAGTTCTGTTAGTCACAGCTATTTAGTCTGTTTTGACTTTTTCACTCCTTGTTCAATTCTCTCCTCCTTCCAGCCTAATTATGACCACAGTTCTGGGAATTGAGAGGATTTAATTATTCTAGTGACATAGGAGCTGAAAAACAACGCAGCTAGAGCCTATTTGCATGATGACTAATTTCCAGCCTTTGTTTTAAGTTTTGGGAGCTGAAACATGCTTTATGCTTATACTTATGCAGAAAGGAAGAGCCTTTCCTTCTGAATGAGGGCTTACAGGAAATGTATCCTGAATATCTGCCCTGCTAAGAATGGGAAAGAGATACAGGCACTGGCTTAGTTGGGGTAGGAGCACACTGTGGGAGTAACAAATCATGACTCATCCCTATCAGACATGCAGTGTGAAACGGGACTGCAAAATGGCTCACAGTCAGGGGGTGATCCCAGACCAGCAAACCCCTGCAAGAGTCCAAGCTATGTGAAAAGCAAGAAGATAAGGCTGACAAGAACTCCTGTGCTTGGGGTGATTCTTTTCCAGGGGGAGCAGGAGAAGGGAACCCTCCACAACTGCTGTTTCCACTGAACAATCTCACTGATTCTAGTTTTGTCTCTATTTTCTGTGGTTGTGTTCTGAAAGTCAAGATTCATGTTCTGAAATGCATGAATACATTTACCATTTCTGTAGCAGTATTTGATGGCTTTCAGCTCAGTGTTTTATCATTTTGTGCCTATACATTTCTGGACTGTACAGAGTGTCCCTTCCATTGAGTTAAGTGTTTGGGTTCCTGCCTGCCTTCATGCCCTGCCCTGCACTCCTCATGCACATGGGCCTTTGGTGGGCTGATGGCTCCTGTGATGGTATCATTTGGCTTCCCCCCACCTGCTATTGCCTTGATGAAATGAGCAGGTGGTATTGTCTCCTTCAGGAAGACTAATGGTTGCCGAAATCATTATCATATTCTGTGACTTCTCATTTGTGCTGCTTGTGCACATGTGTGGAGCCCCCATCTGGGAAAGTCTTAACCTTTCAGTCCTTTTCATCTATTCCTTAATTTACTAGTCAAACAAAAACCAATCTTGATGCTCTCAGCCCATTGGATTTGACTCCTTCAGATGTCCCAATGTTGCTATTTAAAGCCCCAGTGAGGAAATGTCAGAGCTCTTGCCATTTGCAAGTTGGCAGCTGAGTCATTTTTGGACTTTTCCTCTGCCTCTGTTGGGTGTTGTGCCAAAAACCCAGAGAATGACATTTGGCAGGTCTTGGTGTTTGCTACCGGAAATGTACAGGAAAGCAGAATGTTAATTCAGAGAGGGGAACTTTGCAAGATAGAAGTGCGTAAGGAGGACCCTCCTTAACGGACAAAAATCTCTCAAACCCTGTTCCACTCTCTTGTAACTATACACAAGCGAACATTCTTTCCATCTTGTGCAGTTTAAAATACCTTCTTTAATACCCAGCCCAGCTTTCAGTTTATACAATAAAGACAGCAGGATAGTGTAAACTGTGCCTAAAGCTATTTGGATTTATGTGGGATTTTTTTCCTGACTATATTAGGGAAAAAAAATCATCTTCTATGGAATAAAATTGAGTTGACTTATGCCAACTCTGTGGCCACACTAATTTGATCTAAAGTCTGGTAGATCTAAAAAGGTGAGGGTGGGTTGCCTCTTAGGGATATTTTTTTTGATTCTGTGTGATAGATGCTTGATTTTTTTTTTTCTGTGATGGTCTGGATTTTTTTAGTACAACTTGTATCAAGTGAAGAATATAAAAATGACTTACAGCAAGGAAAGGAATTTTGTCTGAGATCCAATTTTTAAAAGGAAGTCTTTTACTTGCAATGCCAGAATGCAAAGGGAGCAGAAACTACAGATCATATCAGCTGCAGCAGCAGTTTTGAACTAGAGAAGATCACTATTGAGCTGCATCAAAATACTCATTGGCACTGGAGGTCTTGATCGGAATCTCTCCTTTAGTGCTTTCAGCCTGTGTTTCTATCTTGTCTAAATTTCGTTTCTATGGAATTAGCTATAGTAAACTCAAAAAAAAAAA
>VWZO01007198.1:603628-746551 GCA_013396975.1 Bucco capensis
GCTCAAATGACCTTCACACCTAGATATATTTAAATGAATTGGACTTTGCTGAAGGAAGGGTCAGCAAATGAATCCTAAACCAAGCAGGAGGAGAAAGAACAGTAACAATGCAATTGAGACTAAGTGACAGTAAGAATCAGTAACTTTACAATATTGAGTATTTCTCTTCAGAAGCTTTTGCAGAACACAATGAATCAGCATTTGTTCACCACTCACCCTTCAGGCAGGGGAATCAGTGGTGTGCAACACTCAGAATGAGTCTGATTAAGTTTCATGTAAGGGAATTCCTCTGTGAATATCCTTTGTGCTGCATTCACACCTGCTGAGCTAGGAGAAACATAACAGCTCCTTTCATTGCTCTGGTTAGAGCCTGTGACAAGGGTGACATCATTGCTAGCACAGACATTTTAACTCCAGGCTCTGGAGCCAGCCTTTCAGACTCTTTGACAGAGAAATATCTGAGCATCTATCAGTGATTGTGTTAATTAGGTGGCCCAATTCAGTTTACAGGTATACAGCAGGTTACATAGCTTCTGCAGAAGCAGCCTCTATCAGCTGAGCTTTGTTAGCCATTGACTTCTCAAACGGAGATATGTCTCTTATGAACAGTGACTTTATGCTAGTCTGAGCTCTAGCTGAACTTTTGCAGTACCTCTGGGATTTGAGTCTCAAAGGCAGGGTATGCAAAGCCTTGGCTTCTTCTCAAATCCTCAGACAAAGGACTCCACAGATGGCCTCAGTGAAGCATGAGTTTTCAACTTTTTCAGTAAGCAAAAGGGAAAAAAAATCATTAAGTGAGACTTATGAGTACAGATCAACAACAGTGTATTATTCTTGGCTCTCTCAAGACATCTTTGTTCCTTGTTGCCATTGAAACTGTGAAGAATAGGAAGAAGACTGTGTGAGAAGGAAGAAGGAGGCGTTGAGGAGCAAAGAGGGGGATGGGGAAACCCATTACATTATATCTTCTGTGAACTTCAGATTCTAGCAGAGTAGAAAACAACTTTCTGAATTTTGTTTGGTTTTTTTTTTTGCTTCATGGGGTTTGTGTGAATACAGTTATGAGTGTTATCATTGCATGAACATTTTATAAACAATTCATTTCCACAAAATAGAAAACTTGGATCACATGGGGAATGGCTTAATTATGCAGTAAATAAGTGAAAGCAGTGGATGGATTTAACCAGAAAATGAACTGTGTCAGGAAAAAGATTGGGGGGGGGGGGGGGGAAACCAATCAGTCACTTTCCTGTGTAAAAGCCAATTCCCAGGTCAGGACCACCTCTGTACTGTTCTATTTTTGTAACTTCTTAGTAAAAAAACAGGTCTTTCCTAATTGGAGTTGCAGGGAGCAGTGGTGATGCACGTATCTAGCAAGTGTAATGGGAGTCATAAAGGATGTTTGCCAGCTCATGTTGTGACTGCTCTTGGGGGGGAAGGGAATACTGGCAGTGACTGTAACAGAACATCCTTTTATTCTGCATTATAAAGTAGTCTAATGAAGTATTTCTAATGAATCTCTATAAAAATGTACTGATCTGTGTGCTACTTATCATATTGTATGCTTTTTATTGGTAATGTTTCTGAGAAGGTGAATCCTTCTTGGGTCTTAGTTCCTGAGGGAGTCAATGGAAATATTTATCTTGTTTAATCTGAATTAACTATTACTGGCCAGAAGAGCCTGGTTTTACACACTGCCTTATGGGATTTGTCCAGTCACTCTCTCAGGGTGTAGACAGCTAGATCAAGGACTTGGTATTTTTTGTAATATGCTTCAGCAGTAAAGGAGAGGGAAAAGCTCCGTGTGGATTTTTGTGTGCTTTTGGGACCTAGAGACTCTGTGTACACTGATTTTCTTCACAGCAGAAACTTGTTTTAAGCTATCCTACAAAAACTTCCTGTTGCATCACTCAGAGCATCATTGGAGATGACTAAGGGAACTACACTCTTCCAATTCCTCTGCTTCCTGTAACTCTTACATCAAGACATGCAATAACATACACAACATCCTAACATTTCACTTCCACACTCCTTTTTCAGTGGCAGCATAAGACCTTAAAGAAAGGTTACAACTAGAGACATTCTCTTAATTCTCTTAAATTCAGGCAAGTCTAGTGGATGCAGTAGGCGTATAGATTTTTACTAGAGATGGCTCTAAAATAAAGCTTCACATCCAAGCTTTTAAACCTCTGCAAATGACATCTGAAGACTGGTGTTTGGCTTTTGTTTGGAATGATTCCCCCTGTCCCCAAACCTGTGATTCAATGACTTGTGACAGCACAGCCCTGTGCTGCTTAACAGAAGGGTTTGCAGTGCTCCATGGAGCCTTGCTGTCCTGTAGGCTCAGAGCTGATTGTGGGCAGAGGTAACTAATCACTGTAAGGTTGAGATGCATTCAATGCCTTTATATACAGCAGCAATCTTAATACATTCTTTAGAGTTCAGTGCAATTTCAGATGAAGGCAGATAGTACAAGGAAAATACAATGAGACTAGAAGGCTTTGTGCCCCTATGGAGTGTATATGTCTGTGCTCTATTGACATTAATGGGGCAGGCTCATGTATCAGCATTACTGGGACTCAACACAACTGAATTGAATGCATTAGTGGAAGGCATTAATGGCAATTAACATTTTCATATGAATGCTATAACATCAGACCATTGATTGCCAGGCTGATAACTGCAGCATTCAACTCCAAGGGATGTCCTGCACCTGTTGATCTCAGGACAATGACAGTCCTCAGGAACCCCAGCCTGATTCCCAAACAGAGGTGCAGTGTGTGCCATGGAGAGCTGTGCTGCTCAGCAGCAAGGCAAGTTCTTCACAGGTGACACTCTGGCTTCCGGTCTGTAAGCAAATAGGGAAAGCTTTTGAGGTGAGTTTTGTACAAAGTGTATTCCCCACCAGATAAGTAAAATCAGCAGAAGACATTCTAGAGTTTGGAGATTCATTCAAAGCAAAAGTCAGATGAGTTTATATAAACAGCATATCAAAAAAGGCGGGTGGGGGGGAGCCCAAAATTTTAATGAACCGCTAGGAAGTGAAAATGCTGTGGTTTACACAGCTGTTAGGTGGGGTGGAAGTGAGGTGGAGTGGCCTAAAGCCACTCCTCAGCTACTACAGCTCTCTTGGCAGGAGAGGAATTAATCTTTTCATTATCTACCTTTGATGAGTTTGGGGCAAAGGCAGCATCATTTCCAGCTAAATCTCAGCTTCAGATTACAGACTGAAGAGAGATTTTGATATAGTTTTCAAATCTATCTAAACTGTTATATTTTCTATATTAATCTCTCTTTTATATGCACAGTTCTAAGGCTGTCTAATATGCACACACAATACCTACCTGCTGCTGGAGAGTATCTGTTCCTTGCTTGTATGTCCTTTTAATCCAACCTTGTATGTGACTCTTAAAACAGTGTATTGTGAAAAGAGTAAAAGAAAAGATTTTAACTGCTTTGTACACTGATCTGCAAGAAGACAAAGTAGGGGACAAGAGTAGATCATGCTGAGTGAGGAAAGTGAGGTGACCTTGGTTGCCTAGTGGTGTTTTATCAATAGGAACAGGGCTAACTCTAGTGTCTTGCCTTCTGGGAAGGACAAAGAATGTTTTCATTTGCAGGGAGATGAAAATGTTTTGTTTGTTCAACTGTGGCTGCTGAATAGGTAATACAACTCTTGGCTTGGCTGTGCTTTGAAAGTTGAAGCATCACAGACCTCATTTATGTTTACTCCTAATACTGGATGAAGTAAGGCAGGAAGTGAACCTCTCTCAAAAACTCCAATTTTCACATCCTAACCCCTAATCCTTGGCCTGAGGTAAAACCACTTCAGACAGCTCAGTAAAGCCAGGGCTGGTCCCATAAATCAAATTTCCAGAGCAGACATTCTGCACATGAACTGGTTGCTTGTACACCAATCTGTACAGACAATTTTTTTTCTTTGAGTTCATTCTCTTATTTTTATTGTCTCATAAATACGTGCTGCTGTTTGCTTGGGCTTTTTTTACCATTTTTAGTATGTTTTGGAAATTGATGCCTGTGAATCAAAAAAATAATGGAAAAGTAACTCAACCCAGAATTCAAGAACAAAATGCTATGAGGATTACAGCTTTTCTTTGTCAGCCAGGAGGAAGACACTCAGTGACAAGAGCGATGAGTGTCTCTGGCAGGCAGTAGGGAGCAGCTCAGATCAATGTACCATTTAAGCAGAGTAGTTTGCAAGTAAAAAGTTGTTTTTCTGCTTTGTAAATGTGACTTACAGAGCTATTTTTGGCTTTATTGAGTTCATAGATTTATAGAATGTCCTGAGCTGGAAAGGACCCAGGAGGAACATTCAGTCCAACTCCTGTCTATGCATAGGACAGTCCCCAAATTACACCATGTGCTGGAGTTGTCCAAAGTGTTTTTACTTCAGACTTGTGAATATAGTTTGGGATGTGAGAAGCTGTGTGGATTTCTGTCAATGTGTTCAGATGACACAGAAATACCTTAACAGTGTAAGGTGGGAAAAGAAGGTCTGCTCAGTTCAGGGCAGTGTATTCAGCTGAGTTCATGGGACAGCATTTAATTGTAGTTTGTAGGAAGAGCAGACAGTTTACTGTTATTAAATTGTGACATTCCATGGGAAGATTGTGAAACTTGTGGGGGAATAGAATGTTTCAGTTTTTACAGAACGTTTGTGCTGTGCATGCAGTGAGAAATGCTTTGTTTGGGTGGATTTTTCCTCATTTAGATGCTCTAAAATATTCTCCTGATGTTCCTGCCCTGTGATGGGAGCCCTGCCTGCTTCCCACAGAGCAGCTATCTGATAGGCTGCTGCTCCCAGGGCCAGTACTGTAGAAATGCAGGTTTTGGTTAGGTGCTTTAGCAGATGGATGGATGGCAGTGCTGTACCTGTGCCTGTGGGTAGAGTCAAGAGGTTTGTGCTCCCACTGACTTTATTTAACCTGCTTTTCGTTTGGTGCTTTTCTGCAGTCAGAGGGAGTTTCACTTGTGCAATGAAGAAAGGGAAAGAATACCAGGAAATCAAATTAAAGCTGAGGGCTGCAATTTTTATTCAGGACTGCATTTTACTACTCAGCCTCTCTTTATTTCTTCTCTGATATAGTTTACTAACCTAGAGAGTTAGAAAATTAATCGCAGAGTTACAACACTAAAATCCAACATATGACCTAAGAAGATTACCTGAGCCTCAGTATAGGATAAACAATGTCAGGTTTAAACTTCTTGACAATCATAATCTTTTTTGTTATAGCCCAAGTGAGTCTGTATCACATTCAGTTTGTTGCTTCCCTCAGATCTGGTGAAAAACAATTTGTGTCAAAAAATAGCTGTTAAAAGAGGATTTCAGCCATAATGCTTAGTTGATTGAACTATTCTGTTTTGCAGTGCAGTCATAGCTACACAATATTTGGATTATTTTGGGTTGTAGTAGCTGACATTCAAGATAGGAAGTTGATAAAGTTTTAAGAGGGGTTAGCTGAAGGCCCAGCATCATGTAGGAAGCCTCTGACACTCTATTGGAATAGAGTTGGGTTTGGTCCTAGTCTATTGATACACCATAGTGTGGTATGATATACCATGGCTGAAAAGTGATGAAAGGACTATGACTGAAAGAGCAATTCAATGGAAGAGTTTGTTTTTAAAGAGAAGAAGGTTTCTTTATTAATTCTATTAATAAAATATTTGGGTCTATTTTGGTCTTTCCTATAATGAGGTTTTTGACAGCACCCAATAGGTTATAGTGTGTTTTACTTCACAGAATTTAAACAGAAGCTTCTTGACAGCTCTGCTTTTCTATGGTGATTTTTGTCTTTCTGTTGTTTTTAGTCCTTTTATTAGTGCATTTTTGTTTCTTTTAACTAATCAAGGAATGCTCACATCTGTTAGGAATCAGATGGTCTAGTAGCACCACTTTTATTAATTATAGCACTATTTTTCACAGCTAAAATTCTGAGGAAGGAGTGTCTTTTGTATTTGGAATTGTATCTGAAGGTAAATTCCATGGCACAGACCTGCTCCAGGTCCACCCAGCTCTGGAGGAGTCTAACCTCCACCAGGGCCTCAATTTTTAGTTTGTTTTCCTATGAAAACAGAGTTTACATGATGTATTCCTTTCCTAGTCTTCTCTTCCTGTGCCCTCCTTCCTGCATGAACAAATTCAGGATGTTTATAGAAGTAGGAGGCAATTCCTCTTCTGAAGAAAAGGTTCCACTAGAAGCTCTCCCTTTCCTAGGCATGGGAGAATTCACATGGAAGAGCTTCTCGTGTGCGTGGGACTCTGCAGCCTCTCTTCCCCACATAAATTCTTTGATCTCTAAGGAAGGATGAGGTCACACTTAGTGCTGTTAAAAAGTCATTCAACAACTGTACTGAAAGTCAGCTTTCATCTATCCTGATCTTCACACAACTGTTGTTTACCTCAGAGCTCTTCAGGCATGCAAGATTGTGCTAGAAATGTGTTGTTTTTCTCAGTATTGCTGACCAGCATTGTGTTTATCTTGTGCTTAGATGCATTCAAGCCTTGTTTGCTTAAGAGATTCCCAGTGCGGTGCTCATCCTTACACCCATTGCCAGACTTCATGCAAGTAGGATGGCAGCAAGTTTCAGGCCAACAGTTTGGAGTTGCCCATGGAGTTTCCCATGCTAGAGTGCTCACCTTTGAACAGAAGATCATCACCCTTGCTTTGCAACTTGAAAGCACTCTCAGATGTCACCTGTGATAATTTGTAAGCTGTTTGTTAGGGCAGATGGAGGCCAGGAACTTGGATCTGAGAGGCCATGGCTGTTAGATTCTGCTCTGTTGTGCTTTGCAGTTCCTAACCAAACCCAGTTCCTGAGCATCATCACACCTGAGTTATCAGGAAACTCATTCCCTGGTTGGATTGTTATCATTAACCCCAGGACAAACCAAACCCAAAATCTTGGATCCAATACCTCCCCATTCCCTGAGTGAAGGGAGAATTCCTATCCAGCTGATGTGACCCAGGCTATGGTAGCTAGTGCAGAAGGATTTGGGAAGAAGCAAAGTGCAACCAACTAAGTTGTTGAGGTTACCATTTTTGCTTATAAAACAGCTTGTCCTGGTTCTAAGGAGGTGTTGCCTCCAAGGCTATGTGTGTTTGCCTGGGTGCCTGTCACCTTTGCCTTACCATCATAGCTGCAGATGACAGAGTCCTGTGCAGCTAAAGACAGCACATATGACTTGCAAAGGAATTACAGGAAACATGATTCTATTTCTCAGAATCTCCTCCACAAAGATGAGAAGAATACACCAAAACAAAGCGTCCCAAGCACGTAATGGTCACACATTCCTCGTCCTTTTGCCCTCCAACACTATATTTAGGATGTTCGTTTGATAGGACCATGTGTGTCTTTTAAAAACAAGGCCTGCATCCGCTGAGAGGAAAGGCCTTCTTTGGTGGGAGATGCTCATGGAAACAGATTTTTCATCTCACTTTATTCCTTCTAAATTCATGTTTTTATTGCAGGGTCAGCCTTGTTTGCATCTGAAGTCAATTAAAGATTAGTCATGGTCTTAATGAAAATAGGACTGAGTTTCCAACAGTAGGTCCTTAAAAGAGAACCTGAATTGAATGTACTATAACCACTGCAGGAAGTTCATCACTGTTAGTTCTCCTGTGTTTTTTCTCTGTACCTTTTTATTTAATGCAAGGAGCCTATTCCAGCTATCTACTTCTCCAAAGAGCTTCTTTCAAATATCTCCTTTTTAAGGGTGTTGAAGTGTTGTATGTCCCCACAAAATAAATGTAGAAGTTAGAGGAGTCAAAAGTCTTTGTGCATGGCAGCGTAGTTCTTGTATTTACAGGTACCAAATGCTTTATTACAGGAAAACTCTAAAGAAAAGGATAAATCTATATGGGGAGCAGGTCATGTAAACAGAGCACAGAAAGAAATAGAACCAATCCAGGCAGATTTTGTTTCCTCTCACACAATCATGTTGCTACACACACGTACACCTTCTTGTGCAATCCCTTTTTTGTTTTCACAACTAAATCTGCTACAAAGGATTATTTGCTCTTTAAAACTGGCCTTTTGGTACAATTTATCATTGCTCCACATCATGAGATCTTATCACACTTGACACAGTCATTGCTTGGTAACTTACACATAATGTAAGTTACATGATGAATTTTTAGCATTTACAGCTGTTCAGAACAAGTCAGGCAGAATCTAACAGATACTAAATCTCATTTAGCTTATCCTAGATGGTGGAATTCTTTTAGAGTCAAGCAAGCATTCCCCACAGATCAATGCAAACCATAGACTTTGAATGACACAAATGACAGGTCAATGAACTGAGTATTTTTCTATCAACACATAGGAATTCCATGGATATTAGGCTTCCTAGAATGTTGCCTAGCCCTTGAGTCACACTTCTTTTTTGTACCTAACTCATTTTTCAAACCTTTTTTTTAAGCTGGAGATAGTATAATTAGTGATCAGTGGTCTTAATTTTGATGATTTTAGTTATTAGGCAATAGTGTTTTGCATCTGTAATGATCAGTGGTAGTAGAGATCAAGGCATGACTGAAGGCATTTTAACAGATTGTCAGAACTGAGGGTGTAAATACACAACCAACATTTTTGTGCATTAGCAAAGAATTCATGTGTGTGTGATTATGTCTATATATACATAGCTATTGAGATTTTGTATTTTCATATCCCTTCAGAAGTATTTATCTGCATAACTGTAGTATGTCTACTGGTTTGTGTGTAGCTCTTCAGTACTAAGACATATACAATAGCCTGTGATATAACCCAAATATTTGCTTACTAGACAAGTATTGCAAAAGCTGTCTGTTTTAATTCATATGCTGGAAGATACTAGAAGAACCAGGTGATCATGATAACACCTTGCTCTCAGGAAGTTGCTCTAAGGTACCAAGTAGCTGAGAGTATTTTCATGAGGTCTGGGTGTGATTTTGTCCAGAGCTAGCACAAGTAGAAGGAGACTGCAATTGATGCTGGATCTTTTCTGGAAGATTTCCAAGGACATTTTGAACAGGTGGAGGAATTCAGGTACCTTAAAGTCAATAGTAGGTGTTCAGCATGGTCTGGAAAGGTTCAGGTGTGTATCTGAATGAAGTGATCTTAAAAGTCTTGGAAACAGAAAGAAAAATATTGTTCATAGTATTTTACCTCCAAAAGAACTTTTTTTTATTGAGGAAGTTCCACAGAGAGCAGCTTTGAATAATGTGCTTTGTGCCTATCAAGCAGCCAACTGGATGAAAATTTTCCTATGTTGCCCTGAGTAATCTTCATTATAACACACTCTGGGGAAAAATAGACTGAAAATTTCAGAAGTAATTTCTTTCATTTCTTTTTAACCTTAGAAGCAGTAGAATGGAAGTAAATGTTTTTAAAAAGTGTCTCTGAGGTGTCCTAATCCTCATAATTTGGCATATCTATTTCTGAAACCTATTTCATATTAACTTTTGTACAAAGTTTTATTGTAGTCCTAAACAAGTGTTATTCCATCATCATCATCATCATCCTGGGTGCTATCTGAATGCTTCTCATTAAATAGCTGTGCAAATGGCTGGGAAAATGCCTGTTTTGTTACAGTGCAAATTTCATAAACTAGTTATGGCTTGTATTTACACTTTTTCCCAGAAGAACACATGGCCTCTTGCCATATTGGCTTTGTTTCTTCAGTGAATCACTCATAAAGGAAATCCAACTTGTGAAGTAATGATTTGATATTCCCTGTTTGGTTTTTTTTATTTTCTTTTACAAAAATTATCCTGTGAGTTAGAATGATACTTTTAGCCCCAAACCCAAACAAACAGTAATTCACCCATTTCAACTAAGCAGCAAGGTTAACTTTCTTTTGTGATAGAAAAATCATATCAGGATAATTCTGTGTGCTTCAGATAGATAAAAATATGTTTGTTTATAACTAGGATAACTTGCAGTGGATATGGAGAGCAGAATAAGGGAGTTGTGGGAAACAGCAGTCATCTTATTTTTAGTGGTAAGAAAGGATTGACGCCACTTGTTTACCAGCAAAGTTGGTAAGAGAAAAGGATGAGTGTAGGTAGAGATCTCTTGGTGCAGCCACCACCAAAGCTGTCCTGATGATGGCTCTGCAGGACTGGGGCTTGAACACAGCTGAGGGCTGAGTTTGTCTGCTTCGAACCACTGCCTTTGGGCTTTCCTTGGAGAATGGACCTGCAGGTACATGGACATCACACATTAATCTGAGCTCACAGAATCACTAAGGTTGGAAGGGACCTCTAAGATCATCAAGTCCAACTTGTAGCTCATTGGTACCTTGGGTATCTATCTTTCTGTGATTTTTATCTGTTTTCTCATTATTGGAAATGTTCGCTTAATGGTCAAGTGACTAATCAAAAAATATAACACATTATTAGAAACTGTAAGTTTTTAATCCTTATTCGATAATTAATAATGAAGTTACCACTCTTGAGATTCAGATTAACTTCTTTTAATCTCTCTGTTAGCATTTTTAGAAGGCTCTTCCTTTCAGTTCAGGTTTAAGATTGAAAGATTACTTTTTACAGATGAATTCTCAGTTCCCTGTTTTCTGTGAATTTCTGCTAAGTGAAAGCACCTTTAAAGTATCTTCTTGGACCTTACTGAATGGAGGACAGAACTGTAAGCCATATAGACAATTACAGAATGTTCCTATGGTTCTTGTTGAAAGGAAATTGAACCTGCTGCTCAAAGGCCATACAAGTTTAGAGTAGCTGAAGATAATGACTCAATCCATTCCCTGTATCTTCTTCCACACTGAAGCCTTAGTCAACAGTTACTCATGACTTTTAATTAGTCTGAAATTGAATGCAGCCCTTCCTCCTTCAGGAGCTCATGTTTTTTTTTCTCTCTGCAGTAGAAAGGCTGATGAAAAGAGTCTGAATGCATAAATCTGACTGCTCAGCACTTCTTCCTAGCCATATTTTCTCAAGCTCTTTTCCTGGCTAATCAGCCCTGAGGACCATGTCTATTTTACTTCCCCCTGGCTGCTCTCACTCTCAGTGATGTCATTCTGCTTTACCTAAGCTCTCAGCTTTGTTGAAGGGTATTGTTACCCTGCATATGGGGAAGGCCAACAGTGCCTGCAATGTTTGCTTTGCAATGCATCAAAAAGACTTAATTGTCCATGTTGTTTCAATAGGCTTTCTGAACAGAGATGCCTACTAACCAGCAAAATAACAACAAAAGTTCAAGGAAATTTGAGATTTCCACACTAACAATTTTTTTTTCAGTTCATTTAATATAGTTTTAGGCTCAGGAGAGGAAAGAAAATCTTCTATTCTGCTCTCCATGCCCTTTTGTTTCTCAGTAACCTCCTGTCTGTACAACAAATGGTAGCAGTCTTGCCTGCACAAGAATAGTAAAGCTATTAGTAATTACAGATGCCAGTAAGTAGATAAGAAAGCTGCTTTTGCTGTCTTCTATTGAGTCTGGCTTATCTTCAGCCTGGACAAGCTTACAGGTGAAGGTGGTATCACCCAGGGAACCCAGCAGAGGTTGCTGGTGTTGAATTTTTGTGCCACCCCTCATATGATCTGAGTGCAATACTCCAAGGACTGAAGTTCTATAAATTACTTTGTAAGTATCACAATGCATAAAGGAATGTACTTTAAAAGCCCTGCATTTTGGGTAACTGTTAAAGCAAGTTGTATACATTAAAGTAGGTAGAATGAAACTGGCAATTTTTACTTTTACAGCTTTTTCTCTCCCCACATCTATCTAACAACTATTCCCTCGCTTCCTACCCACAGCAGAATTCCCATGATGACTTCTCCCAGTGTAAAGTTTGTGGGGTTTTTTTCTAGGCTGTAGCCAGTGCAAGATACAGAAGCAAAGAAGAATGAGTTGTAGAATGCCTGTGTTGGCACAGGGTAAAGAGGGTCACAGAGAGAAGGTGGAATTTAAATCTCTCTGCTGATATTCCTCTGAACTGGTGGACTGCAGCAGCTCTCAACAAAGGCTGGTTTGGTTTGTAAAGGAAAAGTGCAGTTTCTAGGACTATGAATTTTCCCTTCAGGCACAGTCTGAAAATCACTTGTNCCCTCCCTGGATCTTCGTTCGCGAAGCCTAGCCATATGGAATTTTCCCTTCAAATCACCGCATTGCTCCTGGTTCTGTGCTGACTAAAAAGAAGATTGCTCTCCTTGCTGCTTAGTAGAAAATGACATGCTTGGATATAATTTGGGGCAGGATAAATGACTCCCAAGCTCTGCTGATATAGCCTGCAGCCAGCTGCTGTTGGCTGTGCCAAGGGAAGGAGCAGGATAAGGATGAAGGATGCCTGGTGTGGAGCTGGAGTTCTGCCAAAGGCAAAAAAATAGAGCATGGATCAGCTGTTTGTAATGTTCCCCAAGAAAGGAGGAAAATTAAAAAGTGTGTCCAGGAGAGATAAAGTGTAAAAGGTTGGTGGTGATGAGTGTGAAAATGTTACTGCCTGTAAGTCATCTCTTTCTGCAGGTAGTGTTTCAAACCAGATGCTGGTGGCTGTGACATCTGGAAACAATTCCAGAGCAGAAAGAGCTGGGAGAGAAGTGCATGAGTAGAATGATAATACAAGTCATATGTGTGAATTAAGAAGTGACTAATTCTTTTCCAGGGTGGTGCTCTATGATTCCTGAGGCGCACTGATAGAGGTGGTTTTTGGCTGGGATGAAATCTGGTCACCAAGGACAGTGAAACAACTTTGTTTCTCAAAGCAATTAACTCATAGAAACTGTGGAAACAGTAGAACTAAAGGTCATACTTATCTTTGGTTATGGGTCCAGGTGCAGAACCTCACCCTAGGAGGCAAATGTCAGGTGAGGCTTATCTGCAGGCCCTCAAAGAGCACAGAGAAACAATGGCAAGCAGGGCAACACCCTGCCCCTGCTGCCCCCAGCTCTGTCACAGGAGCCACCAGCCCATAAAAGGCCTGTCACCACAAGCTCAGAGAGGCACAGGGTCACCAAGGCAGGTGCAGACTCAAGCTGCAGGCTTAGAGGAAGGGACTGAAACCTTGTCTAGTTCCTTCCAGGACTGTCCCAGGAGACTCATCCCTAGGTCTGGGCATGAAGCCCATCACCATGAGTCAGTGCTGGACTCAGAAGGCCTCTTGGGAGGATGCTGCTTAGAGGTGTGGAACATGTCATGGGATGCAGGGGAAGAACATTTGGGGATTGCATAGGACCCATTGTGGGATGTTTAGTGGAGAAATCAAGGGTGGGGAAAAAGGAAGGATCTAGCTGACAAAGTGATCTAGTTGAAAGGGATAGATTTAGGTTGCAAACTTAAAGTATGTTAGCCTACTTTTTGTTTAATAATCTGTTAATTGCATGCTTTAACTAAAAATTCTTGGTTTCCAAGATGATTACAAGTTGAATCCACACTGCTTATACCATTTGTTGACCACGTCAGTTGAATTTCTGCTGTAAAATAAGCACGTTATGTGGTAAAGTTACAGAACTTTGAAAATAGTTTCTCTAATTTTGTGGGTTTTTTCCTGTTTCTTTTCTATTCCATCAGGCAGCTCACAGTTTTAAGAAATAATTTTTATAACAACCAATTAGAAGTAAGCTAATACAGTCTTTGTGAGGACTTCTTGCTGTTACATAACTAGCTCAGAGGTTAGGATTTTGGTTTAACATTATTTTTGGAAGAGTTAGTTAGGAAATCAGTAGCATTTCTTTGTTCCTAGAGAGAGGGGAGGAGGAGTACAGTCAGGAGATAAGAGAAACACAGGATGAAATGAATAGTCTGCTAAGGAGAAAAAGGAAGTGTTGCCTTATCTGTGAACATCAGATATAAAACAGCAACAGAGCAATAAGAGGAATTTGATTCTCAGGGTTCAGATCTGTCAATAAACTTGTCTATAATGTGAATCTGAAACATAATTTAATGTTGGTGTTCATGTTCATAATCTAATCTTGGTTGTTTGGGTTGGAAGGGACTTTCAGAGATCCTCTAGGTCAAGCCCCCTGCCCTGGGCAGAGACATCTTTCCCTAGATCACATTGCTCAAAGATCTCTTGAACCTGACTTGGAACACTTCAGTAGTGATGCCCCTGCAGCTTCTCTGGACAGTGTTTTTCAGTGTCTCACAACCCTTCTAATAAAGCATTGGACGTAAAGAAACAATCTAAATCTACTCTTTTTCAGTCTAAAATTCTTATGCCTTGTCCTGCCACTGCAGGCTTTGGTACAAAATCTTTCTTGTAAGCCCCCTTTATATATTGGGAAATAAGATTCTGGTCCTTATGTATGGGAAAGAGATGCTGGTCCCCATTTCCAGGGTGGTTTATGCCATTTGTGTTTTGGGGCAACTGAAGAAGAAAGAGTGAATTGAATATCCTCAGACTGGACATAGATTGCTAACTCATAGTTTGAAGCATCTGACTCTAGGAGATATTGATGCTTTAACCTGAATCTGAGAGAGAAGATCAGGACTTGAGCTCCACACTCTGCTTCCGCATTTTTTGTGGAGTACTGGGTAATGAATCCTACCCAAGGAACTCTCTGTTCTTCCCTCTGGGTTGCATAAGGGCTTGGGAAACTTGCTTTGGCAACACTGAAGTCTAGTTCTTGCTCTGGACAATTAGCTGCAAGTAACTTTCCCTCCTTCTTCCTCCAGTCGTAAAAACCAAAATATATCACATGGGTTTTTTTGTTATTTTTTTCTTTGTTTTTAATAAACTATGGTACTTCTGAAAAGCTAGTAATTTATATTTCTTTTGCTGTTGGCATTTAATCTTAAAATATCCTATGTGCTAAAGGAAACAATGAAAATCTAACGTGATAAAAAGTGCAGATTCTGCCTCTTAACTGAATTAGGATGACTGATGAGCAAGTGAAGTTTTGTAATATCTTGGATAAATTAACCACATACTGATGCAATTAAAATTGAGTAGGGTTTGTTTGTTTGGTTTGTTTTGTTTTTTTGTCTTGAATTTGCTGAGTTATTGAAATTAGATCTTAGCCAAATGGAACAATCCAGAGGAAATAATTATGTTGATATGCTATCTTTCTGATAAAATCAGCAAAAAAAGAATTTTTAAAGGAGTGATGAGGAGTAAGAACAGTTTGCAGAATCTTACAGAAAACATTCTTGGTAATGTTCTGATAATACAGCTAAAGGGAAAGAAAAAAAAAAGGCAAAAACATTAAGCCAGGCACAAAAAAGAATCTTTTCCTCTGACACCATTCTTGGATAATATCTACTTTTTTTGACAAAAGGGGAGTGGCAGCAGAATGCACATTTGTAATATCCTTGGAGTTATCGATATGGGATATTATTCCATGTATTATAAGAAAATCAGATCCCATTTCCTTCCTGTGCCCCTGATCCTTGATTTGCACTGTTGAATATAGTCTGACTTCTCTAATTGGGTCTGACCAAAATTCAGTTTGACAGCTCCAGCACTGGAGGAGAACTTGGATAGTGAATAAGGAAGTTGTCATTTCCCTCACCTGTTTTTAAAGTATTTTTTTGTCCTCTTCCTGCTACAAATATTTAATGGCATGGGTCCTTGCTCTGACTTTTCTAATATCCATCTTCATTTTATGAATTGTGATAAATAATAAAATTGTTTGATGAGAGCTCACATTCAGAAAAATTTATTTTAAATTGAGATTTAGCTAATTTCTTGAGATACATAAGTGTGTTAGCCTTTGAACTGATTATCTTCTGCTTGGGGTTACCTGTCATTAGTTACACTTGGGGAAATACCTTCATCAACAATACTATAAACAATTTTGGGCAGATACAATGTATATCTAGTGGGTTGGTTTGTTTGATTTATAAGTCTGTACTGCCTTGACATTTCCGAAGAGGAAATATTCTTTATTTAGTTCCAACATCTGAATTTCTGCCAATCCAGCCCAGAGGCCTTTGTGTTAATGTATCAGCTCCTGACAGATGAGTTCTCTTGCTAGCAGGAGAGATACAGTTAGGATCCAGATCCTGGCCAATTCAGTAGGTTCTGGATATCTTGAGTTCACTTAGCAATCTGAACTGCAAAGAAAATAATTAACCTTTAAACTGAAATGCCTTCCAAAGACATGGGTGAAAATTGCTGTGCTCTGAAGAAACTTCTCCTAACCTATGAATTGAATTGACATGAATATGACTAGAAAAAAAGCAGAGAATGAGAACAGCTCAGATTCGTTTGGGGTTTGGTTGGTTTTGGGGTTTTTTGAGCCTAATAGTTTAAAGAAAATAAATGCCAAACTGTAACATAAAGAACAAGGGACAAAATAAAACTGAAAAAAAACACTACCAACAAACTGAAATGACTTGAAGCCCAGAGAACAGAAAATTAATCACTGCTTTATTGTTAGGCAGAACTTGCAGTACAGCTGCAGGAAAGTTTGTCTCCACCAAAATAGACAGATTGCCTTTTTACTCTGTTCTTTCAAGAGACACTGCAGAACTGAATCAATAGCAATCCTCACACAAAACAATGCATTAAATACTGTGGGTAAACCTAGATATTTTTTCTTGAAATAGTATCTCTTGAATTTGTGTTTGTTGATTTAATAGATCCCAGCTAGGATTAACATCAGCTGTTACTTCTAAGGGGTATAATGGGTGAATGATGCAACTCTACAAGACATGGTACCTACGTAACTCAGATTTCTTTAAGCACTGGGAAATGGTTATATGAAATATTCTCCTCCTTGTGCATTCTAAACTGTTCATATTAATCAGTCATCTATGTCCCCATTCTCTTTCAGAATTCAGCTTTTTCCAGCCTTCTCTCTTGGAGCTATGCCATGCACAGAATCTTCTCTCCTGGCAGCTTTCCATGAGTAGGTTTGAAGTTGTGTTGTTTGTGTCCCAAACATCTGGCACAGCCTCAGTGAGACCAGGGTGGGTTTGATGATCCTTAGCAGTTGCCTGGCAGACAGAGTTTTGTGGTATAGACAGGAGAGAAGAGAGAGTGATCTGGGTTAAACCAGTGAGGAACAGTTGAAGACCATCTTGCAGGAAATACGCAGTCCTACATATGGCATGAGAGGATTTAAATCTGCAGCCTGCTACACTTGAAGCAAAAGGAGATGGCACTTACCAAGGAACTCAACACAATCATTTTCATATACATTCTGGAGAGTGAGAAAACTATAGGATTGACAACCATTTAACTAGATGAATCTGGGGCTTTGCTGTTAGAGATAACTATAATATAGGATTTGTTTCCACAACATAATGCTTTGCTGGGAGAATGCCTCAGCAGCTTTCATTTGCCACTTAGTTCCTGTTTCCATTTACAAGAAAGGCAATGTATATCACAGGGAAGCTGAGCATTCTCTCTCCCTTCTTTTGCCCTAGCTGCAGAACAAAGGCTGTGAGAACGGCAGCTGTGTCTCTCTCCAGTGCTGTGGTTCTTTCCAGTCATGTTTTCTGTTGTGGTCCCCTACGGAAAAATAAAGTACTAAAAAAAAAAAGCCCTTGACTCTAATGTGGTTACAGTTGGTCTTCTCTGCAGATTAGCTCTCTTTTAAGTGTGGTATCCATGCAGAACATCAGCAAATAGTATAAAGATTTACTTCAGATTAAGCTCAGCAAAACAATGCATTTTCTCCAGGATGTATAATTTATTTTTTCCAATGTCAGTCAGATATGCCTGCTTCTTTAATGGGGTATTTATCAGAATATCAAGGTGGAGGAGACAGCTCACTGCATTCTATGAACTATTCAGAATTGACACTAGACTACTAACACTTGTCTAAGATTGTAGAGTACCTTTTCCCATCCTGAAATAGAAACAGGTTTGTTTGTTTGTTTTGGATGATCCCCAAGTTAGGATTTTCTGTCTTTTGAATGAGTATAAAAGATCAGGGTGAGTTCATTTTAGCTACCTATGTTGCACAGAAATAGTGCTTGGTTTATGGCTGAAGTTGTTAAAAGGAAAACTGTATTTAAGGTTTAAAACACTGTCATGAAATAATGGAAATCTCCTCCTTAATCCTTGGTGACACATTTCCTTGATGGCTTTCAAAAATGGAAATCATCCTTAGGTTGGAAACCAACCAAGAACTAAGATACTCCATCATTTGGGAATTCCAGTAAGCATATTAAGCTTCCTTACCTTTTCCTCTCCTTTTCTCCTTTTTCCTATGAAAGGCACCTTGCTTCCTGAAAATCAGCTGTGCCCCAAAACAGTAGTGATTTTGAAACATCTGCTGGGGTTCTTTTTGTTGGGTTTTAGGGGGTTTTTGCTTGTTTTTAGTTTTACAGTATTCAACTGATCACATGTAAGGGAGTAAAAGTTGCTCAGTTACTCAGTACTCAGTGCTATTTTTATGGTGTATTATTACAAGACTGACATTCTGAAGTTTCATCCTACTGTTTCTATTACCTAGACATCCGTTTGTTTGTTCAGAGTTTTTTGTTGTTTAAACAATGATCTTTATTGTTTGTATTTTCTGCTCTACTGCTACAAACTGATCAACAAAGGTCTGTGGCCTGAATCTAGCTTCCTTCTGACATTAGCAGTTGGGCTTGATGATCCTTGTGGATCCCCTCCAACTCAGGAGATTCCCTGATTCTATTTCCCTAGGAAATATTGAACAGGGAAAGTATGCTTAAAATATTTTTATGCTTCTGCTGCTGATGACTGTGATGGCGCTCCCATAAAACTGCCAGCTATTGAAGTTCAGAGTAATGTTCTGTGTGTACACCTTGTGTTCTTGTTTGTTTAGGTGATTATTTTGGTTAGGTTTGTGTTGAGATTTTTGGTGTATTTGGTTTTGGTTGGTTTGGGTTTGTTTTAGTTTTTTGTCCTGCCCAAACCAGGACATTTTTTTAACAGAGTATGGATGTAAGTACAGAAACTTTTTGAAGCTAATTTCAGAGATTCTGCCTTTATTTTTCCCCCTTAACCTGAATCTAACTTAAGAGATAAGTGTTTAAGTTCTGTGCGGTGATTAGAATTGGTAACAGTTCCAGTGGGTAGAAATGTGTGTCTGGAAGTTATTTCCCTGCTGGAGAACTGATCTCAAAAAGGGAAAGCTAGCTTCTAACAGGCCTTCACCTTATTTGACCACATTCTCTGCTTGTCACATGTTCTCCATTAAGATGACCAGCTGTTTCTCCACTTTGGATCTAGTGTATTTCCCAAACTTTTTAAGCTGACTAATAGTAGTGAAAAACGAAAGGGCAATTTTACTCTTATTACCCTCCATGTGCTTCCTCCTTCTTGGCCCTGGTTTCCTGTATAGGCCATAAAGAATAAATAGCAAGCTGGATAATCATCTTAGTAACTTTCCAGGCACCCAGGAATTCCCATATTTTCACATATCTCTTCATAGGTGGTTGTGATTCTTATAACCACATCTTCTAAGGCAGCCAACAACAGTTTGCAGGAAAGCAACTATTTAGAACATCCTTGCTTTTCTTTCCTGTAGATGAGGGGGAAAGTGAGTTTGTCCCCATGTTCGCAGACCCTTCCTCTCCACCTGTAAAAGACAGCAAACTCCTAAAGCTGGGAGTCTTGCAAGGAACATTTGGACTAGCTTTGGAACTCCTTCCCAAAACTGGTCCACGGCTCTGAGCCCAGAGGGAGGTGTTTCACTGGCATCCTGCTCCTCAGTGTTGCCAACTAGATCAAGTGATGCTATTCTTACTCTGCAAACCAATCCAGAAGTTTGTGATTTTGTCTTTCTTCAGACCATGAACTCTTGATCTCTGGCCAGACTGCTGCTGCCTGCCTGTTTAAACTGGTGCACTTTGTTTCTGACACCTCATTTTGGAAGATGAAAACATTTTCCCAAGGGAGGTTTTAGCAGTGCTCAAGAGACCAAGTGTTCTGCAGGCTCTTTGCCTTTCTGTTCAAGCCAGGATGCTCTGTTTGCCACAGCACTAAACTGTTGGCTCAGCCCAGCTGCTTTTTTTCTTTTTTCTCAATAAACCTCTATTTGACATAGAAATTGGTCTGTGACACCAGTGTTTGATTGCTTTCAGGCTGTCTGCAAGGGACGTATTTTGAAATGATTCAAATACTGTCTTTGAGCATCCTACCTGAAATAAAGAGCAGGACTAAGAGGAAAAGGGATAACTTAAACAGAGTCTAAAGTACTTAGAACACAGTTATAAATAGAAATGCAAGGTAAGATGTCATGAAGAACTGATTGTCCTTCAGTAACATGTCACAGAGTTAAAGCTATTCCACCTGCCGCATTACTAAAATCCACTATGAGCAGAGATTTTTTTCAATTAGGGAAAATTAAATTGGGAAAAAAAGGAAGTGAAGTTTCTCTGGAAGAAAGAAAATGTTCTAATTTCATGTTCTTCCAAAGGCTTGTGACCTGTTGGGTCAACCCAGTGAAAGGTTCTCACTCTGAGCCTGTCAGCTGGCAGGATCCGCTCTGAGAGATACCAGCTTCCATGGTCTGAGTTCTCCTTGCCTATTCCTGTCAGAGGAACAGAACTCAGGGGCAGAAATACTCAGGTGTGTACTCAGGAGAGCAGCAAAAGGAGTCTAAAGCCTGAAGAAAGGAATAGTTATGTCACACCTTGTTGGTGAGTACATATTAGTTTATGCTTGGGTACAAGGTGTCTCTTCATACAGTGCTGGGCCTTCTGGTGCTTGGAGAAATGCCAATCACTTTTCACTTTCTGCTAGATGCAGGAGAAGACAAGTGAACAAGTATGGGCAGCTCCCTGAAGTGACTATTTGTCTGTCAAACTAACACAAAAGCATCTTGGGTTGCCTTCAAAACGCTTCTAAATCCATGCAGTTATTGTTTGAAAGACCCACCTTAGAACCCAGCATCTACGTGATCATCATCACAGCTGTTTCTAGGTCTGATAATAGCTTTTTCCCTCTGTTTGAAGCAGGCACAGATTACAATTATTGCAAAACAACACAAATCATGCCTGGGTGAGAATAGAAATACAGTTTTTTATCATGAAATGGAGTTTCTTATCACAAAATTGAACAATTTGAGGTCAGACAGTTAATATTGTTGTATTTGCCAAATACGGAATATCCTGAATTAGACCCCTTGTACTTGCAACAGGCAGGGAAAGGTCATTCCTTAAGGAATACCTACTGACTGATGGCTTGTTTGTATAGATGTTGGCTTGTAGGCACTTCAGTTGAAAGTGCTGGGAAGGTATTGAAGGGGTTTGGTGATTTAATTTCTGTCACTTAGAGCTGAGTGTGCTCCTGCAAGCTACAGAGTTCATTAAAAATACCTGATTTTTTGAGTTAATTGACAGAAGTTTCAATCCGACTTACTTTGCGCTATTGTGAATCAGTATTAAAGGTGTCTTTGCTCATCAGAACCTCAGTGCAACACAGTGTAAGGCTTTGGTAAGGGTTTAAAAGAGCTTTGGAACAATCTGTGTTTATTTCACTTCATTCCTATATTAATTTAATACCTGGCATGTACCTTACAGAATAATTTGTCATTTCCTGCACAGTCATGATGTCTTGCAGCATAAAGTATTGTGTCATGCATTTTCTGTCTGAATTTCTGTGGATACACTAAATGACCTAGGATACAGTGTAAGGATGATATGATCAAGTGCTCTAATTCATCTACTTCTTCAACCTGTCAATAATGTACCCATTGAAAACAAAATGCTATGATCTGTGCAGACTTGCTGTGATCTTTTTCCCTCCTTGATGGATATACTCTTCATACACAGAGGTTTTCTGTGAGCTTGAGGATAGTATAAACATCTGTAGGTTGGGGTAGGGAGCAAGTATTAATTGATGCTAGGTGCTAATAATCAGGAACAGCTATTACTTGCGTTTGGAATGATTTCTGTCTTTTCAAATACACCCAGTTTGCATGATGACTTCCATATTTTGCCTGCCAATATTTCCAAGCAGTTAGTAGAAACCCTACCACGAGCTCAGTATAAAATGCAGATGCTTTCTGCTCCCAAATGTGTTTCCCATCCGGCATGAAATCTATCATCTTGCATGGGACCCACAAAGGCACTCTCTGGTCCTTCTAAACCACAAACTGCAGGCTTACGTAGTGCTTCCAGTGGTGTGTGTGTGTGCCCCTGTGGGGAGCCTGTGTGCTGGGATGGATTTCACCAGCACGAATAGCAGGGGATGGAATGACCACACCATCAGCAAGGGCTGCTGCAAAGAAAGACAGGAAACAGCTCAGGAACAAAATGGGCTAACTCCTTCTCATGTGCAGGCAGCTGTGCTCTGAAACCTGACTCTTAATAGAGATCAGGTTTGGACTTGTCACTATCATCTTACATGGGCAGGTTGTTAGGATGTGTGTAACTTTAAATACCTGAAAGACATGCTGGGTGGGTTTGTTCTATCACATATATAGATTCATCCAGCTATCCAACACAGAAACCAAAAGTTTTACTACAAAGCTGCCCTAGAAAGGTTACCCCATTAGTCTGCCACTGTGTTTGTCTACAGGATCATCAGTTCTGAGTGCTATTTGCCTTAATTTTGGAGAAGCAGGTAGTCTCTAACATACTGTGGGTCTAGATCCTCTTGGTTTTGTCATTAGGGACTGAAAGTTAGAATTGTCTGCAAAGCCCGTGATGGTTCTCAGATGGGGAGACAAGTCCAAGGAAGATTCTCTGCTTTTGCCTGACTGATGACTCCTTTTTTTCCCCGCTTTGCTTTGTTTTGCTTTTCTTTGCTTTCCCCTCCTTTTCCTCTCCCACTAGAAGTATCAGCATCAGATAATCACAGTTGATCTTTTAAGCTTGTAACGTGATCATTAATTTACCAATTTTGCAGCGCACTTGAGGCTTCCTTTTAGTGTGGTTAGGAGAGGACAGAGAGGAATACTTCCAGACTCTTCCTCAGTCACAGTTTTTTTCTGCACTTGACTTTTATAAATCATTTGTTTTCTCCATTAAGCACCGTTAAACAAAGGATGCTTTATTTTGCTTTAGAATTATTCTTACTCAAAGTCCTGCCCTGTGCATCTGTTTTACAGTTGAAGAAAAAACATTGTTATTTGGTTTTCAAAGAAGTTACTCTCTTTGCGATTTTTTGTTCATAGGTAGAGCTGAAAGAAACAACACACAGGAGTTCACTCAACTTACATCCTCCTGAGCACCGAGAGCAAAGTGAAACACACATAAAATGCCTTAAAGTATGTTAAGGAATATTACACTGCTATGGAGTAAGACAAAGAGAGAGGAGCAACTGTATCCAATGTAGGATTACAACTTTCTATATTTTATTCAAAGACTTTGATTGCTTACTCTCCTAATTGTTCTTTCCTGCTGATAGACTATGTCTGCTTTAATACCTGGCTGTAACCTAAAGCCAACCAAAAGGGCATTCAGCTCCCCTCTTTGTCCAACAGGTTATTTCAAGCACAACCCTGGGAGAATAGACTATGGAATTTTATATCCTCTGCCAAAGCATTTCAGTATCAGATGACAAAAGGATAGCCTAATCCTACTACTGTAGAATGGTACAATATTTCTAATTAGGAATCCCTGAAAACCAAAAAATAATCTTCACCTTTACATCCCAAAATTTCTTTACTTGATGGTTTGGCTAGCACACTTCAGATGTCAAACTTGGATTAGGTTCACAATTTCAGATAAAATGAATCCCACTTTATACTGTTGCATTTTGTCATCTCACAGAGATGCATCATCAGCTCCTCTTTTGCACAGGGGATCTTTACTACCAGCACCTGTTTTGGTGCCTCCCAATATAGACTATGATAGTTAGCTGATTGTGTGCTCTAATTTATCAGAAAAAAAAAAAATATTAGCTGAAATCACTGATTGAGTTGTCACAAAAATCCTTAAGTCTTAGCACTTCTGCTAACAAAAGCCACATTTCAGGTGTGTTCATCAATTTAATCTGTCAGAGAAGCACAGGGGGTTGTCCTTCAGAGCTATACTTCAGTATACAGCTGGTAGGCACCTGGAGGGACTTCTGTATTGAATATGCTTGCTTCCACTCCCCAGGCCATCCCAGCTACAAGTCTCTGTGCCTAAGTTTCCTCCACTGTAAAGAGGCAGTGCTAAACAAGAACTGCATAAACAAACTGCAGTGACAAATGCCCCGTGAAGGTGGGCAAGGAAGCTGGCAGGCTAGCACAGTTCTCAAGTAAACATGAACTTTTGACCAGTGAAATTCAGGTTGTGTTTGTAATTTATGCCATCAAGCACAGAAAAATGTACACAGAATAAAAAGGCCAATTACTTAGGAGTGCAGCTCTTGTAAGGAAAAGCTGGCAGAGCTTTCAGGTCATTGCAGGACATGGTGACTCCTGAGATACAGTTAAAAAAGGGTCTAGTGCTGCAAACTCATGGCAAACATGAGGCAAAACTCTGAGCGTCTTTTATAAGCTTTGGGTGACTTCAACGTCTTTCATTGCTATTCTCTACACCACTGGTTATGATACACTTGTGCTGACAGAAAAGATCATTCATTCTCACCTAAATTTGCCTCAAACATCTAATATTACTAGTAAATATGCTGTAAAGTTTTTATTACTGACTGTCATGAAGAGGCTGACAGTTTTATAACGCAATTAGGAGATCTCACATGTAGCCATTTAGAAAGGGATGTATTATGATAATTTTCTACCTATTGTTGCAATCCAGAGATTAATTGCAATTAAACCACAGTAAATATTACTGGCATATGTCTTAAACTAGGATGTTAATGAGACACTTTCTAAGTGAGAGAATATAGAATAGAATCTGCTAAACATAGAGAGTAGAAACAAGCATGTAACATGAATTCCAGTTTCCTTGCTAACTAGCATGATATAAATAGACCTGATATAATAATTGAATTAATCTTTTTCTAGTATTACTGTAGCTTATTCTGTTTTCATACTGGTTTTCTGCATTCTGCTTCCTCTGAAAACACTGAATTCTATTAGTATTTCCCTTGCTAGAGTATAAAAGTGAAGGGACCCTCCCTCATGATGCAGCCAGTATGAATAGCATATGAATTGTGTAATGTAGAGAATATTCTCTTCCTCATAATGTTAGCATTTGTCTATTGTTTTGGAACTCTTCATGTCTTAGAAATTGAATTTCATCAAATACTTTATGCTGACATGATCAGAAGTATCAGCATGGCACTTCTTATACAGATCCAGTTGCTGGGGTTTTGTAAGTATCAGTATTTTATTAATTATTTTATCAGAAATACAAACACTTATTTCTTTGCAATATTTTATCATTTGTATTTCAATGTCCTGTAGAACTGGAGATAAGTGAAAGATTGGAGAACATTTATCTGGAATTATCTCTTAAAGACCAATTCTGTTGTCGTTGGGAGGATTTTCTGTAATATTAGTTCTGAATTGCTTCCTTGGCCTCTTATGTATTTCTATTTTTGTTGTCTCCCCTATGGTTGACATATTAAACCCTTTATCTTCAAGATGTTAATCCTTGGTTTGGCATTATTAAGTTGCTAAGTGTTTAACAGAGTCATCTCTCTTTTTCCTGTTGTTTGGTGTATTTAAACCTTACCAGTTCTTCTTTGAAATGAACAAAAAGTCAAGCAGCAGCTATCATTTCCTACAAGAATTTCTTTTTTCTTCCTTCTCTACAAAAATCCAGGACTTTACCTCTCTATTGTTCCAAAATAAAAACCTGTAGAATATAACAGTCTGAAATGTCTAACTGACCTAGACCTCTGTGCAGATTAAGTTAGACAAAAATAAGAGAAAATACTGTTTACATACGTTGTGTACTGCAGATTTTCTGTTTCCAAAAATCCTATCAAGCAGTAGAAAAGCCAGAATCTAATCTCAAAATCTACAGTGCTATATACAAAATACTATATTTATAACCAAGAAAGTAAACCTTGACAGGGAAATAAAGGTGTGTAAATATTAACTGGAGAAGCAGTGGCCAATCTCTAAACTCAGATCAAGACTTAAATCTGGGAAATTTGCTGCTAATAACAGATGTATTGATATTTATCTTAATGACAGAGTAAGTTCTTGAGTCATTCATTTTTAGGACCAGAATACTAGTCCTAATTATAACTCTCCATATAATTTCCCCAATCAAAGAGACCAAGAAGCGTTATTTAATGAACTCTACTTTAATTTATTCCAGGGCAGTCATCTGCTGCACTGAACACCATGGGAAGATGGAGAAGAAAGAAGGCAGGCATTTGACAAGTCACAATGTGCCTGAGCAATGTGCTTGGGAACCCTCCAACAATAACTCCACCTTCTGCAAATTTATACCATCTGGGGGAAGACTTTTGTCATTTCTCCCTGTTTGTCAGCATCACTGCTGATATCCCTGGGAGGGAGGAACAATGCCATTTTCTCTTTGCTAGAGCATTCAGAGTTTTGGTCCTATCCCACATTTGGGAGGTGGTTCTCCTCTAATCTGCATGCAGTGGATGATGACCACTCCCTGTGGCACTTTCACTCACAGAACATCTGCCAGATTTTTGGTAAAAGTTACTGTACAAACTCCTGTTATAGTATGGGTCTTTGCAGTTCCAAGGAGGAAAAGGAAATTTTTCAATCTAAAAACCCCCAAACATTAGTTTATTCCCTTCTATATGTAAAATTCATTTAGGGATGCAAAAAACACAGCCAAATCCTCAACATTCATAAAGTCATAGAAGAGTCTGTGTTGGAAAGGACCCTTAAAAGTCATTTAGACCAAACTTCCTGCTTTTTTCCTTTCTGTTTTATAAGATTAATTTTAGAAGCAGCACTAGGTATGGTTTCTGATACAGTCCTTAGAATACAGTAATAACTAAAAAACCCAAATTCCTCTTCAGTATTTAGTTAAGAATTATCCTAAACCAGATTCCATAAACAATAGGTTGGTGGGGTTTTTGGTAGTTTTCTGGCAAGCACTGTGTATGTGTGTGTGTGTGTGTGTGTTCATACAAGGGTCAAAATGAAACCTATGGAGCTGTGGTGGTAATATCTGACTGGCCAAGCAGCAGCAATGCTGAAAAAGACCTGCTGGATAGGAGGTCAAACCAAGCCAGCCTGAAGACAAGCTTCCTGCATCTTATCAACACCAACATCCTCTGTAGCTCAGGGGAAGTGATTATTCCTCTGAACTGACCACTCATCAGACCATGTCTGGAATACCATGTCTAGTTTTTGGACCCTCTTTAATTATTTCCTCCAGGAGCATATCTTTGCATATAAACTGAATGAGGTTCACACAGGCTTGGATGAAGAGGGAGCCAGAAATGCAAGATCTAGAGATCAGTGAGATCACTATCTTGTGGTAAAGAAAAGTAGTTATGGTAAACGAGCAAATTCAGCAAACCTTGAAGAACATTCAGTTCTGATATTTTGAGATGTCAGTGTGATGGAGTGACAAAATGACATGCAAAGTTCTTGGTGAGGTGCCAGCGTACCAGAGGGTCATGGCCAGGGGACTTCGTTTGTGGATGAAAGCAGAAGAGGGAAGTAACATGAGTAGGGTTTGGTCACGTATTGTGTGTGTTAGCACAGGGATAGACTGTGCAGACAGTTCTTCTGCCTGTAGCTTGTTTTTTTTTTCTAATTACGTGCTCTTTATCTGCTTGTTTGATAACAAAAATAGTATTTCATAATATACAAATACAATTTTTTGCAGTAAACATCCTGCAGGCCCTATGAAGTGGCTGAGGATGGGGGTGATTAGTGTATGAAGAACATGTGAAGCTGAGCAACAATTTCTTACATTTGGGCATTTTGTGTCATCTACTACTAAATTACATTGCTTGTTGAAAATACAGATGACATTATTTTGTGATTACTGACTCCTTTTGCAATTTAAGCTATTCCTCTCTTGCCTTGAAAATAATGCATTGTAAACAGATTTTGCTATTAGAAATACTACATTTAAAAAGAAAAGTTTTCTATGAGCTTCTATGCTACCTGAGCTTCAGGTGTGAAAAGAAAGCAACAAAAGATTTATATCTGTGTCTAGAAAGCCACTAGTTACCAGCATCAAACATAAATGAGAGACATTGTTATAATTAATGGCATCACAGTTCACTTTCATGCCTGAGAATGATGGAATGAGAAGCTTAGCTGGGAACTGACACCTTATCAGGGCTTAAAAACATACTCTGCTTTTTCTTCCATGTAAAGTATTACTTGACTAATGCTAGTTAACTGGTTAATTAGTAGGAAGGCTTTTTGCCTTCCTCCTGTATTCCTCTTAGCTCAGCTCTTGCCTATATGTTGAAAAGATGAACAAAATTCAACCTACTTCCAAATATACATTTATAGAACAATTTCTACCACCAGTCTCCTAAGCTTTCTGTAGTTTTGCTGCCCAATGAAAGCAAAATTCCTAGTACTTGGAGAATTGAGCGTTTTATTTGAATGACACCTCACTGTCCTGCTACTGTTTCCCACAGAACACATGGAATCACTTTGCAGATCCTAGCTAGTGGCTCTGTCATGGAATACCATCTGTCAGTTGCCAGAATGGTGATAAGGAACTGTATGTAAGGGATACATAGTTGTCCTGCAGAAGCTGAGCTGAAGCAGCATTGCTGAAAGCCAGCTGGAACTACTTTTGGATAACTCCAGGCACATAAAGATATAAAAATCTTCTGCCACAGTTCCTATTTGGACTACTCAGGACTATTTTCTGCCTTCTATGTGACACTGGCATGTAGAAGATTTTGGTAAATGGATGCCAGACTTTATCCCTACCTGCCAACAGGGAAAAAACTGAGCTTACTTATACATGGTAGTCTGGTTTTCCTTCTTACTGACTGGAGGCAATGCCAAGCTGAGAAGAGTTGTGGGCTAGATCAGCAGATGGGGCAGTCATGATAATTAGTTCTCTTGCTGTGCCCAAACCTGATGCAACTGGATTTTTTCATTATCCTTTCAGATTTATGCAATCTCTTTTTCCAAGCCTAATGTGGAGAAGCAGGTGGACTGTGGGAGTTGTTGAGATCTGTTGCATGGCTCTTTCCAGAATTTTGCAAGTCTCAGCTTTCCTGTTGACTCGAGTTAATATTTAAACACTCTGTCTCTCCCACAAGAATTAGGTTAATGCATTTTGTTGTGTGACTGTGTTTTTCTGGGTAATCCTTTCCAGTTGCAGTGTAACACATTGCACACATTGTAAAGTGGACAAGTAATTGGTTTAACTGAGTTCATGGCATGTCACGTTCTGAAAGCTGTTCCCACTTTGAACTTTATTCTTTGAAATTTTAACAGAAAAATCATGTTAGCAGAGTGCATTGTAGTTTGTCCATAACATTTGCACATTTTATAGGGCTGCCTGCTTCAATCATAAACTCCACAGCAGAAACTTTGGTGTGGTTTCATGTTAAACATGTGAACGTGGTTAACAAAGAGTTTTAGCTCACTGGACCAGCTGCAGCTGCTGGGAAGGCAGTGGTGATTCTGCTTCCAAAGCTATTCCTTCCTTACAGGATATCTCAATTCCAGTCACAGGTGAAAAGCAGGTTTTGTCTGGAGAGAAGCTCTATACAAAGCAAGGCTCCTCAGCTTTGTCATATAATTACAGGATTTTACAGAATAGGTCCCTATGACATATTGTGTTTGAGGTGGTGGGACATGGTGAAGTTTCCATAGGATATAGAAACTGAACACTAACATTGTTTGCACCAAACACTGCAATTATTCCTTATGATTTAGAAGGGGGCAGGAGATGCTCTAGGTTATGGCTTTAATTTGTGGGCCTTATTCCGCAGGAAGAGCTGAGCATCTCAACAGTAACCTTAATGCCAGTAGGCTTAAGTTCATTATATCAAGGTCCATACTGATAGTGGAAAATTCTTAAAAGCCTGCAGTTTTAAACCACTGGATTGAGTGATCTTTGAAGGTGTTCAAGAATATGAACACAAATCCTGGTACCGAGTGATCAAATAGAAAAAAAACAGAGATCTTTCTGCCTTCTAAGAAGAATACCAACATTATAATCCTATTGAGCAGAAGACTTATCAGGAAATCAGTTCCACCTTGGTGTTCCTTTTTTAGATCTAATGATAGGATTTGCAAATTTTGTCTGACATTTTTACAAGGCTCACACATGATCATTGAATCATTTATTAAAAGTCAAGAGGAGGGAGAATGTAGGGCACTGGAGTCAAATACTGGTTTTAGAAACAAGTGTTTATTGGATTAATCTGCCTTTGTGAAGCACTTACACGGACTCAGAAGTGCCCATTGCTGCCAAATTCCAGGCAAATTCATGTGTCACTGGGAAGTCGTCAGACAGAACTAGACAAATAAGTAGTTAACTAGCTTCACACTACCTTAGTGATGCTAAAGAGCTGGAAAGACAGAGCCACCTTATATTCACATGTCCCATTCAAGAAGCTATAGCTTCTCAGTTGTGATTTTTCAGCTTCATTTTAAAGTCCATTTTCCCTACTATAAAGGTGAGAGAAGAACACTTTCTGTTAAATAAAACTTATTGCTGGGGAATTGACTACAGATTTCTCCACTATTGTAGGAGGCAGCTTGCTGCAGAGCGAACACCTGTGCTAAAGATAACCCTTGGGCCAAAAAAGGCAAATGGGAAAGGGTAAGTAAAAACAAACAAAAAAATGTAATGACAAAGAATTTTCAGGAATTGGAGATGGCAAAGGAAATCTGGGGATAATGTGATACTTGAAGGTAGGTATTTGGAAGCTCATGGGTAGAATTTGAAGAATCTGGATGAAAGGAATTGCCTAGTAAGACTGTTTGAATGTTCTAGGGCTATCTCTGTTCTGTCTTTCCTTATTTTTGTTACCACCTCTATCATTTTAAGTGTCTGGGGAAAATCCTGGTGGTAACATTTTGCACTCTTTGTCTGAAAAGTATCTTAGCTGCCAATGAGAGCCTTTCCTCACATCTTATTTTCTCTCATGTAAAGAGAGATGGAGTCTGGCTAATCTTTTATGTCACCAGTTCTTATTTGCTTAGCTCCTAGAAGCTGGCAGTCACACATGAATGGCCACTGCATGAATGCCTCTTGAATCCCTGAACGCTCTACATGTCATTTGCTTGCTCCAAACACAGCTGGTTATTTAAAGGGTTGCCAGAATAAGCTATTTCAAAGCATATGTCTTTTGTTTGGAGAAGTTGCTAAATACTGGCAAGGCTTACAGCCACATATATTAAGGATGTGCCAGATCTACTACTTGAACTCGTTTATATTTTGTGAGGTAAAACTTAACCTTCTGAAGAAATGTGCGTGAAACAACTGGTGTGAAACATGACTTAAATATTGGACAAGATTTGTTTTACAATAATAGCCATACAATCATTTAAATATATAAGAGCTCCAAAATAAAATATTGTCAAGAATTATTTTTGGTTAGATTTTCTAATATAGGATTCTGGGCTGTTACACTAATATTCTTGAAATTCTACGAAGATCTATGTTTGCTGGAGGAGATAAGATGAGAGAAATCATTAAGATGTACTCATGAAATTTTGAATTGTCTTCAGTACTGACTTAGCTTTTATTTCAAGGATGTATTACACCTTTAATAGATTTAAGTAATTGGGAATTAAATTTTTTCTAGCTTGGATTCAACAAGAATCCTCACAGCATCCTGGAGAAGTTGTCTGGCTATGGGAAGGGGGCATCTACCTTCATAGTCAGTTAGAAAGACATGTCTTTTTCACTAGATATTTTGACAACTGTCTTATTATTTGTATTTCTTTATGTGCTCCTTTAAAATATATATGACCTTCCTGCTCTGATAAGGAAATGTAGGAAATTCTCCCTCCCATTTTCAGAAGCTCTGTAGACACACTGGCAGTCTGCTAGACTTCACACCCAAGTAACCAACAGCTGCGGAGGAATATTGAGACAGAAAATGCAACACAAAAAGCTTGTTTTAGCATACTCAACTAAAGCTGAAATACTATGTTTTGCCAATGTTGTTTTGACATTTCCCAATTGAATTTAAATGTATATATTTCTAAAGAAACATTGCATTTTGTATTCTGATTCAGAGATTTCAAAGTGAAACGTTTCTGTGAAGAATTATCAGTTTCTTTTCTACCTTAGATCTTAACTGATATGCTATTTTTTGGTAGAGTATTAATCAACTGTTTTTCACAGATAATTTGGTAGATAACAAATAATTTAGGAATAAAAGTCAAAGCTGTCTGAACACTAGTTTGGAAATTGCCTGTTTCCAGGAATTTTGCTGATTTTCAGAATACTTTGTGTATCTGAAGTCTTTAAACCGTTCAGTATTTCTCAGCCAATTGTAGAAGATCTGAGTGTTTCATTTATGAAGATACTTGCATCTTATTCTGCACTATTCTCACCACAGTTGGAAACTGAAGGAAACATCTGATTCTGAAACTACTATCATAGAAGTGAGTGGCAACATTTTGTTTGGTGTTAGTTGAAGAAATCTCTTGATTTAACAAACCAACCAAACATACAAAAAACCCCCCACCATATGCTTTTTTCAGTAATGCACATCTTGAATTCTAGAGTGCTACTGTTCCAGGAGGAACAGAAAATGCTGAAAGGCCTCCTGAGACAATTCTCAAACACAAACCAAACAATGTTATCTCACTGGATAAGACATAAATTAAGAACATTCAGTGTATTGCAGTTATTTTGATTGTGTATGTGAAATAGTCAAACTCTTATTCAAATTTCATAACTCTTTGTGCATTTCTATATCTGACATTTTAAAAACACAATTCTTAAATTTGCTTTCAGTGAATGGAATGTCTTTATTAATGCTAAGAGGACAGTCCAAGCTCTTCCAGACCAAATGGGAATGTATTTGCTGCTTTACTGGGAGAACAGAGAGGACAAGCCCAATAAAACCCATATGCTTGTCTTTGCAGAGAACATTCTGTCAAAAACAAGTTTTGAACACAAAAGAGATGGCTATTTTAAAGTATTTCTGTTTTTTCCCCTCTCTTTTTTTTTTCTTCTTTTCTATTTACGCTGTGATTACTTTTTTTTTTAACTCTCTAGCTTGAGAAGGCCAACAACAGCATCCTGAGCTGTATCAGCACTAGTGTGGCCTACAGGACTAGAGAAGTGATTGTCCTGTACTGGGCACTGGTGTGGCCACACCTGGTATACTGGGTTCAGTTTTGGGTCCTTCGCTGCAAGAAGGACACAGAGGTGCTGGCGTGTGTCCAGAGTCATCTTCAACTCTTAGATAATTTGAATACAAAAGCTACTGCCTGGTCTGTCACATAAAGCCTCTGAAAACCCCTCCCAAACAAAAGCCATCTCTCTTCAGTCACCTAAGGAATCCAAAACCAGCCAGTTCTTACTGCAATCAGTAGGACTCAAATGCAGGCTTAAATGCTATGCTCCTTGTTTGGTCCTAGTTAGCCCATGTCCATTGTAATATGATTATAAAAGCAATGCCACCCTGTTTTCACCAGCTGTAAATACTGTTCCACAAATGTTGCATGTACTTTGCTCGTTTTTTAGGTATGTAACACACTTCTGGGTTGTTGTCTTTTATATTTTAAAAGTGAGAGTTTCTCTTGTTCTCTCTCCTCCTCCCCCACTAAAAAAATATATCAAGCAAGAAAAATACATGAAAAATCTATGGTAAAACATCGAGATTATATATTATGGTACACAAAATATAATTCAGAAAATACTTTTCTCTGTAGCTTGAACTCTTGGAGAAACTTGTTTGTGTCAAAAGTTTCATGGTGATGCCATGTCCTGTTGCTTGTGTTGATCTAGGATTCGTGGATATGGCTGAAAAATAAGGAAACATTAGCAATACAGTATTATAAAAGTGGATTAAAGAGAAAATAGAGACGATGTAGAGAGTTCATGATAAAACTCCTGTTGCAAACAAACACAAGCAAGACCTTTCATTTTAATTGATCTGACTAAAATATATCGATCTAAATTGACTCCAAGTTGCAATATCTATATTTCTTTGAAAAATGCTAATACAACTCAGATTGCTTGCTGATATTTATTTTACAAACTATACATTTTATACTGCTTTGGTTTTCTGAATCACATAGGTGCAAACCAGTTATGGGCTTGTCAAAGTCCCCTTGGGTCTTTCATATTTACAGGATAACCTATTCTTTCAATTAAACTTCATGAGCTCATTAATGAAGGAAGCAAACACAACAATCACCTGATTCCCTTTTCATGATTAGCCTGTTACGTGCATTCACTAAGTTGTGACATAAGGCATGAAGCAATTCTGTAGACCTCTGCCCACCTGTCCTGCCTATGGGATGCTCTGGCTTTGACCTAGTAGAGCTGCACTCAGCATCCATCAGGTCTCAGCATGAGCTGTGTCAGCCAAAAACCTGAGCAGGAGTTGAGTGGACAGTGATAAAGCTCTAAAGCAGACAGTCCCATGTGTTCCCTGTTCTTCTCTGTGGGCAGTTCCTACCACCTGTTTCAAATAGGAGGGAAGAAGTTCTTCAGCTAATCACCCTCATCTCCAATGTTTGTATTTGAATTTGGAAGGAGAACTCCTTTCTATGAAGAAGGTCACAGCTAACAGTGGTTTTCCTTAACCATAATTCTATAGGACTTTTTGTCTCCTTCTGCAAGGAGAATACTGAGGTTAATGACCTCATGTGCACATCTTTCTTAGAGAAACTTTTATTATCATTTTCCTTTCTTCTTAGAACTAAGAAAGCTTTGTGTTTTCTTTCCCCCCCCCCCTAAGTAGAACAGAATTTGCCCAAATCCAGCAATTAAAATTCTGTTTTGTTGTTTACAGCCTGGTTGTAAACAGGAAGTACCAATAACCTGATAAGGCTTCCTGGCCCTTCTCATTCTGAAAAGCTGAACAATTCTAGTACTTCTTGAAAACATAAAAAAATCCTTTGCAATAAGCTCCAGCAAATCTATTCCATCTGGACAGTCACCCAGTAGTTCTCATAAATGAATTTGGTTTGTATGTTTAGAAGATAAAAAAAAGAGATAATGAATTTAAAAAAAAGTTCTCACTTCAAAGTGATTTATGGGTTTGGCACCAAATTCTCCTTCAAGTGTTCCAAAGACTTTATTTACATGAAACAGGACTGTCTGTGACATCTTGTGAACTATAGGGGAAAAAAAGTTAACTATAAAAAATGAGTTTTTTTAAAGCTGACAGAAAATAAATAATAAACATCTGCATATTAAGAAGTGCATTCACTTAGCTTTTGCAAGTGCAAGGTTCAGTTTATTTCATGTAGCTTTAATAAACAAACAGAGATCAGAGGCAACAAGCAGTGCCTGTGGGTTTTTCTTAGCATGACCATTAGCTTATGATTTGGCTGTTGGCAGGAGGGCATAAAAAGAAAAGGCTGAGCTAAGAAGCAGATGGGCTAAAGGAGTGTGGAGTTTATTCTAATAATTGGTACTACACAGGCATTAGAGGCAGATGCACTAAAGTGTTTTTTGCAGCACACCACATTATGAGCTGGCTTGGCAGATGTAGGTATGAAAAGGTTTGAAGTGGAGTTACAGTGAGAAATGTCCTCCAGATTGGGGGGAAAGGCAAGTATTTAGGAGATGAGAAGAGATAATCCATTCTGGACATTGGATTCAACATGGAGAGAAATATCAAAGTAGAAAAAGGACAGGACTGGAAAGAGCATGAGCTATGAGGCATTATGAGAGGCTAGCTAAAGAGGTGAGGTTGGTCATGCTGGGTAGGAGATACACATCTGTGTAAAAGAATAAGGAAAAGAGGCAGTAAAGAGAAAATATGACTGGAAATCCTAGCAGTGCTTGTAAACAGAGCGAAGGAATCATGAACTGAGGCATGACAGAGAGATAAACCAGTTAAAGTAACAGAGGTCATGAGGCTACAGAAATCAGCACAGGAGACAAAGCAGATATAAAAAGACATGGTATATAATATATACCATATATATAAATATACAGTTATCAGAGTTGAGCAAAAGGCTTAAAGTCTCTAGGGTACGATTTTCTTGGAATGCGCTGTAGTAGGATTAGGATTAAATAAGTAATGATGAAATTAAACAAGCAAAGATTCATTTTACATATATCAGAATTTCTCCTCTTTGTCCAGCCTTTCTCTGAGAAATTAGTTCTCTGTCAGTTCTGACTAAGAATTTAGTTTAATTTTTCCCATCATTTTCACAGTATTCTCCATCTTAATCATTCTGAACTTCTTTGTATTTTGTGTTCTTCTGATATGTTGTTCAATATTACTTTAAGCTATTTTTTTTTTCATCTTGTAACTATAAAGCAGGAACAGTTTATGTTTTTCCTTATACGAAAGGTGATGTAATAAGAGGACTTCAGAAGGCCAGCAGAAAGAACATTGGTGTCTGGAGATACTTAGAGGATTAATTTTGATTTTATATAGATGGGAAAAAAAAAGTTTAACCCTTTTATTTTAGCTCAGGTTCATTCTACGGAAGTTAGGAGGTACGTGGAAAAGGTAATATAACATATGGCCTTCTGCCTTGTCTTTGGCTAAACCTGAACAAAAATAACTATGAGGATAAATAGCTTCTTTCTATGTATATACTAATGTTTTACAAAGAGAGGACGTACAAAGGACAAAATAAATGACCTTTACTTTTAGTATTGCAAGAGCAACATCTGACAAGCATCTGAACTTCCTTTTTCTCTAAACCACATGCCACTCCTACTAGCAAATGAAGTCTGAGAATGTCTAAAAACACATGTCCACATGATTGTCTTCCTGACAAGAGAAAACAGGACAAAAGCAAGTTGAAACAAAACAAAATGTTCCATGGATTGCCTAAAAAAAAAAATCACTTAATTTTTTATTAATTTGCCATCATGCTATGTTTTGTAAAGCTGAAGAGAACATTCTCATTTTAGCTAAGTCTATTAGTTTGATACCAATATCCCTTTGTTGATACCACACAGACTGATAAAAGCCTTTGATCTCGCTGTTGGAGATAGTGTTCTGCCATTCAGAGCACAAAGGGATGAGTATCAGCCTTTCCTTTCTGAATGCAGAACTGGAATAATGGTTGTAATTCCACCTTTAATATTCCCAGTAGTGGAAACAGCTTAGGTATCATTTACATGAGAATGTGCAGAAGATTGATGGATTCTCAGAGGATGCTCCCTTGCACAGGTAAAGCAGCCAGCTTTCCCCTAACTTGATTTTAGAAATATTTATGTGAAAAAATACACTGTGAGCGGTGAGAATCCAAAGCAAAAAGAAGTGTGAAATTATATGGTTCTAATTTTTTTCATTCTGTTCAACTGGGACATGAAAGATTTGAAAGAATTAAAATCATTGCTAGAAAAAAAAATACTCTCAGCCCCAAAGCATGGGATCATTGGCCCAGGGTTTTATGCACTGAAACATATTACCTGTGTGCCAAACTGGCAGTGGCATCTTTGGCCTGAAAAATAATTCACTATAACTGTCAGAGTCTTATGAATCTTTTAGTTTTATTAGAGTAGTAAGTGAAATTTGATTGATTTCAATCTGAGCCTTGAGATCTAGGTCTTCAAGTGATATAAATTAGAATAGTTCCATTGACTTCTGTCTCTGTGCCAACATATCATCATGCAACTCCCAAAAGTTGGTGCTATTGTGACATTTTGATGTTCTACAATGCAGTACAGTACAAACTTTGAGTGACCTTGAACTATTCACTAGAATGAGTGCTTGAAATGACAGTGGCAGGCAAAGTTTGTTAGGAAAACTTGAGCCAGGATATTTGAAAAGTTTCTGATAATTAGCAGTTTTCGTCAAATTTGGATTAGAACCCAACAACAAAACAGCAATTTATTTAGACAAGATTTTCCTCATCATTTTCTTCCCAAGGAAGACTAAAGCTTATTTTCCACTCATTTGTCTGGTGCAGAAATCATAGAATCATTAAGGCTGGAAGAAACTTCTAAAATCCTCTTAAATGGCTTAAATCCAAGTCATTGGAATTACTAAGAATTTTGGGTGACTGAAAAAAACCAGTTGTTTGCAGTGAAACAATGTTATTACCAGTGAAGATTCCTGGGCCTGGATTTGATTTTTAATGGGATATATAGGGTTACAGCCTTCATTACCAAATTTCACTAAAAGTAAGGGGGAAACTGTGAAGAAGGACTTGATAATACATGGATGTTACAGTTCTACCACCCAAACCTCTGCCTGCATCCTCATTGAGAGAGCCAGAGCTATTTTGTTGTTCATAGAGCAAAGTGACTATATTGGCATTTTATTTTTCATGGTATGTTCAACAGGGTAATTGAGAGAAAAAATAATATCAAGTGATCTTCATCAGAGTACACAGAGAAAACAGTATTTCAGAAAACTCCCTAATAAAGTATCTTAGTCACTTTCGAGAACAACATGAATAAAACGACTGGACATATCTTTATCTTCCTTATATTATTGCAAAACCCACTCTAGGAAAAACTTAAGTCCTCAACCTACATATAAAAAATTTATTTATATAACTATAAGCATAGGTGTGCTAGGAAATGTAGTACTATTAAGCATGTATATATTTACACACAAAGGGAGGGAGGGAGAGTGTGTATTTATTGATGCGATAAGATTGCAGAAGTGTTTGGTAATTTAAAACATCTCAGTTTAGTATAGCTCAATAGGGTAGTGTAAACAAGCACATCACTTTTAACAGTGAAGGAGCAATTAAATGCTTTTAATTCCTTGAATAATTAGTACCTTCTTCTGCTCTATGCTACTCTGCCAACTCATGCTGTTTTCAGCCTGTAACTCTTTAAAATTCTTTTAACATTGAAAAATAAGCACTTCCTCCTTTTTCCCTGTTACTTCTGACAAACAACTTGATCCAATGAATTTGTTTAGCTGCTTAGTCCTTCAACAGCTTCTTAAAAGAGCTGGCAGGTGACTTTAACAGAGATGGAGTCAGATCCAGCTGTAACTAATTCTCAGTTCTTTTCCATCTGCAGCAATGGGACTAATGAGCAGCTGAGAACTTTCTTCCAATAAAGTCTACAAAAGGTTTGGGTTGCTTAGAGTAAGGAAGGCTGCTGTATGCTTTTATTTGACTGGGAAATAAACCCTTGGCAGTGCAAGATTTGGAGGCAAGTTTGCCATCCTGGGAAGCAGGTGAAATTCTGCTGGAGTTTCAGGGTCAGGAAATAATACAGAAAAAGCTAAAGGGGGAGAGAGAAAAGCCCTGCAAAGTTTAGCTGCTGTGTGACAGAGGAAATGTGTAATTGTGGCATGATAGCCAGATGTTAACTTAAATAATTGACTTGGCCTTGGGAGAAAATAGGTAGTGCTAACCTAGAACTTTAGACAGTGAGAGGTTATATCCCATTGACTACTACATTCTGGATCAGGTGGGGGTCTCTGTATTGGGGGAAGACTGGGGGAGTTAGACCCTTGGAAGAGGGAAAATGGAAGCAGAATGGGCTCTCATTGTGCAATGGGGAACCTGTGTAGGCTCTGCTCAGTTTGGAAGTTAGTAACAGTTGTTGCGCTTAAGAACTGAGACTAACATGTCACAGGGCACAATGGACTGGGAGCTGATTTGGATCAAATGCAGGTGAAAAATGCATTTGAGGAGTTTCAAACATTTTTGATGAAAGTGAGTGTGTAGTTCAGGGAAGGCTGACAGCACTGGTTCTCAAACTCAAGGGATCCTAGCTCAACTTAGCCAATGGGTAGGCCAGTGGTCAAAGGAATGCTAAGTGATGCCTGGCAGATATATTCCTGACATAGCTCTGCCCCTGGATTTACTGGGGGTGGGGAAGGGGGAAGGTGGAAGGTGTGTGGTGTGTGGAAATGGAACGACTTCAGGGAATGATCTTGATGAATATGAGGGATGCTCCTTCCTTTGAAAGAATTGCAGTGTGCTGTGATAGTCAATAATATGGGAAGCAGGAAATAGCTGGAATTCTGAGGCAATTGGCTGCTTGTGTTTCTGTTTCTCTCTTTGGAATTTTTAAAGGTTCATTTTTGAATTTCAGATCTGATCTGTGAAAAATCTAAGTCTTGACATTTGTTCCTCAAAAAGCCAGCTCCATAGTTTTGTGGATTTTGAGCTTACAATCACATTTGAGGTTTTTATACTTAACAGCCAAAAAGAAACTATTTGCTTAAAATAACTTATAGATAATGTTATAGTATGTGTATTTCTTAAATGTCTTTCTTGTATATATATGTGTGTTTATAAATATATATGTCTCATTAAAACTGTTCCACACTGGACCAAAGTTATATTTAGTTTAGGATGCTGTTTCTGAGAGCAGCCAGTGCTTAAAGACAGCATGTAGGGGACAGAGAACTTCCACAGACAGGTTGTGATCATACAAATAAATCCCAACTCCATATTCTGGTGGTGGGCTCAGGGGGGATGCTGTTCAAGTGTGGCAGAAAAGAAGAGCTCAGGAGACATACTGGGTGCAAAAGGGGACAAAACTAAAATGATCTTCAGTGATCTGCTTTCAGTGCAAACCGAGCCATGCGCTGAAGAATAAACAAATCCTTTAATTATCATTAATACTGTTTAAATCTCAGCTGCAGATAACCTAAGGCCTGAAAGATGAACATACAACGTTACTGAAGGTTCTCCTTAATCTGCTGACCAAGAACATCAACTTGTTCGCAAGAAAATACATTTACCTTTTTGCTCTTTGTCATCTTGCTAAATACAGAGTGGGATGAAATACACTATGAGAACAACCTTTTTTGTCTATACACTAAGGGCATTATTGGAACTGTTCCATTATTCTGATGCGTGACTTGGCATACACTGAAAATGTCCTTTCAAAAGGTTTAATTTTCCCCCCATTGTTCCAAGAGCCATAAAGCAAAAAAGAAGGTTGTGAGAATTTATTTTCCTTTCAAAATTGCTACTGTCATACTAGTACTGATGGAGTAATATTGTTGGAATCTAGCACTTCTATTTCTTGGATTTGTACCTCTGTGTTAAAAGAGTGCCTTGACTTTTGATATAAAATACAATGCTGATTGCCCTGGGAATTGTATTGGCACTAGAGATAACAGCTGTGAAATGAGCTACCTTGGGCCTGGGATAACAATGGCACACAGGTAAATTATAACAAAATGACTACCTATTCTAAGGACAAAATGAAACAGTTCTCTGTGCATCCCTCTCTTGAATTATGCTTCCTTACAAGTTATGAAGAAAAACTTCCCTGAATAATTGGGTTTGTATTAAACTTACCTAGAAAATTGTTTCTTAAACAACACAAAAAGCTAAGCTCCTAGATGTACATTTTGTTTTCTTCTCTTTCCGAAACCCCAGTAATGGATATACTGATCCTGGCAGATTAGGAGATGACAAAGGGGACTGATGGGAAAGTGCATGCAAGGACAAAAATGCAGAGCAGATCACTTAGGCTGCAAACCTAATACCTAATTATGTGTTTAAAAACTGCTCCTTGCCAAACTGAACTTAGCCTTTCATCACTTCTGTTGATCTGTTTCTGTTTCCACATTGTCACACAAGCCCAGAGGTTATAGTATTTCAGTGGTTTCCCTCTTGCTTCAACCTTCCAGAGATATTATTCTGTTAGCAGAACAAATATCACCAATTGTTCTTGTTATATTCCACCCTAAAAGAAAACTATTTGGAATTCTGATTATGTAACCTGATGGCCAGAAGAATGTATTACCTGTGTTTTTACTTATGTTGTTTCTAGAAGAGGTAGGAATATGATGAGGAAATCTACTGCTTTCTGGCAAAGCTTTTCAGATGGTGATATTTCTTTCCACTGTCTGTATATAAATTATAGAGCTTCTCCATTAAAAATATTTTTATTGTGAAGAATTTCTGCTATTTTGAAAATATTTATTTGAACTTACGAAGAATTTCTGGCATCTTGGAGATAATGATTTTAGGTTTTTTCATATTTAACATTAGGAGCTCAGTGTGTCTGAAGGCCTCCTGCATTTAAAGCTGGTTGTTTTTTTTCCCCCATAACTTTTTTCCCACCCAAGAATTCTATTTGCCAATTGAAGTGTTTTTCAAGAAAGGGTCATAGTTGGTGAAGGATATAGCTTTATTGCTTTTGATATGAAAGAGAATGATAGAACTGAGAACAGAAAATAACCAGGCTGTGGCTGGAACATCTCATAAAATCTAGATCACTGTTCTAATCAGATCAAACCTTGAATTTTAGATGAGGTTCCTAAGTACCAAATTACAGATTCAGTCTTACATACATGCAGTACAGAATTCTCTAGTGTACAAGTGTCAATCACTGTGATTTCTGATTTATATAGTCCTGAGATCAAATTCCTGGAATAAACACAGTGGTTTTCTTCTTGAAGTGTGTTGTTTGGGGATTTTTTCTTAAACAGATTATTTCATCAGAGAAAAGATAGGAAGGGAGTAGATTATTACTTCAGTAGTTTAGTGCCTCTCACAAGTACTGGTTTTAATGTTTGTAGATAACCTCTGACAGGTGAACTTGGAGCAGAGTTTGTAACCAGAGCCTTTTTAACGCATACGTTGGCTCTTTCTGCCATTTGCCTTGTGGAACCTTGCTTCCAAGTGAAGGGTGAATGTCTGGCAGAGCTTATGTTAACTTACATATAAGAGCTGACTAATTTTTCCTATGTCCATTTTTTTATGTTTCTAAAGAAATTAATGAGCATGATGGCTCATGGGTGTGAACATCCTCCTCCTCCTTTCCTTATGCTGGCAGTGTTGATGGAGTGCAGGAGCTAGGAAGTACAACTGCCGTGCTTGATAACCTCTACCTACATATTTTGTACATTAAATGAAAGGACAGGCTGGACAAAATACAGTATTTACTTAACATTTCTGTGTGTACTTCAGCATGTAGCTGTGGCTTAGTTTTGCCAGTACAAGGACAGTAAAACAACTGTGTCCTGGTATCTCTGGAAAGTTAACAGCCTCTCTTATTTGATGCAGTATGTCTCTAGACAGCTGCCATGGCAGCTTGCTGATGAGCCCTGCCTTCAGACTTCCCTTTTGCTGGTTCAGTTTCACAACTGAACTAAGATTGCAATGGTAAGTTCCCTGAAAACTTGACTGAAAGCTCATCTTGTGTACTTATATATGAGTTAATCAGAGCAAGCATAAATGTGCCTAGTCATCAGTGTCAAGCCTAGATCAAGGTGTGTACTGTATTGTCTCAACTAGTTGAAAATGACCTAACATTGTCTAGGAATGCCCAAATTTACAGCCTTGGCAGACATGAACTGACAAGTATGCAGGAATCTTGCTCATAGTATTGTAATCCATAAGACTTGGAGGATTTATTGTTGTGTTAATGCTGTATTTTTCTGCTCCTTCAAGGCACCTTTACTGTGTAAACTACAGGAGTCTTCCAAAAATAGCTGGGGCAGGTGATGTGTTTTTCACATGACATGATTACCCAAGTGATATAAGCAGGGAAATGTTTGCTTGCCTTTCAGGCTTCTTAGCTTCTGTAGCAATCTTTATCGCCTTGTGTGCTTGCTATGCTACACACCTGTTAACACCTATAAAACTACAGTTTGATGAACAGATTTATCACAGAATATCCTTCAATGATTTGTAAATTATTTCTAATATTTTTCTGCTCTGGAAGTTTCTTCCTTCTGTTGCTGCAATGTTAAGTAAAAACACTTCATCCTTATCACCCAGCTTGTTTTTTGTGTGTGTTTTTTTTTCTTTTACCTATTACAGTTACTCTGATTTCCACTTGCTTTTTATGTAATTTCTTCTTTTTTCTCACATGATAACAAGAAAATTTAATTCCATGAATAGGGACTAATCAGGGGTAAGCATGGCATATATTTCAGGTAATACAAAACCCACACAAATACTTGTAGTTTTTAAGACAGTGGAGCTTGTTCCTCTGTAGATAGAGATGATTCATGTAAACACAGAGCTGTCATGTGGTCAGTGGTCCATGGAGCCTACTGAGTCATATGATTACCACTAAAGGATCTCTGCTTCCACCCAAATAAACATCCACAATGATATTTCTGAACACATATGTTTCCTTCATGCAAATCTCCATGAAACAAGTAAGTTGTGTAGTGGCTGTGCCCCCTCGGGGTGGCCTCAGCCTCTCCACCTCTCCTTGGCCTCTTTCTCCATGAAGACAATTAAAAATACAACTGCGAAGTGTTTCCTACTTCCTCCGTTGTCCTCTATTTGGAAGCAGTCTATGCGTTTATGAAGCTCCCAGACATGTTAATTGAAGTTTAAACACAGCCATTCACTGGTGATCTATTGGAAGCTGAAGATTAAAGGTAAGAAAAAAAAAAACTAGGTTACAATGTATGGTTAATTCCTGATGAGGCTGGTGAAGCATTTCCCAACAGTTTTTCGTCAGGAAATGTCCAACTGATTTTTCTTACATATAACATTACTGAAGTTTTTTGACAGTATTTTATTTAGTATGATTTTGAAATCCTGTGTTTTGAAATCCTTTTATTGTAGTAAGGTTATTTTACTTTTACATTCCTGAAATGAGTTTCTGATTTATGAGATTTTTTTGGTTTTGACTTTGGACTAAAAAGGTTATTAGAAGAGAAATTCTGAGTTTCCCTTGTCTCTTGCTTCTGCTGTAAGTATCTGGGTAAACCACAATAGCAGCTCCAGGTTTGCAAAGGCCTTAGCTGGCCTGACCTCATTGCAATCAAATGATACAGCTTAGAGGTCAATCTTTCTGACCTCCTGCAAGGTTATCAGTAGAAGAAAACTAGCTCAAGACATTGAATAGATACCAGCACATAATCCTTTATCATTAGCCCTCATAGTCTGTGTAAGATGAATTAACTCAGAGTCTTTGGCATGGACTGGTTAGGGATTTATTTCTGAGTTAGCTTCTGTATGCTGTGTGTAAACCCAGCAGGTTGGCCCTGCCTGTAATCTAACACCCCTGTTCTATCCAGAAGAATTCCTCAGAGCCACAGCTTTGATTTGTGGATTGCATGTGCTGACAACAATATACATGCTAGGTTAATTTAAGTACCTCATGGTGGTAGAATATGAAAATTCCAGTTTGCTCCTCTGTTTTATTCAGGTGTTATAATTGATAGAGCACCTACCTTACAGAATTCCCAATTTTTAAAAGGCTTTTCCCGCTATGTTCAGTTGGCTACCTAATATTAGGCACCTAATTAAATCACTATTATGTTAAAAGTAGAAATGTAATTTATACATGCTGATCTGAACATAATTACATGAATACTGACATCATAGGTGTTTAAGAAACATTAGATGTGGTACTTAGGGATATGAACATGATGATCTTAGAGGTCTCTTCCAACCTTAATGATTCTGTGATTCTATGATCGTTTTAGTGTTCATTTTTCTTAGCATCATTTTAAGTGCTGTGAAGAAAATGTGATTGAAACAATTGATATAATCCTAGAATATTCTAACATTAAAAAGCTGCTGAAAAAAATGTTTTGTAAAAAAGAATGGCAAAGCTGTAGTGAAAAGCTTACTAATACACGTGTGCTTCAACAGAGGTGGGCATGGAGTTAACTTTAACAATCACCAATTCTTAGAGAAATTTTTTTTTACATCTTAAACTTTACATCTGTAAGCGTTATTTACGGTAGATTTTGGCACAGTTTGAGGAACAATACTTTTATCTAGAATTCTGTTCATAAATAGAGACACAGACCTTGCTCATTTATCTCAGTAGAGAACAGACACACAACTGTCTTTGCAGTACTACTGCAATGCATATGGAAAACAGATGTATAAATGTTAGAGATGATCATGTAGAGCAAATCACTGCAGTCTAGTGCAGTCATAAATCAAACACTGAAACTGGCAGGAAAATCTGTAATAAAGGATCTTCCATGGTAGAGTGACTTTGTGTTGTAAGAATTTTGGTTTATGTGCAGTGTCATATTGGCCTATCAGGAAATTTTGAGAACATCATCCAAAGGAGAAAATTCATCACATAGATGGAACTGAGGTAACAGGACCACTGTGCACTTGAAAGGGGAAAAGAATTGGTGTTGTATAAGCAATTTTTAGAAATGGTAGTGCACATCATCTCCCAGTAGCTTTGTTTTGGGACAATTCTATTTTAGTGCCTTATGATGGTAACTGATTTCTTCCACTACTTTAGTTAACCAGCTTACAGTGTTGACCCTTTATTAATTCCAATGTATACCTGTGCCACTGAGGGTATAACAATACTTGTAAACCTAATTCTGGTCTGGAAAATTCAGCTGCTAGCCACTCCTTGTGAGATCAGACTTTGCAGATAGCACATACTACAAGGAGAATTAAAAGCAAAAGGCGTGGTGCAAAGAGAAGGGAATGTGAAGCAAAGATCTGGGAGGGCTGCCAGCACTCCCAACAGCTGCTCTGCAACAAAGGTCCATTGCAGCATTGTGGTCTGCATATATTAAAGGCATGGCCACAATGCCATGAAACTAATCCTGGAACCCAATCTGCACTTAATCCTTGTATCTCATTTGCATTCATTGGCTACACTTAGGCTAGCAAATTAAAGATGTGTAGACTGTTTTCTGACATAAAGCCCATACCCATGTTCTAAGAAATCTCAGCTTCCAAAACTTGCTGGCTGTATGCAGATGATCCATCGGCAATACTTTCTATCTGCCAAATGATAGCTTGCGTTTGTTTGGGAGAATGCTAGATGGCAAAAAAATCGTGGAAGGGATTGTTCACACCATAACTATAACCAAGATGTTAATTCATAATTAGCAGCCTAACCAGTTGATTTTATTTGTAGAGATTTAGTAAGTTTAAATGTTTGAATTAGCAGACTTCCGAAACCTATATAATAAGAAGGATGTACTTGAGTTAGAACAGAAATCACATGGTGAGTCACAAGATGACTTTGTACTCAGTGTGCGGGGCTTTGTGAATCACAGTCTCTGACTCCCAGCTGGTTTTGCCCATTGTGTGGAGAATCTAGACACCTTTGGGTTTTATTTTTCAGTATAACACATCAGTTACAAGTTGGGCATCACAATACTAAACACAGTTCCTATTTTTTTGATTTATTCCTAGATCACTGAAAACAATGTTTCCAACCATTGTAAGTGCAACTTTAGTGTAAATCACTAGTATTTACACATCACCTTTCTTGTATTTACATGTGCTTATTGTAATCACTTTGGACTTTATTAATAGACTTATTTACAGTTAAGCAGTTTCTAATCCTGAACAGCTTTCACAATGAACTACACTAGAAATTAACATGTGTATACTCTAACCTAATCTGTAGAAATATTTTCAAATGCCCTTTAATACTAACTTCACAAGATTCCACCCATTTGAGTGATACATGCATTTTATATGTCTGAGATATATTATATATTATATATATATATATATATATAAAAGGGTTGCAAACTTCTTTTAGGTACTAGAATAGCAGTGACTTTATTAATTCCAAATGTAAAGAAAGCAGATGGTAGGATTATTGTAAGAAGAACATAACCTTAGAATTTAGCTAGTGACCACCCAAGCTTTGGGTGCTTACAGAGAAGTTCAATGGAAGTAGAAGATCATGGATGCTGATGATGTAATTTTATTTATGGCATGGATTTTTCTGTGAAGTGACATTTTCAATCTCATAAATTGTCCTTGTAGTCCCTGAACACTCAGGGCCATGTCAGTGTACTACAAATGCAGTAAACAAGATAAAAATAGTGGACTTGTGTATGTTCATTCTGAGAAAGCCATGCTGATACCACATGAATTTAACACAAGGTTTAATGTGACATGGTTTGAATGCCACTCTGGTAGATGTATGGCAGAGTATGCTGAGCTCGGGAAATGCATGGACACAAATTCTATCTGCACACATTTTCTTGGGCATGGGGACAGGGATTATTTTTTTCTTAGAAGGCTTTGGAAACAGACATCATTTAGCATGACAGCAGCTTTATTAATCCTCTGGCATCTAGCTAAAAATACATGTGTTTTGGTAGTTTTTAAACAGCAGTAACCTAGGTTTTCATAGGAAATTGTAGACTAAAATGTTTATTCTTTGATTGTAATGCATAATTGATCACTCTTTTCTTCTAATCCTGATAATAACTCATTTCGTATCTGCCTACTGCAGTGTAGTGTTTGATTATCAGTTTTCAAAGACCACAGCAGATACTATTTTTTCCTCTTGTCTGTAGGCTGCTTGATGGCTCTGGAGGTCACTGCAATTTAGTAAATGTTTTTCACAGACACCACCTGCTAGATCAAGTGGTAAATCCATACAGGGATTAAAGATCCACAGATGGTTTCTCAATGTTTTTGAAGCTCCTGTCATAAACTGAATATCACAAAGAACAGCAAATTCTTCTGATTTGTCCCAAAGTTCATAAAGTAGTTAGCTCATTCAGCCATTGCAGGTGTTTTTTTGGAATGATCCTCCATCTTTGATGCTCTCTGACATTTTCTTAATTTCTACTACTTTCTAGACTGTGGCTAAATGGTAGTTGATATTAAAATGTTCTAAGTATATCATAAACAATAGTAGGATTAAAAAAAATATATTCAGACCATGCCTGTCCTTATTTCTAAGCATCTTTGACATTTATCTCAAGAAGAAAAAGTAGTAAAAGCAATGAAAAGTGTTGGGTTTTTTAATTGTTTTGTGTGCTTGGTTTTGGTTGGTTGGTTTGTTTTTTTTTCCTACTGTTTTAATCATTCTCATCTAATCAACCATTTTAGGATTACCAACCTAATATAGTCTGATAACATCTCACATTATCTCCTGATGCAGTGTGTACCTAACTGCATCAGTGTGTCTTCAGTATGTAAGTGCTGGGACACTTCAGAAGTGTAACAGAATAAAACCAGTAAAATTAATCACAAGGCTTCAACACCAAGACTAAGTGTTTGAGCCAGGCATTGGATTTAGCTGCTAAAACAAGTGTTTGTGAAAGAAGTGACTGAGGAACAGCCAGCATCCAAGCAAAAATGTTGGGACTTTTTTTAAGAGAGAGCAGGCATGCATTAAGATGTTTTGTGCTTTTTTCCTGCCGTGTTTCTTGGCTCATTAAAACCTACTGTTTCCCAATATGTTTTTTAACAGTGAATTGTGTTATGCAGATATAGACCACAATGCATGATCAGTCTGATTTTCCTCATGGGCACACAACTATTTAAGAGCACTCAGAGCACTCCTTGAGACATGGTATAGATTAACACTGCAGAGCACAGATCCTTCCAGTAGCTTTAATCAGAGCCATGAATTGACTGGAATAGACTAGCCTAGGTGTGCTGTGGTTGGTAATGGCTTTCATTTGAGAAACAGCAACACAACCTGTCATCTGTGGAGCAGCTTTAATACCCTGGCTTCAGTAATGTGGTTCCAGTTGTCCTTGTCTGTGATGTGATCTGTGACTCACAGCACTGACAGTGTTGGCTGGAGATGGTTAATCTTGATCTTACTGTAGGAGTGTGCAGTCAGTGTGAGCCAAACTTTGACAGGAGGGAGCAATTATTCTTGTGAATAAAGCTTGTGCCCTGAGGCTTCTAGAAGATTGTTACTGCTACCTCCTGTAGAGTGCTGTGAGGTTGTGTGCTTTGTCACACATGCCTGTTCTAAATAAAGCAAGCTAATGACATTGATTTAAAGCAGTTTCAGACCTTATGCAATTTTTCCAGTTGTTCTTTTGCTTCTGTCTTTTTATCAGTTATGAATACATGGAAATTTGCTTGGATATTATAAACTATCTGGTGGTACAGAATATACCCTACTTATATGCTGACGTGTATTTTGAATATATATTTATAAATACATAAAACCCCCAACAACAACAATTCAAAGGGTTATCAATGCAAGTTAAAGCTTTAACAGAAAACAACACTGTCACATGCAAAAGTTCCAAATATAATGTCTCTGAAGTTTATATATTATTAGATTCTACCATCCCAATATAAATAGCTTTATATCTTGTTTATATGATCATTGATGATCTAGATGACCCTTGCCGGTCACTTGCAACTAAACTGTTCTGTTCTAAACCCCACTGGGGCTATTAACTAAGTGTGGAATTTGTCTCCCCTCAAAGTTAGGCATCTTGCCCAAGTTTGCTATTTAGACTTTGACACAATATAGTGGAAAAAACTCTGGAGAGCATTTTATTTGCAGGTGTTAATTAACTCAGAAGATATCTCTCTCTCTCCCCCATCTCACCCTTTCCTCACTCTCATCCTCTCTCCCTTCCTCACCTCCTTCTCTCCTCTTTCCTCTCCTGTTCTGCTCCATTTGAATTTAACCAAAATTGGATCAAGGTCTGACAGATTAATGTCCCAGTTCTGTAACAGGACTCAGCATGCTCAAGTGTCTTTGAAGCCTCTGTACAGTGCCCTTTGCAGGACTGGGGCATATGAGGAAACATTAAATGATACTGCTTATCAGGTAGAGATTGGCTTATTTTCGAGTAAGAACACTGGTACAGCTATGACTCATATTTTGACTGAAGTAGCAACTTGATCATAAATAGTATTTACTGCAAGAATAGAAACAGACAAATTATCAAGAAAAGTGATTCACCTAGTCATGATTCATAATGCAGTCTTCCTCTACAGATTTATGGATGCACATATGTTGAAATAAGTTTTGAACAGAAGAAGTTTGCTTAGCCCTGCAAGTCACAACTTGACAAGCATTAAGGTTAAAGCAGTTCATGATCTGATTCTTCTTCTGTTTGAGGCATAAGCTTGCTTCATCAATATAAAATACAAGCTGAAATGGGGAGAGGAAAGTTTGTGACTGTTTAGCAGACAGTGAATTAGTCATGAAGGTGAAATGTAGCTGCCTGCAGGTTGAGACTTAGCAAGCTCTCCAAATTTTGCTTTTCCTAATGAAGGCCAGGAAGAAGTTTCATTATTTTTCTGTATCTGGGCATAATTTTGGTTGGAAAGACACTGCTGAAGGTCTTCTAGTCCAACCTCCAGCTCAAACAAAGGTCCAGGTAGAGCTGTTTCACCTTGCTCAGGGTAATGTCTGATTGAATTTTGAAAATCCACAATGATGGAGGTTCCACAGCATCTCTGAGCTGCATTGCTGCCCTAGTCCTGCTGGCCACACTGTTTTGGATACATGCCAGGATGTTTTTGGCCTTCTTAGCCACCTGGGCACACTGCTGGCTTGTGTTCAGCCTAGAATTGGAGTCTGAACTTTGGTGAGCAATGTTAAGTACAGATTGTGGAAGGACTGGAGGAAATCTGAGCTAGCAGATATGCTAAGCTGCCCAAAACACTTTGGTTAAAAGGCAAAACACTTGGAAGCATCGTTAACAAAGGGTGAAATAGTTAATTTATATAAGGTTGCTTACCATCAATAAGACACCATATTACAAGTTGTGCCTTAAAGAGACTCAGATTCTCTTGAAAAACTATTTCTAATCTTGCTTTCTATGTAAGGTTATTGAGAAGCCAAGTTGAAAAGTATTTCTCTTCCTCCAGGAACTCCTTTTCACTTGGTTTCATTTGTAGTGTGGGAGCAGCAGTCATTGTGCTGATGGATAGCAAGCTGCTGAAAGAGTTCACATTGGGAGATTGATGCTCTTACACCCATCTGCAACCACTCTGCAGCCTCTGCCTTTATTGACTAGGATGCTGTTAGGACTTCAAAGCAAAGCAGAGAGCTTAGTATTTGCATAGCTGAATGCAATTGTTTACATTAAATAAACTCTTTTGAAGTTGCTTTGAGAATAAATAGATCATTTTACAAATTTACCCTCAAGCTATGGCTGTACTTCTTGTATCAATGGAATATCAGAACAAATAAATATTTATTTCAGAAGTATCTTATTGGCCTTAGGAAAAAAGTAGTATGTAGTTGTCTTTGAAAGATGCATCTAGATGACAGAGATATCCAACTGCTACTGTGACATGCACAGAGTGTTGTAGAAATGTGACCAAAGATTTATGTCTTGTTTCAAATAACAGGAGACACAGGCCAAAATTTCCATCAAATAAACAAAGTTCTTTTCTGAGGGCCAGAAACTGAGAGTGTCTGTCACTCATCTGGTGGCCAGCCCAGCCCTACTCCTTAACACTCTGTTATGTTCCTGAGGACAGTGGGAGAGAAAGGAAGATTAAAGACAACACGGCTTTAACTTTGTTCAATATTCAAGATCAGAGAGTTTAAAATATTTATTTCAGGAGCTGAGATACTTTAAGTTTATAACTAGGGTTCAGAACTCTTCACAAATTCTGCAGTAAAAATAGTTAACAGGTACTTCTAATAGTGCATGGTCAAGGAATTTATCTCTAGATGTTGCAACCTTCTGTGCACAGAAATTCTTAAATTTTCTCTTTGTTGTATTTTATTCTGCTGAACAACATGAGCAATTTTAAATATTTGGCTGTAGTCCCGCACTTCCATGGCACAGATAGTAACACAGTATAACCCTTGTGTTAATAAATACTGTACATCAGTTGTGTGATGTCAGTTGCTGTAGACTCTAATATTGTTTAGAAAAACCTTAGAAAAAATGTATCCATATTTTATTTGTGAAATGTGACAGCTGAAATGGAAACAGAAACTCCACTGTCTAAATTAGAACCACCTATGACATATTATTGAGAAATAATCTTCTAAACAAAGTATCTTTGGTTAAAACAGTTGAACAGTCTTTATCAATTAATTCTTTTGGTCTCTGGATTACTTTTCAAATGCTCAGGCTTTTCACCCAGTCCTATTCTCATGAGAAAATCTATATTTAGTGGCCTAAAGTATCTCTGTACATATTTATTTCTTTTATTTAGCACATCTGTCTTGTGAAAGTCTGCTCCACTCTGGCAGTCCAGTGATAACTGTGGAAAACAGTTTGCGTGGATCTCTTCTAGGATTCTTTGTGGATATGCCTATAAGCTGTATGACAATACATGCTACTAATCAGGATTAAAAATCATGATCCATCATGTTTGATGATCTAGGGGGTTTTGTCATTATAATAAAATAAATCCACCAAGAATATATGGGAAAAAATTAGTAAGTTACATAAAACAAATGCAAACAAGTGGGCAGTTAGAAAGACAAAATAAAATCTTTACTATTTCAAATGCATAAAATAAAGATGGTTTAAAAATAAATTCTCAGAGAGATTGTGTCCTGGTTTCACTGGGACAGAATCCTAGGCTAGCCATGGGCTGCAGGTGTTACAGTTTGGAGTCAGCCAAGGCAGCTGAGCTGAGTTAGTTCCAGGTGTATCTCATAATCCCATACCATCAACAACAGGCTCAGTATAAAGGGGAAAGTTTGCTAAAGGCAAGGAGCCTTCTGATTGGGTTTATGCTTATCCTGCTGCTTTGCACTCTCTGCTTTTGAGGCCTGCTTTCCTGTTCAGTGTGACTGTTGTACCTTCAATGAGGTGAATATGAATTCATATACTTTTTATTGGCCTAGATGTCAGTTTTGTTCTTTCATTAAATCTGTTTTCATTTCAATCCATGGCTCTTCTCTGCTGGGGAGAGTGGTAGAATGACTGCTACAGTTCAGCTCCAGATTCAGACTAGGTATAGACAGATTGGTTACCCTGCTAAACTGGATCCAAATGCAGAGTTGAACAAACAGAATTATCAAAGCAGCATTGGGAGTGAAAAGTTTCTGTGTTGATGAGAAGAAAGGAAAATAATGATAAAAGTTCCATTAGGAATTTCTTATGATACTCTGATGCATTTCTGGAGCTAAGAAATAAGGATGTTTGGAGTAATAATAGTAGCAAGTAGAGAGCTTGGATGCATAGCACATACAGCATATTCATGCTTGAGGGGAGAATTCTGTATATAATACAAACAGGATATTCATTATAAGCTTAACACAAAAGGTGCTAAAACATAAAAAAAAAGATTTTAATGTTGGGTGTTTATATTGCATATATACTGTAGTGCAAGTAAAGCACAGTCAGGTAAATGTGAGCAAGCCTGAAACCAGTTAGCTGAACTGAATACAGAATGTGACACAGCCTACTAGCTACAAGGCAGGATTTTGGTCCTTGACTACATTCTAGTGCTGCTGGAGGGCTTGCCCTGGTATGTCTGTCTGGTCTGAATTGTATTTCTGAGTTATAGCAAAGGATGAGACACTTGTTTGTAACTTAGACCATGACACACTGGTATGTGCACACACTAAGCAGAGTGGTAAGTGTCTTGTTCTAAACTGGAACCATAATCTTCATTGCCTTTTGGCAATTGAGGAGAAAGAAAAAGTTATGTCCTGCTGCATGATAGAAGACTTTGGGGTTTGTTGCTTTGTTCTGAAGCGTAGGGGAAAGGACCATTAAGAACAAATGGATTATATTATAATTTTTTGTGATATCCAACCATGAAATGCTGTGTAAATATTAAGTAAGTTTAATTTCCTTGCATTTCTGCCATTCCTTTTTCATTTGCATTTGTTTTGTGTTTTCATTAACCCTGTTAAAGTTTCAGAAATATGGCAAATAGCAAGCAAATATGTTCAAGAACTCATGCTAGGTTTGAAATCATTTTGCAGTCTGGCTGTGATCATTTATCTTTCCATTAAAACCCAGAAGGTCTAGAAAATATCTTTCAATCTTAGGAAATCACAGGCATAGCTTCTAATGAGTCCAACTGTGTTCTTATTTCTGCTGCTAATGAACAGATGCTCCAAACTAGTTAGTGGGGACAGCTCATGGAACTGACTGCTTGCCAGAGAGAAAAAGGATGTGAAGTGCAGTGCTTAACAAGTAGGTCCTAGTGGTGGTTGTTGCTGTAATACTGAGTAATCTCATGAAATGATACCAAGCTTGGAGGAGTGGCTGGCACACCAGGAGGCTGTGCTGCCATCCAGCATGTTCTGGACAGGCTAGACAGATGAGCAGGGAGAAACTTAATGCAATTTAACAAGGGTAAGTGTAAAGTACTGCATCTGGGAAAGAACAACCCCATGTATCTGTACAGGCTAGGAACTGATCTGTCGGAAAACAGCCCTGGGGAAAAAGATCTAGGAGTCCTGGTGGATAGGAGGATGCCCATGAGCCAGCAATGTGCCCTTGTGGCTAAGAGGGCCAATGGCATCCTAGGATGCATTAAGAGGAGAGTGGCCAGCAGATCCAGAGAGGTTCTGCCCCTCTACTCTGCCCTGGTTAGGCCCCACCTGGAATACTGTGTCCAGTTCTGGGCCCCCCAGCTGAAGAAGGATAGGGAGCTGCTGGAGAAATGCAGCACAGGGCATCAAGATTATTAAAAGAGTGGAGCATCTGCCCTATGAGGACAGGCTGAGAGAGCTGGGTCTCTTCAGCCTGGAGGAGACTGAGAGGGGACCTCATTAATGTCTACAAATATGTTAAGGGTGAATGTCAGGAGGAGAGAGCCAGGCCCTTCTCAATCTCATCCAATGTTAGGACAAGAGGGAATGGAAGCAAGTTGGACCACGGGAGGTTTAGTATTAACATGAGGAGGAACTTCTTTACAGTAAGGGTGACGAAGCACTGGAACAGGCTGCCCAGGAGGCTGTGGAGTCTCCTTCTCTGGAGACATTCAACAGCTGCCGGATGCATTCCTGTGTGACCTTGTCTAGGTGATCCTGCTCTGGCAGGGGGATTGGACTAGATGATCTTTCTAGGTCCCTTCCAACCCTTAATCTATACTGTGATACTGTAATAAGCTTCACTGAGCTGTAATTCTGAAAATCAGCCTGGATTCCTTGTCACTTTTATGCCTGCAGTGTTGGGATCTGGGGAATTTTGCTGTGATTATTTAATTTTGCTTTGCTGTTGAAGTTCCATGCATCACAAAGTAATATTTTTAGGACAGGCTGGCCTGAAGTAACCAGAAAGCATCTTTTTCCTAGTTGTCTGTCTAAACATGAGTCAGTAGCAAGCCTCAGTAAATGAACTGTCACTAGATTGTGTGATTTACTGGAGGCAGCCATCCAGCCTAATCTCTGTGGTAAATTAACCAACCTCAGTGCTCCTTCCCTGTGTGGACACTGAGCATGACAGAGAGAGAACAAGGAAACCTTACACCTTCAGACTGGCACTTGGTTGGCTGTGTATCACTTAATGCACCAAAGGACTAGGCTAACGACCTTCATGATGCCAAGTGTGGTTCATTATGGCTTATGTAAACCCTTTGAGTAGCAAGGAAAGCAGCACTTGATTCCAAACCACATGGTGGCTGAGCTTTGGTTTCAGAAGGCCATGGAAAGGGAAGGCAGGAGGAAGAGGACATTGAGGTTAGAAATACTTTATACACAACTGTATGAAAAATCCCTCTTGAAAACAGCAGGAAGATAACCACTTTTGATATTAAAACAACTTAGTTTTTGCTTGCACATACCAGCCCTCAGTGCAAAACACTGAAGCAGTGCTTACAGTACACTTGCTCCAGGGAGTGTGTTTCCAGTGTATGAACTTGGTGTCCAGGAGCATATTTGTATTCGGTTGTAGGGATGTAAAGAGTGCAGATGTGTGGCTCTTTAACTGCAGCACAGTTATTTGTGGCAGGTACAGGTTGTTTCACAATTTATTCTTATTCTGGGGACTAGAATTTCTCTGAGTACAATGTCCCTTCCACGTTTTTCCACGGACAATGCAACAATATAAACCGAACATCAATATCAGCAATAGGCTTGTTCCTAGAAGAAAAAATACCAAGCTAACATAAGGTACACTCAATGGTAGTTAAAAATGATTTTTTCTTTCTGTGAATGCTGCTGAAGTGATAGAGAGTTCTTGCTAGTACTAAAGGTTAAACAAGGATTAAAATGAAATAAAAAATTCTGAGTGCTAGTGGAATAGAAGCATACAATTACAACAAAAGCACGTCGAAAAGTTGTTTCTGAGTATACTGCTAACTCTAGCATCATTTCACATGTGCATGGAAGAAATTATTACAGAACTTGGGACACATGAAAGTGTAGCTTCTGTAACTACCATTAAAGATGGCTTCATATTTCCATGCATTTTAGACATTATGAAGCCTCTGATTCATATCATGATATCAATAGGGGTTTAGTCACCTTCTTTAAATCTTGCCCTGTTTCTACTTGGAAAATAATCTTCTGGACCTGCTTTGTAAAGGAAATTAACAGCACTCAGGTCAGTTTGGACTTACATGCATGTGATCTCTAAAGTACTGTGTCAGTGTATTTTGTAGGCTGGGTAATATTGTGAATCACAGATATAAGCACTAGTCTGAACCTCATACCAAATGAGGGATGCTGTTCCTGATAACAATTGCTATTGCTTTGTAGCATGGCTTGCCTGTTTTATTCTTCTTAACTGTAGTTTTCTTTGTGAACACTAGATGAAGCACTGATGCTTCCATAAAAAAGGAGGAAGAGAACTCAATGATCAGTGCTGGGTTCTGTATTCTGAACAAAACAAGTAGTGGGGATTGTATTTTTTGTGGTCTGCTCTCTGCTCCACAGGCAAACCCCTCTAAGCTGAAAGTGTTACCAGTCAGGCTAACTGAACAACTAAATAAAGTTAGGCTACCTTTCATTTTCAGGCTGTTTTTTAAAATGCATTCCCTAGCCCTGTTTTAGCTTGCCTTTTCAAAAAAAAAAAAAAGAAAAGGCAAACAAACAAAATCTGGAAGTGTTGGTATAAATGTCTTTTATCGTCCACCTTGAAAATGGTGTTTAAATGTTCATGCTGAAAAAACCTCCATGTGGTTTGCTGACCCTTGTGTCTGCAAAGCCCATCTGATTTCAGTGACTGAAAACAACTGAGAACTGATGTGTTCTTTCCTCCTGTTTTGTCCTCTTTTACTTCATTCCAGCGTGGGTAAGATCAAAGGGAAAAGAACAGAGGGGCAGTAGTGGTAAGCCAGAGGCAGAACCCATGCTGTAGTCCCATAGGTGGTGTAGGAAATGGCTGTTGGTTGTTTTGGCTAATAAAGCTTTGCCGCCTATACTGTGATAATATAAGGAGCTCTGAGAGAATAAATCTGTTTGGTCAGCCTTCCATTTGGGAAAAAAACACAGCCTCCAGAGAAGGTATTTCCATGCAGAGAACTTGTACTCAGTTGATTGTGCATATTGTAGAGAGCTCAAGCAAATGGATAACATTTAAATTCAACTTCCTCATTAGCTAACATGGAACATGTTTATCTTCTGCACGGTTCATTTGCCTTCACTCCAATTATTTAAGTTCTTATTAAGATGGAGTGTAACAAACTCCTCCTAGGCTGTTCTGAAGCTGTATGACAGGACAGAGGAAGAGCACTTGAAGGGTAAATTGTTGTCTCAAAGAGCTTTGAACTCAAAATACTCCAGGTTGCCTGTCTACAGCATGTGAAAAATATCTTCCTTTTAGAGAATTGACTGCAGTCTGAGGAAAGATAAAAATGACTGAATCTGTCTTGGAGTGAGAAATTCAAGATATAGCAGGAACTTGTGAGTCCACTGCATCTACCTTTTGACCACTGAGACCCTCAAGAATCAGTTTTCCTATCAATGCACTTCTCACCTACCTGCAGTAACCTGGAACTAGTCAGACATCGGAGCCTACTCTGAGGTCACAGAGCCATTGCCTAAAAATGGCTTCTAGCAAGAGAAAACTGCAATTGTTTAGTAAAATAAAGCATTTTAAAGATTTAGTCTGCTTTCTGTAACAAGAGGCCCATGCTGATGCCTGGTCAGCTCAGGCTGTATCTCCCCTTGAAGCACTTCTGTGTTTCTGATGTGAAGTTCACGTACAGGAGAAACAAGTGGCATTTTTCTCACATTAGTAGAGATGCCATTTCAAGGGAGGTGGTGTTTTGGGATTCATTCTTCACACCCTTCCTGGTTCTTATTTATAATAACCAGATATTTTTCAGGATTTTCCAGTAGTAGAGAACTCTTACTCTTTCCTTTAGAGTACTTACTCACTGGTTTCCTGACCCGCTGTCATGATACTAGTGCCACTCACTACAATTAATGACATTACAATTGAGTTCCTAGCATGGAACTGTTCATGAGTCTCAACACTTCATTCATCTGTTTAGATAATAGATTTTGCAAAGTGTTTCACAGAGGCGTTTTTCTACCTAGCTTTGACTGACCACTACTAGTAAATGTAACCACCAGGTGACAGTATTGTTCCACACCAGTACAAAGTTGGATATATTTTATCAGGCAGAAAAGAATATAAACTGAGGGGGAAGTTTAACAGAATTCAAAATATAAATTTCCTACTTATATTTTTTCAGATTTATTTTAATCCTATCTTGAGACTTGAGTAACTTGTTGAAACAAAGCTTAGTTTTTAACCTCATTTTAGTCCCTCAAAGCAAACTGCTAACAACTTTCAAAAAGAATTTCTCTCAGCAACTTGAATTTCAGTTTTCTATTAGGCATTTTCTATTTTTTGACTGATAAGGGGTTTCTACTGACATGCAATTTTACATATGAGGTTTGGGGTTTTAAATAATGTTCTTTCTCCAGAGGAGGGAGGTGGGTAGGTAACTGATATTATAAGATCTGTATCATTCCCTAAAGCAAAGCAGTACAATCAGTTCTGTGCCATACTGCAAGAAAGAGAAGCGTGCATAATGCGTAAGTTACACCACATCCTCTTCCTCTGAAGAATTTTATCTGTGGTAGATTCTGTAAAAAATCTTAGACTCTCAGAGTCACTGAACCTGGAATTGACTTGTAATGATCATCAAGTCCAACTCCTTGCTCCTCACAGGATTATCTAAAACTAAAGCTTAAGACTAAGAGCATTGTTCAGATGCTCCTTGAACTGACATGCGTGGTGCTATGACCTCTTCCCTGGGGAGCCTTTTCCAGTGACCAACCACCCTCTCAGTGGAGAATCTTTTCCTTATATCCAATTTGAACTTCCACTGATGCAGGCTCATCCCATTTCCTTGTGTCCTCTCCCTGGTCCCCAGAGAAAAAATATCAGCACCTCTTCCTCTGTTGCCCCTCTTGGGAAATTGTAGGCTGTGATGAGGTCACCCCTCAGCCTTCTATTCTGCAGGCTGAACAAACCAAGTGACCTTGTCTGCTCCTTGTCTCAACCTCCAGTGGTTTGATGTTATTATATGGAGGTGTCCCAAACCAAACAGTACTCAAGGTAGGGCTACAGCAGTGCAGTGTGGGACAGTCACCTCCCTTGACCAGCTAGGCTGGGCTATACTTGATGAACCCCAGTCAGTGTTTAAAGTAGTTGCTGACCTTAGTAAGCATCTGGATGAGCAGTAAAACTTGTTTTTAATTGGAATCACTAAACCTTCACCTAAAAATATTAGGATTAATACTTTTACGTGTAATACTTCTACAGCTGATATGAATGTGCATAGGTCCAGTGCAGTGGAAATCTACCTTGCACATACTTAATGGTGGTGACAGTGCCTTTATTCAGTGCGGAAGTCCAGGAGATTAATGCTGGAGAAGCATTCAGCTCTTATAACAAGGCTCTGTATAAAATCTCTGAGGAGTTCTCTTATACCCAAATGTTCTCTTCCAGTCCCAGTGCTCAGGAGATAATGTCTGGAGAGACACGCTGAGTAATAAAGAGGATAAAAAGAAATAGCTGCTCCCCTTAGAAGTATTTGCCATCCTTGTACCCTGAATGAGTCAAGGGTCCTTAGTGGTAAATTGAATGTGATCCTACAAGTAACGATTAGATCTTTCTGCATGTGCACAATCAAGGGCAAATTACACTGTGTTAGCCTTTGTTCTTGGAAATGAATGAACCAATCCAGTTGAAAAGTTTGTCCTGAGGCAGGGAAATTTCAGCCCAGGTGATAAATATTTGGCATCCTTACAAATAATTGAAAAAACCTGTGATTAATGATGGAAATTTGGGAGTAATCCTAATAGGTCTTGCTACCTGGAAGACTTTATTCTAATGCTAATCTGAAGGATTTTATTTTTAAAATTCTCAGAATTAAACAATTTCATCACTAAATGTGAAATGTTTTGGTTTTTTTACACTCTTGATGTTATTAACTGATTTTGAAACAATGTTTTTCTAGAAGAGGATTAGTGGAATTTCTTATGGAAGAAGGGAAAATGCTTTGGAATTGGCCCAGGATGCAGGAGACTCTTGTTCAGGTAAGATGCGGATTTTTCTGTTACTTTGATGAACTCATACTTTTGATGAATGTTTAATGGATTTTTATGTTCTGGTATCGTGTTGGCAATGAGAAAGTCTCAAGTTGCTATATATCATAGATTTGGAGGAGAGGTTGGTTTGGTTATCTACCAAATTCTCTCAAATTGCTGTCTGTAGCCAGGCACAGTTACATCATTTAAGTTACAGTAGGTTCATTGTAATTGTATATTGTAGAATAAACAGTAAGGGTTAGCCTTAAATATATGCTAGCAGAGGAAAACTTTTATTAGGAATGGTTGAGGTTGTCCGGTAATTACAGATGTACCAGTTCACGCTTCTCTAGTTAGAGATTGAGTCAGTGTTTCCAGTATAAACCATTATTTTCCATGTTTCATACTCAGCTTGCTTGTTCAGAAACTCTGTGGTTACATCCTAAGGACAATTGGTTTTTAGAGACTATAGGTAAATTCGGGTTGTAGCACTGAAAAGAAATCTACATTCAGTAAATGAAAAGATTCTATAACTGGTTGATAGGAAATGTTTGGGCTCAAATGCAAGACCAGTTGCATGAGAAAATCTGTGGAAAGGTATTAAAGTATTCAAACTGTTCTGGTGATAGGCTATAATGTGAGTTATGCTGCTTAGTTCCAGCTCACCTGACTATTGCGTTACCTTTGATGTCCTAATAGCATTCCGGGAATTCCTGGTCTTAACTAGATCACAGGCATTAATATGCTATGGATGATGGAGTTTCTAACACAGCAGAATGTTTCAGGATGAAGTGATTGCCTTGATTTTAGCTGAATTATTCCATGCTAGAGTTGCCTTCAGAAATTGTATCTTCATTTATTTGTGTCTTTATTTGTGTGTGTATGGATTTTTGGAGTCATTATAAGGGGAAGGCTAGAGTAGTTGAAATCCTGCTCAGGCTTAAAAAAACAGTCTGAAAGTTGGTATTGTTTGATTTGTGTGGGTGTTCTACTCTTCAGAAGTATCATCTGTGTATTGCTTGGTAGAGTGATGGGTTTTATACTGTAACAGCTACACTTAGAATTGTACATATTCTGTGTATTTTAGTACTACGTTTCTTATCCTGATAGTTGTTTGGTTTTTTTTTTATTACAAAATGAAGCAATATTTTCTGTGTATGTAAAAGAAACAACTGGGAGAAGCTAGCTCAGAGAGGCTAGTAACAGTAACAGATTAAACTTAAAACCTTAGTTTATACACAGAAGTGGGATTTTTTTTTTTTTAATTTCAGAGGTTCACAGAATTTAGTGGGAAGAATTAATACAAAACTTGATTAGGAAAAGAATGATCAGAGTTGTTTATTCTTCAGTGTTTTGTTGTATTAATTGAATTGGAAACACTTCTCAAAACTGTTATAATCCCTTGATGGAAAAGGGGGAAACAGCTTAGCCAGACCTCAAAGAGCTTACCTGCTAATTTTAGGTATGACACAATGAATGAGGATAACTGCACAGAGGTGATGAAGGTGAAGAGAACAAGGCTTGCAGCAATCTGTTCAGGCAGTGATTTGGTTTTGGCATTTAGAGACACAGTGACTCAGTTTTAGCTCAGTAGGGTGTTTCTTGTTGAGTCATCTTGCACATTAGTTGAAGAAGGGAGTGCTAGAAGATACTTGAATGAAAAAATGAGATTTGCAAGCCAGAAGCTGAAGTGAGCTGATGCACCATGATACTTAGACATGGAGACGCTGTGGGAGAAATGGGAGGTTAAAACACTGGCATAAATATTAGAATGAATGACTGACAGGGAACTGAAATAGATGTATGTTTGTGTTTATCACTGGGCACTAAGGGCTCAAGCCTGTAAAATGCAAGACATTCTCAGTTGATTTACCAGTGTGGTGTTGGGAGTACACAATTAGATTTAGCCTGTGTGTTTTGGCATTGTCTTAGAAAATATTAGCTGTTGGGTATTCCTTTAAGTTCTAAATGTGTTGTTTCATATGCTCTGGCTTTATTTCCATTTAATCTTTATTTATCTTGCTGCATTTATGTTTTTCATGACTGTAACTCTATTGTAAATTTGCTGATGGGTGAGGAATAGGTGAATTTGATCCAATATGGTGCTGGCTGTTTGTATATTCATGTGTCATCTCTCTCTTTGAACTGCTCTCCCTTCTGCATTAGAAATGGACACTGCAGTAATAACACTGCTGTTTAATTGGGGTTGTGAAGCCTTGGAACAGGGAGGTGGTGAAGTCACCAACCCTGGAGGTGTTTAATACATGGTTTAGAGGCATGTTAGTGATAGGTATGGCTGGACTTGATGATCTTGGAGGTCTTAGCAAAAAAGTAAAGACCTTTAATATATATATATATATATATACACCAATATAATTGTGTGTGTCTACAGTCCATCAATAAGAGCAGTGCTGTGTTCCATGGGCATTACGTTTCTTGTAGGTCCTGATCCTTAATAAAAGGCAGAGATGGAAGTATCAGAGTTGTGGCTGTATTGAATAACTTAGCTGGAAAGTGGATCCACCTCTTTCTATTAAAACTGGAGTTTAAAGACCTAGGAGGCATTTGTAAAGGAGGGATTGACAGACTAATATCAACCTGTGTTCTCTCATTTAGTGTTATGCTGCACAACTCTCAACGACTGACTAGAAAAAGATCTCTCAAAACTGTCTGAACTATCAGAGCCTGTTTGAAGAGCACAACAATGGCATTCCCACAGACAATGGACTGCAGCTGATGTAATTGTAGAGGAGAAATAGTATTTGGTGAATATGGGAAAACAAGTTCCACAAATAAAATGTCTTCACACTGACATAGTTTGCTACAAAAGTAGTTGTAATGAACTACTTAGAGAACAGTAACAAAACCAAATTCCAAATCTAGTGGCCAGTATAGAGTCATAGACACGTATAAATGCATGCACTCAGCATCATGAAGGGCAAGCCAAGAAGGCATGTCAACTTCTGGTTCACTGCTGTGATACAGAGCAGAAGGCAGACTTCAAAGACATAATACATGATCCTGAAATTGGTTCCCTGCTGACTTTCTTTAAAGTGATTCATCCAGAAGTGGAACAAAAAAATGTTTCACGTGTTTTAAAGAGCACACAGCAGGAACTGTCTGTCCTTTCTTCACAAAGTGATTGGCAAGGAAAGTTTGGAAGAATTTGTGATTGACATTATCCTTAACTCCTAGACATGGCCAATAGCTCCTTTCCTAGGAAATTCTGTATTGATATGAGTCACACGGCTAAATTTTCACAGCTCTCAATTAGGCAAGAATCTGCAGCAAGTCACATTTTCAGTGTGAGCTGAAGGGTGCTCAACCCATCTAAACTTCCATTTGTGGTCCTAAAAGGGACTTGGTCTTGTGAAAATCTGTCTGCAGAGTGATTTCCTTATAACTCTGTCCTCCTTGTCACAGGAAAACAAGAAATCTGGCAGAGTTGATCAGCTTTCAGTTTCTGATGGCAACATGTTCAATGGTAATTCATCATTAACTACCAGAAGTTTAAATCCAGCTTAAATGATGATTTAACTCTGTTTTGAGAGTGATTTCCAAAGACACAAATCAATTAGGTGTTTAACTCGTATTGAGCTGGGAGGAAATACTAACCACAAGGCTTCTAATAGGAAGCTTGTTATAATTACACCAGGTTACAGTACAAGATCTCAGTCTGTCTGTTAACAAATTGGCTGCTCTCTGTTGTCCAACAGAAATGGTTAGGTTTTGTTGGTGTGTTTACATGATGGGGTAAATGTAACTAGCACACCAACAACATTCCCATGTTGAAACTGCCGCCTGTGAAAAAGACTTGTGTTGCGGAATAACTATTGACACAGGTTTCTTGTTGTTCTCTTTACTTTGAGGTACGCAATGCAGCATTTTGACCCTTGAGCTCATCCCTATTCAGGAATATGCTACAGTCTGACAGATTGGTTGCTACCTTGGCAGGATTTTTCAGTCAGCTGTGAAGGTGCTGGACCCAGAGCTGGTCAGCTTTCAGGGCACTCCTTACAGTTCTTTCTGCACACCAGCACCAGACTATGTAGGAAATTCCAAGTTCTTTACAGAAAAGCAAAGAACAGAAACACCTAAGAACTGCATGATAGCCTTAATGTGGTTTAGAGTAAAAGTATTAGCTCGGGCCTCTTCTCACCAGCAGTTTCTTGTTTTGTATAAGACTTGGTGAAAAGTACCTAACAGGAATTGTAATTTACTGCTCATGAAGTTACATCAGAGCCTTTGTTTTCAGCCATTAGAAAGAATGACATCCTGAAAGCAGGCAGAGTCTAATAAGGACCAAAATAACCATATGGATATTTGTAATCTTCTTGTTTTGATTAAAGGCTTTCCAGCAAGGCTCTCCATATGAGCTGCATTGCATAGGAACTGGAGACAGTCATTTAGAAATCTTATCTGCTTGTTGGCAAGTGGTGTAACCTTTCAGATGAGACAACGGAATCACAACAGACAAATAGGAATCAAAATGATAGAATTCTATAGGAAGTTGTAGATATGCTTCAGTAATAGTTAACAGTTCCCTCTGCTACACTCGGAGATACTTTAAACCAGAAGACATGGTAGCTCTGCTACTTTCAAATTACTCATGCCTAAATGCTTAAAAATCCCATTCAGTTCTTCTTAGGAGATAGATATGAATGGTACACAACAATATTGTAGGCTTGTATTTAAAAAATATCTACAGGTTATTCAGTGTTACAATAAACAATGCCTGGGAGTATTCCTCACTTATCTGGCGATTTTAATTCTTTGAAAAACTAGAATTTGAATTGTAACCATATAACCTTTATGATGCCATTTTTATTCAGTAGTGAAACTTTTTCAAGTATGCGTTTCTGTTCAACTATTTTTCTCTGTAACATGCTTCTAGACCCTAAAAAGTGGCAGTTTTATCCATTTGTGTGGATTTATGCATTTTTAAATCCCTTGCTGACACAGTTGACTTTCTTCTAGTGAGCAAAAATTCCAAAGCCCAAGCTCCTCCCCAGGTTTCATTGGCATATTGTAATTTATGATGATTCATTATGCTTGAAGTGCCATGTTTTCCAGCCTTTTGGGCATGTGGTGTGGCACAGTCAAGTATCAACAATATTATGATTCTTTTGTGATTAAAGATCTGGCAAGAGACTTGAGCTGCTTGATAGTTTGCTTATAAGCTAGATAGTGCCATAGGGGCACCTCATGCTCTGCAGTCAGTAGGTGCTAAAGATGTGGTGAGAAATCAGAAAGGTTGTTAGCTATGATTCTCACAGCAAAACATTTGCATGAAGGAGTCAGTAATGAGTTAGCAGAACATGACACCAAATCATCAGAAACAGGAGCTGAGCAGAATTGTCAAGATGTTTTTTCTTGATTACATGTAATTAGTCACATAAAGCTGGGCTGACATTTGAAGTCTATGGAGCTGTATGTGAGCAGTGTTTAGCCAAGTAGTCCTTTGGAAAAAGGAGAACCAAGGTAAATTTTTCCAGCCTTCAGTTTCTTAGCGAGAACTTCAGGCCATAAGAATTCAGAATGCTTAGTAGAGTTCTACAGGGTTCACCTGTCTCACCAGAAAACACTTCAATAACTATAACAATACCTGTTATATAACAACAGGTATTGTTAAAAGCATGCGTTATATGCTTTTGAGAAGTGCAGTGGCTAATTTTCAAAGCACAGATTATTCAGATTTGTCTAGGGTACAGAAAATGAGGAATCCATTAGAATCTAATGAAATGCATAACATTGCTTCCTTTTGTCAGAGCAGACAGTAATCCTTGATGTATCTGGATGTATTTTAAAGTAAGATGATGACATATTAAAATCATAGAATGGCCAGGTTGGAAGGGACACTAAAGATCATCTAATTCCAACCTCCCCACACTGAGCAGGGATGCCAATCACTAGACCAGGTCACCCAGGGCCGCATCCAGCCTGGCCTTGAACACTGCCAGGGATGGGGCATCCACAACCTCTCTGGGCATATATTAGAAGCTTAACTAGAAGGTGTTGTGGAAATACTGGAATGTTTTACTGTAAATAGTTTGGGATTCACATACTTTTTTTTAAACAAAATACAATTTCATATTAGTAGAAACATTATATTTATCCAACATGTTGGTATCCCAAGTTACATGCTGTCCAGGTGTTGGATCCTTGCAAAACAGCAATGCACAAGTCAGTAATGAACCTCTGAGTTTCACTGTTATGAGCTTATTTCCAGAAAAGCATGGCACTGCTTGGTCGTCAGGAATCATAAGGTTGCCCCTCCATGTTAGTCCTGTACTGGGTGATAGAAGATATCTCTCGTGAAAGTTATGAAAAAATGTTTCTTTTGCCATTGAAATGTCTTTATTTTCATTTTAGAGAGAGAACTATGTTGGAAAGTGCTCAAAGTGGGAGAAATGTCCATAATTCAAATTTAAGTCAGTCACTAAAAATTTTCCTGCAGGGCCAGTACTGAGTAGCAGACACAGATGAAAGTCTTTTGCTTTAGCAAACAGGGAGTTTAGCAAACATTTTATTCAGCTTTGAAAATGTATGTGTGGAAGACTTGAGGTGCTTAGCCATGACCTTCCTCTGCACTTTGAATGTCTAATGAAAGCTGAGGTACTGCCACGTCAGAGAGGCTGGAGGGGATGTCACTGCACTGAGGCACTGGTCTTGTCCCACCAGGAGCAATAAAGGCCCCAATGCATTGGTGATTCATAGTTTCTCCTTCCTAGCAGGCCTGCGTCATGTACCAGGGTGCACATTTCCTCTCTTTTCAAGTGTGTTTCTGGGGCCTGGGTTCTTGGTGCCTGGGAAGTGGAGCTGTTCCTGATGCATTCCTAGGGAAACATCCTGTACCGGAAGAGAGGTTTGTTTGACTTTACATACAGCTGCCAGTATATTTTAAAGGAGATGCTCTCCTCGGTTGTTTTTTTTCTTTCCCTCCTAACCTAACCTGAAGTTTATGGTCAGTTTGTAAGCCAGATCTGCTTGAAGGACATCAGCCAAGGCTCACAGAATTAATGTACAGAGTTAATAAAGAGGATTAAGGCCTCTATTGATTGATCTTTATGCAGCTAATATTAAGGCCCCAGCACAACGTAACTTTCATGCTTTCCTGAAACTGGGAGCAGGAATGTTGGCTATGGCAGGTTTTTTTTGCTGGCTTGAATGTGTGTCCAGTGGGAATTCAACACAGATTAGTAGTAATCAGCTACTAGTCCATAGAGTTGGATTTTCAATAGTTTTCTGAAGTGTTCTTTCTCTTGTAACCAGTGCTTATATTTCTTAGTGTTCCTAGGTTTTGTTTGGCTTTAAAATGAGTTTTCTGAGGCCCTGACAATGCTACTTCTAATTAGAGATAATTATCAAACTATCTTTCTGTTAACATTTTTGTATGCCAAAACACTCCATTAATCACCTTTGTGACTTAGTTCAAAATGGAGCAACCATTATTAGCTAATGGGTTATGTTTCCTCTGTGTTATTCTGGCACGCAGAAGTGAAATAGATGAGAAAAATGATGTATCGTAACTAATTACAAATCTTTTGAGCAAAACACTCTCTGCAAAGCAAGTAGAGAATGAAAGGTCATAATGAAAGCTGAGGAGTTTACTGTAACCTGACAGGCGTATGCTTAGGAGTTCTTTGGGTTTTTTTTCTTTTCAATTGCATGAGCTCAGTTGAGTTATCATAGCACAACTGAAGAGCTCCATTAATATGCAGGCCAAAACATGTGTAGCTATGTTAACTGTCTTTGCTGAAGTTTGCATTCCCTTTAGGCTATACACACCCTGTGAGGAGAACTTCAGTTGTCATATGCAACTTCACTGTGGCTTTTCATAGCCAGCCAACATGAGTGACCTGAAGTATTTTGAGGGGTAGGGAGCTGATTGTCTGTGAGCAAAGCTGAATAATTCATGTATATCCCCACCCTAAAGAAGTATTCCAAGAGCCTTCAGACTCCAGAAATTTAAGTGTGCTTCTCTTGTGTAATGGATTTGGTGACACCTCATGAGGCAGACGGCTGCAGGGAGTAGTTTGATAGATTGTGTGCACCTTAGTTTGGATGAGAAATACATGGCAGTTCCAAAATGGGAGCAGATCAATACAGTGTGCACTGGTTTAGTGTCTATGTTTCCTGTCATGAGAGAGCATCACAAGCACAAATACTCTTGTGCATGTAGGCCTGGTTCTCCTCCTCATGAGAGGACAAGTGTTCCTTTTCAGGTCTTCATTGACAATACCTCCTGTGCTCAGAGCATGTGAGGACAAAGGGAGAACTGGTACCAAGTACATGCCTTTTCATGCTCCAAATGATATAGCTGTTCTCCTGTGCTGTGGCAACACACTTCCTTGCTGAAAGGTTCCTTTTATTCAAAAGGAACAAAATGAAGATTTATAGCCTAAACACTCTCTCCCCTGAGATGGTCAAGCACTTTGTCAGTTGTGACACTTCTTTCACAGGTGGACTTGGGGTGAGCTTTGTGAACTGAAGTAAGGAAACTTCATGTTTTGAAATAATAATACTTATAATAATACTTTGCTCTCTGGACTACAGTTTCTTAGAAATTAACAGAGGAACTGATCCTGACAAAAATCATGTGAGTTAGCTGAGTGTGGTTTACTGTGCCATTACATATGGGATAGGCACAGAAAAGCTCAAAATTACATATAGTACTAGGAATAGCAACTGAACCATGTAGGAATTCCTAAACATCATCTCTAACTACTACTTTGCATCTGCTAATTACATCATAAAATACATAATTGAAAGCTTTTCCTCTGCGCAGTTATCAAATAGCAACAGACACAAGGATGAAAAGAGCTGCTTTGCAGGGTGTCATTTATGATTTGAGTCAGGTAGAACCCTGGAAGTAATGCTGGCTTTCTTCAAATAATGTATACCTTTTGTTTCACTGTTAAAGCGAAACATTAAAATGGAACATTAGCATTAAATTTGTAACTTACAGTAACCTGTTGGCAGTTATAATCACCCGTACAAGTCATCTTTCACCATAATTTGTGAGGTTTTTTCCAATGATTGTTGAGGAAGTATTATGAAATGAAGAATACCAGAAATTGGATTATTCAGGATCTGAAATAACTGCCATGTTCTTGAAGTCATGTAGCCTATACCTAGAGTACTGTAATGCCACTTTAGTTTAAAAAGGCAGAGTTAGTTAGGTCTAATTACTTGTTTCATCTACTCAATTTTTTTTCTTATTGATCTATTTACTGCATGAAGTACAAGTCAAAACTAACTTGGCTTCCTTTGTATCTCAGTGGTGATTTATCTCCCATGCTTTGAAGTGCCTTGTTGTGTCAATTAACTGAGGTACCACACTCATTTATCAGTGAATTTTAATAAAGCTTTGTGCTGAAGATTGAAGAGCAATCCGAATCAAACCTGGGCTGTCTCATAACTTTTCAGCCATATTTGGTTCAAGTTTGGAGAAATGTTTTCAAACTGTGCTTAAAGAGGAGGTGCACCTGTGAGCAGTGTGGTCAGATTTACTTTGTCAGGAGATGGAAAGGAATTCTCTTTCATGTCTCAGGACACGTGCTTATTCCCATTGATGGCTCACAGCTTGGGGCTGCTAATGTGGGCCTGCAAGCAAAACTCTCAAAATATCCTAAAATGCCTGCCTCTGCTCCAGAGGTATTTTTGGCTGAACAGGAAATAGAAAATAGTCATACTGGTCTCACATGTGACTTCTTACCTCCTTGAATTCCATAAATTGGCTTGACTCCCATCCATTTGTATGAGTGAAGTGGATGAATCCTGTGACTTGAAAAGTTCGTTCTGTTCAGATAAACATCCAAACTTTGAACACTATTGTACTTAGCCTTCCAGTGTTGTGAGTTTTAGCTCTGAAAAATAACAGTAGTCTCCTCCTCTCTTCTCTTTTTACTTAATGTTGTTGTTTTTTTTTCTTAGCTCCATGTTTACTTGGGGAAATAAAAACAAAACCAATTTAAGGTACATAAAGATTATAGAAAACCGCTGATGTTCTCAGTGAGCTGATTGCTGAACCTCATGTACTGGCAGAGTGTTGCCAGCCAGTAGTGCTGTCACCATGCAGTGTACTCCCTACCTCTAGCCATGCATTGCTCTCTGCTTGAGAGCCCTGTCTCACTACACACTGGTGGGACACAGGAGCATGCCCTGGCATTGCTGCTCTGCAGATGATGTTACTGGCTTTAGTTGCTTTTGTGGCAGTGGGATGAATGTGCAGGATGTCTGACAGTCCCCTGTGAGATAAACAGCTGAATCTCTTGCTCTACCCCCAGCTGTCTGCCTTACCTGCTTCTGGACATTGCCATTCCTGAAGCAGGTATGTCTGATCCCATCAGGAACCATAGGGCACCAGGCTGGAAGGTGCAGCAGCTGATTGACAAAAAGACCAGATAGCCATGCCTCAGGTCTGAGATTGGGTGGCTGGGAATCATATGTGTTCCAGACTTCCATTTTCATCTGTCACAGCCTGTGTGACAAGCTTCTTGAGGTATCAGGGGAGGTATTTGCTTCAGTGCAGGAAAATGAAAGTCTTTGACTGAAATATTTTGCATTCCTGACCAGCAACGTGGTACCAGTTGGTAAGATAGTGTGTGGCTATACTATTCATATCACTTTGTTTCCATGGTACAAGAAAGGCAGAGTTCTTGGCATAGCTGGGATGTTCCAACATCACAAGCATTCATAAGATCTTTCCTGAATACAGTCCACAGCTCCCTGCAGTGTCCAATGAAAGTACTTATCTTTGATGAATTGTTTTGTCTTTCCTGATGTTAGTCTAGAATGAAACAATACAGGTCTGTAATCATTAGTGCTATCTATTTTTAAATCCTTTCTATGGTAGTGGTACAAGGAGGACTTTGTCAGGTTGGTGGCTATAAGATGCAAGCACTCAGCTTGGTTTATGTTGCTTTGCTGTGGTAAGTGTCCTTCCATTTCTTGATAACAGGGCAAAATGCAAACCATCAAAATTATTTCATTGCAGAAACAAACCCCAAATCAGCCCAATTATTGAAAGAGGATTGCTAAGATTGACGGAAAAGTTCTTCACAAAATGAAAACACTTGGTACTCACTTGGATTCAGATTTAATTTTAAAATCTGGAATTGCATCACAAGGGCTGTTTGTTTGATTAGTGCAGTAAGGGAGCAATTGTCATTAGCATAATCAGTTACCCCAACATAACTTGTTAACATCTGAGTAATCAAGATGCATGTCCTATAATGACATGAATATTCTCCAGCAGGTATAGTTGTTTCACGAATTGTAGTCAGAATTAATGTCTCTGAAGAAAAATGTAATATTATATAGTGGCGTTTCCTGATTTTCTAGCTTTCTAAACCATTTCATTGCTAGTCAAGGATTTGCATTCTATACATCTCATAACCATTGCAGTTGGACTGTGTGGAAGAGCACTTCCAGATTCTCATTTGTGTAGGAAGGCAGTGATTTGTCACCACAGATCTAACCTAACCATGCTGTCAACCAAGCAGGAACTTCTCTGACTAGATACCCAGTAAGGCTGCAGTATATAGTGCCTGTGTTCCTGTATCCCAGGAATGGCCTGCTGGGCAGGAACTTCACAGACAGGAACTTCACACTCAATCTATACTTGTACATCAGTTCTTGAAGCTGTGGATTTGTTGCATGTGAGACAACTAACAGCACTGAGCGTGTCCTGAGGACAAAATAAAACAAAGAAGAAATGGATTGACATTGGTAACAGAGAGCTTTAGCCATGCCATAGACATCTATGCAGTGGTTGAGGCCATGTGGCCCTCATTCCACTTAGGAATGGCTTCTGCAGCCCTTTCTTGTGTCTACTTCAGTTGGAAATTAATTCTGCAGAATGTTTAGCCAGCTGAGAAAATGAAAGGTGGTTTTTAAAGGAATATCTCAAACTCCCATAGAATGTGTGTGTGTTGCCCCCTGAAGCAGAAAAAGCAAATAGCAAAGTTAGTGAGGAGTAGGACTGACATAGAAGAGGATAACTTTCTGCTTGAAAGGAAAAGACATTGTTAAAACCTGTAAAATAGGAGTGTGAGAAAGGGAGATAGGAAAAAGACTGTTACTGCCAAGGTTTCCCTCAGATCAGAAGTTCTCATGGTAGAGTCTAGTCAGTTTGCCTTTATCTTCCTATTTGATGGGAAGGAGTTTAAGTGCATTATGTGGTTTTATTCCATTAAGTTTCTGTTGCTGTGAAGTAAAAGATGTAGTTAGCACACAGAGGTATCACAAAGCTTAATCTCTGGATGCTCATAAATCCTCCAAGTTGTGTTAAAAGCATAGTTTATTTGCTTTTTATCTATTTGTTGGAGTTACTGCTTCTGCAGTCCTCATCTAAGCAATTGGTACTGAAACTGCGCTACTGACCTAGCATTGCTGTTGCTAATAGGCTTATTCCACTATTGTATGGGAAGAGCAGGCAAGAAGACAGGTATTATGCATTTTGCAAATTGCCAGGAGGATTTTTATTTTTTTCTAGTTTATATTTACAGGCCCTGAAGGAAAACTTTGATTAATGTGCATGTATTAAACACCCACTCAGTAAATACTTGAACATTACACAATGAGCTAATTTGTTGGGTTTTGTTATTTGTATCTTTTCATCACAGACAATTTAATTTTAAGAAAATACTTAAATGTGATCTTATCAGGCAGTAAAGAATTTGTAAAAACTGTTTAAGTAATGCAGTTTCAGCTCAGCTTGCTATGAGCAAATGTTCCCACACCTAGTTTGTGTGATAGGTTCAGGTGCCTGATGTTTAAATGGCATCCTTGTATATTATGTTAATATTTAGATGTGTGATGATGCCTCACTGAAGCTGATTGTGCTGCATATAAGTAAGTTTTCTCAAGATCTGCTGCAAATCACACTAGCAAGTCTGCCTTTAGATGATACCTTTTCAAACAAGGAGTCTGTACAGTTACTTGATTGATTAAATAGGACTGCCCACATGTATTTGCTAGACTGATTATTGGAGTGGGTGGAAATTGCTTTGACAATATGAAAATAAGGTTAATAATCATTCATGTACTGATAGCTTTCATTCTCTATCCACACTGCCATATTTGCATTTAGAGAGTATATGTATTTAGAGAGACTGTGTAGGTGAAGAGTATTTATATTTGAGATTAAATCCTGGGCCTTACAATCAGAAGCAAAAATCCTAAAATCTCAGAAGGTTCATGATTTCCCCAGTGCTTAGCTGTGTGGATTCAAATACATCTTTTTGTTGGCTACAGTTGAAGCTGGATGAATTACAGTATGGCTTTATTTTGGCTGTACCTGAACTGTTATATCCTCTTTCCTGGAGGGGAAAAAAAAAAAAAGGTAAGAACTTCTCTTTAAGAGAATTTGTAATTGTCTGTCTCTGTAGCAATAGCATGATTTTGTGTTTGTTTATGTTTACAATACACTGGCTTCCATTACAGTAAATTTCATTTTACAAACCTTTTTTGTAAAGAAACCATCTCCTCAATACGTAGTACTTTAGCTAGTGTGAGGAATTGCAGTATTTTGGTACTATTTTAGTTAAATTAATGTCATGCCTTTATGCCCTTGGCATGCCCTGTGTGTAGTCAAGCAGAGGCCCAGCAAAGAAGTTTCCTCTGTCTTGAATTGACAATGATGCAATGTTTTTTTTCTCTCATTTCAAGAAGATTAGGTGGACACCATCTGCTACTCTTTATTTTCATCTTCCCTAACACAAAACTATGAAATCTTCTCACACCCAAGATGTCTTATCAAAACAGGCAATTGCTGAGAACACACAGTGTGAGCAAATGAAACTCTGGGAAATAATCCAAAGACTTAATTCTACTCTTCTATTCCTGAGTATAAATCAGGATCAGCTACACTGAAGGGGATACAAAGGTGGAAGGATGAAACCCTAAGACTGAAAGTGAATGGGGAATAATGGAATGATTTTATCAGACAGAGCTACAGTGGTGATTTTCATTGGGAGAAGGAACAAAAAGGTGGTGGAAATAAATGTTTTCTTCAAAGGACAGTAAGCAGTTTTCTCTCCTCTCAGTAAATCACTGTCTGCTCTGGACACGCAAGTTATGTGGACAAAAACCATCTTACCCTTGAGTTTGGAAGTAGTGCATTGAATTCAGGAAAGGAATGATTCAGAAAGCTGGTCTTTGTCTTGTGCCACTATACTGCATGCTACAGTTGCAGTTAAGAGGGTGGATTGTGCTCACTAACTTCTGAAGAAGATGCAGTCATATTTGCATAGTTGCTCTTTTGATGAGACACTTTCATCCTATAGCAAATTGAAGAGACGGAAGTATCTGGGACTGATTTAACATGGGTAATCTGAAATTTACTCTGAACTCAGGGAATTATCTGAGAGTATTTACTTGCAAGCTCCTACAAGTTTTTGTGAAGTTCTTTTGTTTGCAAGAGCATTTTTGTAACAGAGTTGTTCAATGAGCAGAATTCCACAGTGAAGGGATGAGAAGGCAGCTGTAAGAAGGATGATGGTTTCACATGATGTCATGCCACTGAAACACACCCTTATCAAAAGTTGAGGCAATGCTTTTTAGCTCTATAATATTTAGAGTGAATTGCCTTTAATGTTATTTTATTCTTGGCAGATAAATTTTTTTTTGTCATACATTATACTTCAGTAGCAAAGCTTTTCCTCTCAAAATTGTGCTAAGAAAACCTGTTTAGTTCTGATAGATTTATGAAAGTTGCAATTAAGAAGGTCAAGGAGTCTTATTAATTTTACAGTTCTAATTTTTTTCCTATTTGGTATGAAGTAGAAACTAAGCAAAAAGAAAATGTGAAATCAAAAACACCAAATTAATCAGAAAGAAGGAATTTCTGTTATATTTACTGATATACACTGATATAGTTACTGATCTATTTCAAAATTAGTATTCTAGTTTGGATGTTTTTGAGTTACTTTTGCTATTTATTATTCATAAGCATCTGGGTGGTCCACATTATTCATGAGGCATTTACAAGTGCTGCAAAATCCTGCAATGTTTAGGATGAGCACTGACTGACATGAAGATGAAGGCTTCTAGCTTGTTCCCTCTGGGGTCTGAACTGATTTTTGGTCTAACCAGATCCTGCTTGTTTACTCAAAGAAAAATCCATTTGTGTCAGTGGAAATGGTGATTTCTGAGTGCAGCTAGGCTTGCCTCATTCCAGTGAAAGAATTGTCCTTTTTGTTTTGATAGGGCTGGACAAGTACTCTTGCTCATGCTTACTTGTGCATTGTGTGGTCCTGTCAGCTTCAGAGGGGTCCTTGAAGTTTGTGTTTGCCTTGAGCATGAGCAACCAGACATAGTCCTTATATGGGAGGTAACTGCTGTGCCTAGTCATCATATTTCCCTTTGCATCTCAATTAAAAACAGCGACAAATTGAACAGAGAATTAACTTGCTTTTAAAAGTAAACTGAGTGTGTCGCTCTCATATTATTCAGATGACTTTTATATGATACCTTTTTCTTGTTGGGTAGTTGCTACTTTGCTAGCATGGCTAATCTAACTTCTTTCTATTGGTTTCACTAATAGTCAGCTGAGATCAGTTGTGGAGAGGCCCGCAGCATGTTTAGACACCAGCTATTAAGAGCTGGCACTAAAACCTACCCTCAGAAACTGTACAGATAATGAAGGGTAGGACAAAAGTAGTATTATATTTACTACTACAGTGCATGCAGGAGAAAGGATTAGCCATGGAGCCTTTAGTCATGCAATCCCACACTGTGACACTACCTGATGGTGAGGACCTGTAGGAATTGTGCTCTGTGGGAATTGTTCTTGAACTGATTCTGCAGGAGAGACTCTTGCTGTGGTACTACTGTTCAGGCAGTCTACATGCTTCCATTGGCCAGTGTAGAAACAGGCTAAGTTATGAGCCTTGTACAGACCTGTTGAAACCTCTTTGGATTCCCCTGGGTGAATGCTGAATCAGTGCCCCAGCGTAATAGGAATCTTGGCTACTCTGCAACATTTACCCACTCTAGATGTGTATCTCCTATTGCAGATAAATATTTTTTTCGACACACCTAACAACTATTTTGTGACTGCATGGCAAACCAGATTTGGCTGTTTGGCTTATGCTTTTTCCTGCAGATCACAGAGCACTGTATTTATAAAACAACCTGCACTTCACACAGCCACTGTTCTCAGGAGTGTGGTGAATTAACTGCTTGCCTTCAAAAGCCATATAGAGTGCACTTTAAAAAAGATTTTTATGCTCAGACTGAAAATTCCTCATTTTCTTCCATAGCTACCAACTCTATTGAGATGCCGTGTAGCAGATGTGGAGGGGATATGATATATAAACAGGGTGTAGAACATTAAGCCATCTGTGTGCAAGTTTTATTTTTACAGAACTAATAGCTGTGATATTTTCTGTAATGTGACTTGTCCTTAAAAGCATTGTCTCCAGCAAAACTTTGCCTGTTTACAGGAACTGATGATCCAGCCCATTATGTGTTTCATTATATTCTAAAGGTGTAAAAATTATTTTGAGGTCTAAATTTGAAGGAGTTTGGGAGGTCATAAAAATCCAGTGACTGGGATGATATTGAGGCTTAGCTTAGTCTTTTCTTATAATTCATAAAGCTGCATTCTTCTTGTGCATGGAACTGTGCCCTAGGCTTCACAGTGATCAGCTCATTTCACATCTAACTTGCACTATGTGCAGAACAATTTCATGCTTTCTACACTTAAAATTGGGTTACAGTGGTTATTTATACATTACACTGAGATTGTTGATGGTGACAGTGCTCTGCAGGTGTTTTCAAGCAGAGGGAAACCAGGGAGCAATGTTTAGGGCCATGTCTTCCAATAGTAATTAGAATGAAGTCTCAATTTGGGCTTTTTCTTATTCATAAGGTTGCTGCTTTTTGTCATTTACTACTGTGCATCTATTTCCAAGTAGCTTCCCTGGCAAATAAAACTAAATTCCCCCCCAAAGCATGAAGTGATTAACCTAGTCCAGCCAGATTGGATTTGGATGAGTGGGCATACACATCAGCAAATAGAGATGTAGAGACAATGAACTGCAATAGACAAATCTGTCAGTAGATTGATAAAGTGATCGTGGAGCGGACAAGACACCTCAAAGTACAAAATAGTGTGGCACAAACTGCATACAAAAGCATCTCTTTTCCAGCTTCCTTCACCTTTGGAATAATGGGAAACACCCCCATATTTGCTCTTTGATTTAAAATGATCCCATGTAGGGAATACATTCATAGAATGGAAGTTGTTCAGTGACACACACGTATATATAGATATAGATGTATTTATACAAGTTGCATATATAAACTTGAATCAGATGTGATGGGAGCACTGTTGACTCCTCCTGCCTTGATACTACATTACATCCAAGGATTAAACCTCCTCTCCAGACACAGCTTCAGGCTATTTCATCTGTGAACTGACAGATTGTGAGTGTTGAAAGCTTAACAACTCTATCATAGCTATATACTTGACTCCACCCAGAAGTGGATTAAGCCAGGGAATTCAAACTAGCTAGGTTTGTGGCTAATCTTATTGAGACAAGTCAAGTCCGAGACAGGCTTCTGTCAGTTCCTATTCTGAATCTATATTAAATCATTGTTTTCTGGAGGCAAAGATGATTTCTGCTTTGCTAGTTACTGATCACTAAGAGCTGTAGTGGAGCTTAAAAATGTTGTGGCTTGAGGGATTTCAGGACCCACACTTACCAACTTTTCTGTTTGCTGCTGCTTGCAGTGCATGGTTTTTTTTTTGCCTTAAATTTCAGGTTTTTGGATTTTGCAGTCTTGGGTTAGAGTGAAAAGATTAAATGTAAGAAACATAAAGCATTCCTGTTTCCCCAGCAGTCAGCAATCTTAACATGCAGCACAGTGCTAAGAATGCAGAGATTAGCAATCATTTAAGACTTATACAAGCTTTTTTTAAATGACGGAAATCTGTTCCAAGTGCTTATCGTTCTTCAGATTTGTTTTCCCAGATATATTGCTTTGTCTTAATATCCTTGTTTTATATTTCTGGGATAAAATCTTGGTCACATGAAAATCAGCAAGAACTGGTGTTCTTAATCTCCATTGGAGGAACAGTTATCCTGCACTCTTGATATGAGACTGGATGATAGGGTTACTTGGTGTAATATGAAATGCATATATCACACAATAGTGGGAGGAGCTCCAACTCCATCAGACATTCCCTGTAATTTTCTTAATCTGCATTTGGAAGGGTAGAGTTAAGGACACTATAGCATTTTCTGACTGTCCTATGTGAATACTAAATCTGTCACACTGCTGACTGCTGGATTGCAAGAGGGTATGAGTAGTACATAGTAAATGTGACCTAAATGTAACCTAATGAAAGTTCTCCAATTATTTCACATGTATAAGAAAATTTGCACAGTACTTGTGATAGTCACTGTGTGGAATGAAAAATGCTACAGTGCAATATTTAATAGATGAGTGCTCTGTATCTTCCCCTCTGCTTTTGTCTGTGACCAGAGGCAGTGGATTCAAACTGAAACAGAGGAGGTTCCCTCTGAGCATTACAAAGCATCTTTATTTTTCCTGTGAGAGTAACAAAGTACTGGCACAGGTTGCCCAGGAAGGTTAAACATCCTTGGAGATGTTTCCAAGTGTTCTGGGCACTGTCTTGAGCAATTGGCTTCAAGTGGTCCTGCCTGAGGTTGGAGGAGATGATTTGCAGAGGTCCCTTCCAACCTCAGCTGTTCTGTCATTGTATTCCACTGCTCTTCACTGCTCTCCAACACCATCAATCACTGGGAAATCAATGGCAAGGTATTTTAATGCCAAGAAAGACCATGATGGATAGCGTTGGAAAGCTTTTATTATTGACCTCAAAATGTGAATTACATTAAAAAAAAAACACAACAAAAAAACCCAGAAACAAACAAAAAACAACCAAACAAAAAATAACCTGACTAATGCTAGGCCTGAAGAAATAGCACAATCAAAGTAAGAAAGAGAAAAGAGTGAATTTCCTTAGAAAGGGCCAGAAAAGGCAACAAAGTTTCTGGAGCTTCACTAGGAGACAAAACATACACAGACCCATTAGTCAATGGGAAAGAGAATAACTAATGGTAATATACAGAAGGTAGATGTGGTCCATTCTTCTGGTTAGGTGTGGTTTTTTGCTATTGTCTTTGCCCATTAAAAAGATACAGGTGCCCAGACCTCTAACACTTGGCAGAGTAAACCTCTGGAGCACGCTTAAACAAGTCAATGTCGTTTGGAAACCCTTGTAAATACCTTTGTGGGCTAACAGGATTAACGTGGTCACAGATAACTGCTAAAAGCAAATATAGTTTCCAGTTTTAAGAAGTGAGTGATAATTAAAAGATACCAAGGGATAATAACACAGACTCACTGTGATAAAAGATATTAGAGCAAACCGTTAAAGGAGCAACTTACAATGAGCTAAGAGATATGATGCAACACTTCAAATTGGAAAGAGCAAAGCAGGTCAAATCAGTCTATTTTCAAATTTTTTGAAGGTTAATGAGCTTTGAGTGAAGGATCTATAGATGTGACATACTGAGCTTTTACTCCCCCATTCTAATACAGCAGAGCTACCCCAAACTGGGCCAAAGACTGCACTGCTGCTGCCCAGCAGTGGCTCGGAGGTCCCTAAAGCTGCTGCAGTAATGAGTGTGATAGGGATACAGAGTGAGATAATTGCAACCTTCAGGTTCCTCAGGCAGAATGAACTTCATGGTCTTCCTGGCTGTCATGTTTCTTTAAATCTGGAAAGGTTCCTGGACTTTAAAGTTCCTTACCCCATGCTGTGTTTGGTAAAAAAGTTGGAACATTCATTTTTATCTACGGCTAGGAAGGCAAAAGGTAGTTGTGTCCATCAAGCATTTGGCTTTATCTGTAGGATCTCCATCATCACTATTTTGTAGAAGGAATCACTAAGTACATTCTATTTGGTGATAAAGTGTTGGCCTAGCAAATCTGTAAACCCAGCAGTGGCCATATGGAGCAAGAGAACCCAGCATGGTGCCAAGTGCAGGGACAGTTGTACTCAAAGACATGACAATGAGGATATTTTCTTGTAATACGAGAAGTGAATCTCTCCAAAAGCAGGGCAGGGAGGGACTGGATGTTGTTGTGAGTTTCATTAGCCATCCATAGCAGAAAGCAGCTTTGGTCAGCAGAACCTCTCTGGGAGTGCAGAATGATTATCCAACATCTCACAGGTGGAAGCTGTGAAAGAGAAATTAAATGGCTCAACGAATGTGTAGGAGAATATCTGTGGCTGAAGGAGAAATTAAAGCCAGGTTTGTCATCTTGTAACAAACTGGTGGGTTCCTTCTTCCTCTGTATGATTCTCTTCTTCACAAAATACTATCTTAGCCTTATGGAAGGCAACAGAAAAAGTGAAAGACGGGAAAAGAAAGAGACATGACTGGGATAAGAGAAGGAATGTTCTTTGTGGTATGTTTTGGGAAAGGAGTCCAAGAGGAACAAATATAAACAGCCATTTAAAAAACAGGCTGCCTGCTTTTCTTGCTTTGTTCTGATTCCTCCCACTCATCAGTAAAATGAAAATATTATACAAAAAAATTCCAGGAAAGTGATTTCAAGGAAAAAAAGAACTAGTTGGCAACTTCTATAAATAGGCCTTTTTATTTCTTTCAGCTTTTCTGCTTTGTGGTCAGTGTTTATCCATCACCAAACAGGTTTGTTTTCCCCAAGCAGTCTCCTTTAAGTATATTAAAACCAATGGTATAAGGCAGATTGTTTAAGGACTTGACTGTTTAGAGTTTGCCTACAGTTTGGTTGGCGTCAGCCTAGATAATTTCTATCTAAACCAGTCTTAATACTTGGACAGATGATAGAAAGCAACTGCTTGATGGTGTGCCTTTTGCCAGCAGTATCTGCAGGAGCTGAGAACTGTGACTGCTTCTCCCTGGAAGCCAGCAGCTGCTTGTTGGAGATGTGAATGACCTCAGCTGCCTGGCCCTGCTGCTGTCCTTGCTGAGCTGGCAGGAGCTGGTGTTTCCTTCCTCCTCACTCAGGCAGTTCTCTGCAGCGCCCAGCTTCCCTGGCAGGGTAACACAATATAGTGTGTTTTCTAACATGCTAGTCCTCAGCTGCTGTGTAGCATGTGGTGTGTGTAATGTGGCCTCATTTTTATCAGCACAGTGTGATTTCCACGAGCCGCAGTTGTGTGGTATCAACAGTTCCATGCATAAAGGTCAGAAATCTCATTGGTTTCTCTTGTAACATACAGACAGGGGAATAAGAGGTAGAGTTTGTATGGAAAACTCCACTCACCTAATAACTTATTAGATCTATTGTGGTCCTTCAGCCTGGAAAGTTGTCAATGTCCATAGTAGCCAACTTTAATTTTAGGGTATTTGCTTTGGTCTGCACTCACCTTAAAGATTCTTCTCTTGAAATTAAGAGTAATGGCACAGTAACAGCTCCCTTAAAGCTGATGGGTTTACAGAAATACAGCTCCTCAAGTGAATGAACAGAACCTTTCCATGTGAATTCCTTCACAGAACACATTTTATCAGTAACCGTAAGCACTCCACATTTCCTCTGTCAATTTTCACATCCTTCAATTAACTAGGCACAATTTTATCTTTTCTTAAACTAGCAATTTTTGCTACTTTTTATCTTTCTTAAATGTGTAGTGTTAAAACCTGGATGCTGAGTTCCCAATGATATCACATCACTTTACATCTCGCTCTTAATATGTATATTACTCTCTAGGAGGTTTTGGGCAACAGTGTAGTAAGTTTTACTCTTGCTTAGCTTCTGATTATGCACAATACCACATAATCCTATCCTGCAGAAATGCTACCTAATCTCTTCTGTTCTATAGTTGTGCAGATACTGTCATAATGCAGTATTTTTGTTACATCCTTTCCTGCAGCTGTAACACCAAGCTGACAGGAACACTTACATTGGCTAAAAGTGAGCTATTTTTCCTAGAATTGGGGAACAGTGTATTATTGCAGTTGAACGTTGTCTCAGTAATTGCAATCCAATTTGGTATGTTTCTTGCTGTAATGAAAATGTACAGATGATCTTATCTACAACTGATACAAACAACTCTTGGGGGATAGAGCAGCATTAAGAAAATAATCTAAACCAGATACAAAGATTTGTTTAAAAACTCTACTCCTTGGTATTCTTATAAAAAATAAAAAGTAGTAAAGCTGATTTTATCTCTCCATGACTTTAAGAAAGGGGTACTCCTAAGTGTCATTCAAGTAACTCTCCAGCTACCTGCTGCTGGAGATCTTCCTGGTTAGGGGCCATTCTCCCAGTAATTAGAAGAATTTCAGCCTCTCCTCTGTCACCTCTGGGATTGCTTTCTCCCTTTCTGGGGAAGAGCTGCCAGTTAGAGCTTGCCATGGAGGAAAGCACGTAGATCTTCTTCCTCTTCCTTTCAGCAGCTTCCACAAGGTTCTCAGAGGAAGCTCTGTTCTCCCTTCTCTTTTCCTTTACGTAAATTCCAAGACAGCTATTTTCAGTCTTTCCTCTAACTTTGGAACTAGACAGGAGAAAACGACTCAGCTGAGCCTTTCCCAAGGTGGAGGGAAGAAAGGGAAAATCTGCTTATAGCCCCCAAGGGAGCAGAAGTGACTACTTATAGATGGAAGTGAACTGGAAGCCAGACGATTCCATGAACATGTGATGTTTAAATTGAACTCCACTGAGTTTGTGTTGATTTGAGAGTTGGAGGATGAGATGAGTTCCTGAACTGAGGGATGGATAGCCAGAATGGCCTTTCAGTTATGTAGACTATTGAATTGCTAGAGCTTCAGAGATTCTTGTATCTTATAGACTGGAAAGAATTTAAACTACAGTTTTTGAAACCTTTTAAGTATCTGTGAAAAATGGGCTGTTCTGCTGATTGCAATAGAAATTTGAGTGGGGATGTCATTTCAAGGTCAATGAAAAAGTCATCCTTTCAATTGTAGTTCTAGTTTATTCTGAAGGGTTACTTAGAATTTGGGAGAAATGCTAGTGAATTTCTCTTACCTGTTTATTTCAGGGAAAGCAGTTAAGCTGAAAAAATTGTTCAGCAGCAGGCCTGTGCTTTCCCTAGTCTTCTGTTTCCTACTGATGTACATGAAGAAGCTCTTCTTGTTTTCTTTCCTATCTGTTGTGAGATTTAATTCTGAGATGGCCACCTTCTTCCTTCTTGCAGCATAAGAAGCTGAAAAAAACAACCACCAAAAAAACCAAAGCACCACCAAAACCCAAGATAATGCTGATAATCTGTCTGGGTACCAAACAGAGCCTTTGGATTTGTAAAGCTCTATTACAGTACTCCAGAAGGCAGTGACTGTTGCCCTGGCCTTTTGTTTAATCTAATGTTTAGCACTGACCAGGAAATGGAAACTCTAAGAACAAACTGGAGTTCTCAGAAAAAGAAACCTGATTGCCAAGCTCTTGGCAAGACTTCTGTCTTTTTGGCACCACTTTAATGAAAGCAACCAGAGCAGCATTGGAATCCATTGCGTAGCTGTTAGGGAGCTCTGCTGAGAGAAGAAAACCTGAGTCCAGTTCCAATTCTTGAAACAAAATATTCCTTTATCAAATCAAATGCAATGTAAAAGCCACCCATGAAATATATAGGAGAATCCCTCTAAGGAAACTCAGCAGAACTAAAATGCTGGAGACTTAAACAAATCTTTGAGCTGGGCCTTTTCCTTTGCTCGCCTCATTGGGAATCAGATTTCCCATAGATGCTTTAAAACTAGATTAAGATAAGCATGTCTCTTTTAGCAGCAATTTCTCAGTCACTCTCCCATATAACCCAATGGGTTTTCTAGAGACGAGAGGACACTCTGTACTTCCCCATGCACTCCTTTTTTCCCAGTGCTGGGAGGAGCTGGCTTCTCCCTGTCTCACCATCAGCACCTGGCTGAGTATGGCAATGTATCTTTTCCCTACAAGTCAATGGAGACCCTTAGGAATCATACTGGGACAAGTCTGACAGAAGTGACTATTTCCAAAGCCATATGGATTGTGCACCCTAAAATCTGAAGGTGGTGACAGAGGAGATTCTGTTCTCTGACAGAGATGTTTGTAATAGCGTCTCCAGAAGCAAGCATTAGAGGAGCAGAGGAAAATGAACATAAATTCCTTGTTTAAGCAAGGGATTATTGAGGAGCCAAGAAACCGTAAATGAGTAAATCTGAGTAATAGCGATGCTTCCAGTGACATCAATACACTGCTAATGAAAAATAAATACTGCTAAAGTAAACCAAAATAAACACTGCTAGTCCAGTTGTCTGCAGCAGTATTTTCAGAGGGGATAAAAAAAAAAAAAGGCTTGTGAAATTCTGTTACAGCAGCTCAGATAAATGAACACTGATCTCAGGATCAGGGTCATCCTGGTAAGCCATAAAATAATAAATTTCCTGACTAACATCCTTTTCTCCCACCCTGCCTTCCAAATGTCATCATATTTCTGGCAGATGACACTGACCTTTCTGTGGTCTCTCCATCTCTGTAGGAGTTCCTGTAGACATGTGCACACTGGACAGTTATACCTTCTTTGGCAGACCACTTTTCAGAGAGAATACTGATAGAAGTCAGTAGGAGATGAAGGCATAGCTTCACTGAAATGAACCCTATTTAATTACTTATATTCCCCTTTTCAGAAGGATAGTCAGGGCAAGCTTAGTTTAGGCTTAGGATCATACATTCAGCAAAATGCATACTGATTTTGAAGTCAGCAAGTATTAAAAAGTGTTTAGAGTTTAACCTTGCTTAAATCTCTTGCTGAATCAATGTTTAGACATGAGCTATGAACTCTTTGGTTAAAAAACTTAGAGAATTACTGTGGAAGACGTTACTTTCTCCCTAATCCACCTGGTACAACTCAGTCATACTTCAGGGTAAAGAAAGTGCTTTCTTTTCTGGATGATGCTTAGTGTGTGGCTAACTGCATTGGAAGCAGGATAATGGAATAGAGATATTTCATTTAAAATTATCTTAATTTGAGGTGTTGAGTGCTTGATATTTCATGTAATTGTTATTGCTAGTGTAATTATCTGGGTGGTAAGTGTCTGACAATTGCGCAGCTATCATTGTTCACTAGTTTGGACTTCTCTGAGGAAAAGAGCCTCACAGAAAGCATGTCTGGGGATGTTCATTCATTCAAAGCTCCTCTTAGAGTGTCCTCTTAGCTGCTGCCTGACTGTTGGCACAGAGAAAGCACTACTAGGTGCAGCTATTTTCTTGCTCAACCTAATGACTTATTACCTTACTTTTCTGGGAGGACCTTTGTAGTAAACCCCTATGACAAGGAGATCTGCTCACTCCTTACACTTTCTGTATTTTCTGTTCCAGTAGTTGCATTCCTCTTGTGTTGCCTCAGTCACACAAACTGTGCTGCTCTTGCTGTTGAGGCAGCCATATTTGTCATAATCTGTGACCAAGTTCTAAGCAAGGGGCACCCTACCTAATTTTTCTCTATCCTTAATTCAGCCAAAAGTCTACAGTCTGGCAAAATTCTTTTTCAATGTTGTATGGCAGCATACAGTTATTAACATATGAATGTGATTATTTCTACGAGGAAAGATCTATCCAACCCAGAATCTTTTCTCCAACAACAGCTATCAGCCTAAGAAAGAGTAAGAACAGTGCATGTGTACAACAGTACTCTGTAATATCATCCCAGCTTCCAAATATTTTGAGATGGGGATTTCCTAAGCTTGATGTGGTCTCTGCATGTTTAGTTAAATGTAGCAATTTTCTGCTTCACATTCTTTTCAAGTTTCTCATTTTGGCCCACATAAACCTCTAGCATCCACAGCTTGCTTTGGCAAAGACTTCTGCAGATTTGTATGCTATGTCAAGAACCACCTTCTTTTGTTTGAATTTCTGGGTTTAGGTGATCATAGAATCATAGAAGCATCATGGGGATGTTCCTGGAGAGTGCTGGAGGACAAGGTCTGATCTTTCTGCTACACAGAACATAATTGTTAATCCATCAAGTATGTCCATTGTTAATTTTTCCTTACTTATGCAGAGTAACAATTCTGCTGTTTCTGGGAACTATCACCATCAGTCCATAAGACCTTTGCTGGATTCCATACAGAATAATTCCTCTCTCTCCCCTTGGAGCTAAGGTCCAGGAACTCTTAGCCATACTGAGCCTTGCTTTCTGACAGGAGGAATGCCACAGGTTTCAGTGCTGATTAACAACAGTGAGTGTTTTGTGTTAGCACACCTTGATTTCAATTAATATTCCATCCATTTTCAGAAGCAGTTAAACACACAATGGAGATGCCTAAATCTTTTTCTGAATGTATTATTCTGTTTTTTTCTGTACCTGGAATTAAAACAAAGGATCAAAGTGTAAAGTTTTGTTCTCCTAGTAACAAAACTTCTAATGACTCAACAGGACCATTATTTTATAACTGAGCTGTCTTTAATTGGTAGTGATGTTCAAGGCTGATATATTTATCCTTTCTGTAGTTCTTTATTGCTTATTTCATTTAGTTTTAATGTTAAAATATTTACTCTTGATATTAAAATTGTCCTAAAACTGGAATGTACACAAGTATATGTGTGTGCTTAAGGTAATAGCTTTCATTTCCCCTTATTCATCACTAGTGAAAGAAAAAACCCATAGAACTAATCTCCTGTGTGAATGAATCCCCATGTGTGTTTTTTTTGGTATCTAGGAAACTGTTGAGAAACAGATTTCTTGATTCAGTTGTGTGCAAAGATACCTTTTGGAATAGAGAGAATCACATCTTAATACCAACTCTTTCTACTTCCTCACTAATTCACCACTACTAATAGCCATAAATCATACTTTTCAGCTCTATTCTGCATGTGATTAGGAAGGTTGAAACTGGAGCAGGTAAGGCACTGGACATGCTGGCAAACAGTTTAGGTTTCCTTCTTAGCACTTCCATGGACCTGTTTTTTCTCCAGGCTTTTCTTTTCCTTCCTACTTGCATCATCTCTTCTATTTTATGCCATGAAATCTTTGAGGATCTTCTCTTACTGTATCTGTATAGTGAAAAACAATGTGGTTGTGATTCTAAAACCATCTTTAAACATCATTGTCCTAGAGCTGCCTCTCCTACGAAATTTGTGGTTATGTTTCTGGTGATGCCGATTCCTAAAGGTCTTGTAGAACAGGATTAGCTTTTGGTTTACTGTCACTTTGTCAGTTTAACATATTCACAGAGAAATCATTTGCCTCTGGATTTTTGGTTTGTTTATAAACCACATTTTTACCATGATTTTCAGAAACTTATTTTGATGATTTCTCTGAGAAAGCTTGTGAAGATAATGATTTTAGAAAAGATGATAGTATTCCAAAATTACATTTCAAATGATACTTGCTTCCTTCTAGACAGTGTTTTTCCTCATTATGAAGATACTGCATTCTCTCACTGTTCATTTCAGTTGTTAAAATTAGTGATTTACAAGTTGATTTTCGAGTCTTTTTAAACTGATTTTTTTTCACCTAGCATTTTCCCCCTACAGATTTTATTCTAGTAAGTGTGCTGCAGTGATCATACAGATATGTTCTGAGTTTAAACTATTGCTTAGTTTGCAGCCTGTAGCCATTTCTCAGCTTTGGCCTTTCTTTGGTAAAAACGCCATATATTCTTTAGTAAGACACATAGTTCATTGGTCTGATGCCATCAGAAATTTTCATTTTGCTTTGGAAAATACAAGTCTTGTAAATACTGACATACAAAATCCCTTAACTCATTCATCACTGAATTTTGCTTCTCTGTCATGTCAACTGAGCTTTTTAGGAGCACATGAGGCTTCTGGCTTCTGTAAAAGATCAGTCCAGCAGTTTAGGTGCAGACTCTCACTTTGTAGCAGGTGGACTGAGTTTTTACTGTTTCTTTTCTCTTTGTGCCCTGGGAATTATGGATGTAATCCAAAGTCTATTGGAAGCCAATGCCCCCCCTTTATGAGGCAGTTGCAAGTAATGAACCCAGTGATCTAATAGGTCTTTTCCATTTCTAATTACCTTGCTTCTCTGCACTTCAATGCTATGGTGAGGTCTACCAGGTAATCTCTAAATGGTCTAATAGCTGTAAGATATTCCTTTCCTTGAAACCAAGAGCTTGGGATGTTTAAACTCAGAGCAGTATTTTATTATGACAACACTGGCATGTTATCTCCACTGTATCTAAGCATCAGTGAAACAAATAGATCAAAACTGGCACTGATTTATTTGCTTAGTTAGTCAGTGCAGCATTATCATAAGCCATCCTGAGAGGCTCCTGCATACTCTATTAATCTCAAATGCATGGCCCTTTGTCTGGGTGTCACTTGTGCACCTTTCATCCTCCCAGAAGGATCAGCTTTTGATGAGAAAAGTGCTTCAGTGCTTCCTGAAGGGCTAAGAGAAGTATTTCTAATGTTACCTCTTTGCTCTTCCCAGCATGTAAATTAGCTCACAGCAGCCAAAAGTCTTAGCAGTCTCTGTTGGCTATTCAGAGATCATTTGTATACACAATTAATTTGTGTTCTTTAACCCTCTTTTCTCTGTAATGAGGAGAACAAATAAGGGCAGTGCCATGATGACTAAAAATCTGCAAATGCTGCTCTGTAATGAAGAAGCCAAATAACTTCCTTCTCTTGACTCTGGAGAACCAAGAGTAGGCAACTGAAAACGAGATGTTCTTTAATTCAGGCCAGATACAGACCAAGTAAAGCTAAAGCAATGGGATTCTGTGTATTAAAATATCAGTGCATTAATAACATGACTGAAAGTTTTACATATAAAGTTTATGTCCTTGTCAAAAATAGAACGTACTCCCAGTCCAAGGAAGAGAACCATGAAAAATGTACACTGAAGTGCTGTAATTGCACATTACTACCTGCTCCTACTATCATTAAAGAATAATGCCTAGATTACTTACGATTTCTGATGTGTTTTTCAAATATTATGTTTTATCCACTTCTTATTCCACATTTTTAACAGCTGATCACAAAGAAATTTATGGAAGGACTGATAGTGATGGACAGTCAGACTACTGAATACTGTCAAATGGTCCACACAATTGTATTTTTCCTGATAATTTGGCATTCTGTTACAGACATCTAAATATTCTGTCAGGGCCTGGAACACAGAGCTTTTTGCTCTTACTAGAGAAAGTCTGGTGGACCTGGGAAGCCTGAATTCCAGTTACTTAGTGACTACATGAGGTTTTAGTGGAGATGAATTAGTACATATTAATGAATTGCTTCTACCAAAAGTTGCTAACCTCCTCAAAAAGATGCTGCAGAGGGTAGCTGTGCAGGGCACTAGGCTTTGAGAAGCATTAGGTGTAAAATGTCACAGTCTGGGCTGTGCAGCTTTTCTACATCTTTGTGTTGAGAGCTGTTTTGCTCTAGGGGAAAATAGTCTTGTGTTGCTGCTTGGTCTGCATGGCACACCTTGGTTACTAGTGATTGTACTTGGTGATAAGGGCTAGGTTAACAACTCCTTGCTCATTGCCAAGTGAGTTACTTCACAGAGAGTTCAAAAGAACAAGCAATTGCTGGAGAAGAAGCTGAAGGGCTTGCAGCTGAGGCTTGTTGCTGTTCAGATTGTGCATGGTGGGGTTGTAAACTTCACCCTGGCCCTGCACTGGCTTAAATGGGAAATTACCCATTTAACTTCCACTATGTTTCACAGTGTATATAGGATGAACATAGCAAGGAGCTTTCAATGGAACAAAGTGTGTTGTGTTTTCCTAGAATGACAGGGGAGACTTCCTGGAATGCTGGAAGAACTGGAAGAACTCTTTATAAATCTGTTACTAGCATCAGAAAGGAGCAACTAAAACTCTATGAAGTGTAGGGTTGGTTTTCATTCTAAGTGTACCAAAGAATCCATGTTGGATGACTCCTGAATGTCTTAAGGATTTAATAACAATGGAATCAGCCAAGTGGGATACCCTTTGAAATAAATCAAAGTCTATGCTCAAATAGAAATATATTCTCAGAGAAAACTGTCATGCATTCCTTCCAAAGCAGGACTTGTAAGGGTAAAACACAGTCAGTCCAAGCATCATTCCAACTGCTTTTTTAGACTGTTTGGTTGCAGTATCCAAGGAAAAGCAAAGATAGATACAGGACTGTTTTGCCACCTAATATCCTGCAGTTTATTCAATCTGAATATAAACATTTGCTCTGGACTGACATCCTGGCCCCAGACAGATGTGCTTGCTGATGGTTCAGAGGCAGGTTATTCTGCCCATTCATTCCTCATTAGGGTGGCTCTCTTCAACCAGGGAAAGGGAGCTAAGCACCAGCACCTGCTGTCTCCTGTAAGCCAGTAAACCCATAGTGTCCCATCACCACTTACTGTTTTCTTTTTTCTTCTAACTTGTAGCCCAAAATAGACAGCCAGGCAGTTCCTTTCCACAGGCCACTCATGTACAGAAAAGGCTTGCAAGAGATGGAATTCAGTTCAGCAGAAGCTGACACTGAAACACAAGCCAAGGTTTGCTCTTGTGCACGGAGATGGGAGGCACTACTGTGTCTCAGCACAGCAGAGGGTGCCTAGCTCTTTGCCTCTCAAATTTTAAGGGGTTCCATGAGCTGCAGTCCAGTTGCTGTATTTATATCAGTGTGACAAACTGGGTTCAGTAAGGCTCCAGTCCAAAGCTCACTTCAGTGACTGTTAGTGTTAGCACTGAATTTAATTGGATTTGGACTGATGCCTTAGAGAGGAATCCACAGAAATATGTTCATTTTAAATGTATTTTCCAGCTGTCCATTTTCATTTTCTTTTGTTCAGATGTCAAAAGTTTACCCCTTGGACTCTGTATGTTTTTAGACATGATCTATTATAACATAGTCCATTTTTATGGGTGTTTTTCATTTTTATTCTGTCTCAGTGGGCCAAACTGTGTCCAGTACTCAGTTTGGATATCTGACCCAGTGCGAGTGAATTAGTAACCATGCTGCAGTTCACTCATTTTAAACTGTGGTCAGTAGGGAGATAAAAACATATCTTACACCTCATAGTGCTGTGCTTACAGGTTTCCTCAGCTCCTGTACTCAGTCCTATATTTTGTAAAGCAATTGAACTGGCAGGGTTGGAAACACTAGCAGCTCATTATCTCTATGCAAGTTCCTATTAAAATCTGCTTTAATTAAAAATTAACAATTTCTAGGCATTTTGGTCACAATCTAGAGGCTGGTAAGGTAGTTTGTGACTAGAAAATGTTTATTGCTAGATGCTAGTGGATTTTTCTTTTAGCCTTAATCCAAGGAATAAAGATAGTAGGATAAATGACAGCTGTAAGTGAAACCTTAGCATGTACATGAAGCCAGACCTGAGTTCTAGCCTAATCTTTCTACCTCTTTCAGTTCCCCTTAGAGGTTTATATGGATGAGACTTTAGTTTCTTTGTTTTCTGGTTTACAGTACATTATAGTCTGCTGGAGAACTGTTGGATCTTTGCTGTATCTCATTGACATCTGAGGTGATATTTTGTGTAATCTTCCCTGTAAAACTGCTGTATATTGTGCAAAATTGGTGTTCTCCAGAAGGAGTGTCATTCTGCTGCCTTAGCAGTCAGGAGTCCTGTTGTTACAAAACTGTCTTCCTGACCAGTGTCAGTAGTGAGTTGGTGAATGTAGCTGATAGATTATATCTTAGGGCATCCTTCTGCCATCTTTAAATTCCAGAAATTCTCCTAACAGGCCTATGCAAGACTGAGACTCTTAACAGTAAGCACCCCACATAGTCTCTGAAAAAGATCAAAGGTCTCTTCCACTCACCCTATCTTTTCTGCAGGAGACAGGTGCAAGGGAGTTTTCTCAAAGCATTTATAGATTGAGGCATGAAAATGAAGGATGACACCTTTTCAGATGTCAGTAATCCACAGGCTGTCCAGAGGCTTGGGTTTGTCAATGTGCTGTAAATAAGGATAAAGATAAAATATTGTGATTCAGTTGTCTTGTTGAGCTGTTTCTGTTGTAACAACAGAAAACCTACAAGTTTTGGGTGGCTTGTTTATGGAGTTTGTTTTGAAAGAGAAAGATAAATTGTACTTGGGAGGATTCTGTGCTGTGCTTTTATGAAACATGGACAGGCAATGTGGAGAAAAAATACTGTGTCATCTAAGGGAAGTAATGCACCCTTCCATAGGATCTTTTTTGCACTTCCAAGGCTGTCTAGCAGAAGCACACATGGCTGTAGGGGATACAATTGGGAATAGGTGTTGAAATCAAGTTTATGGCATTGAGCTGCAAGCAACTGACACCAAGCAGCAGATCCACTCCCTCTGTCCTCCCTGACCGAGTTCATCTGTCAGCTCTGCTTTGCATTGCTATTTTCACTTGTTTCAGGATCACCTGAATAAACAACTTTGCCACTTTCATCTTGACATATCATCACTGCTCTACTAACCCATCCTGGTCCCAGACTCCAAGGTTATGTCATTCCAGCCAGTAACTTTGCTGATGTTAGGAGGCATCCAGGATCCAAAGCAGGAGCAGGCCTTGGCTCTCCAGATAGGCTAGCTGCCCTGCTGTTCTTCCCCTCCCTGATCCCACTGAGAACTCTGCATGTGCTTTTGTAGTGTGAACCAAACCAAACCAATTTGCTGTTTGTTTTAGAGTAATCCACTGATTCACCTATTTGAACTCTCCTTCACTCTGACATTTTAGATGCTGAGTACCTCCAGCCTGTCCTTCCTGTATCTCTTATTGAGGGTGATGGGCTCTGTGTGGAAGAGCTGCCAGGAGGATGTAATTGCGCAGTAAAACACCAGAATTAGCCTTTGAATGTTATTACTATAAGGTATGGCTCTGGACATCAAATTTGAGGCTCAAGAGCTTGTTGCTCCCATTTTGTCTCTTAGTTACAAGTAGTCTGGTTCATGTAAGCCAAGGCAGAGGGCAGCAGGCACCTCCCTTGTGGTTCACTCTGATCTCAGAGCAGCTCTAGTGACAAAAGGCTAAATGCCAGCACTGGTAGATAGGCTGCTCACATGTTAGACACACAGTGAAACTCTCCTTGTGAAAAAAAATGTGCTGTAAGACACCTTGCATCTTCTTATTCTGTAGCTGCTGCTGACAGGAGACACTCACTGGAAAGGAGTTCTCAGACAACCACTGCACTTAAAGAACTAGCTGCATTCTAGCAACTTTATTCTAGCTAGCCGCTTCCAACTCAGTTATTAAAATGTTGGCTGTGCTATCAAGCCAAGACAGTTCATGTGCCAGCAGTAGCATCCTGTGGATTTCTAATAGCTGAAGGACTTAAAGACTAAACTCTTAAAAAATAAGTAGTAAGAAAATTATAAATTTAGTAAGTTGCTTACTTTCAACAAGCACTAGTTAGAAGAAGTAAAGTTTAGTCAATAACTAAAAATTAGCAGAACCAATGAAATAAAATAACTTTAATTTTTTTTTTTTCTGGGAGAATATGCTGCTTTATGCTCCCAAATCTCTTTTTTTTTTTTTAAATTGCTTTTGCAGTGCTGAAATGCTCCTTTGATAATGTGAAAAAAAATAGGAAACTTGATTGTTTCATCCAGTTATTAGAAGCTGAAATCTTAAACAGTCTTTCAGATGCATCAGAAAAGATGTTTGAACTGGTCCTAAATTATATACATATGTATATTCAAAAATACATATGTATTTTTGAAAGAGTTGTAATTCCCCTAGAAAACAAAAGACAAAGCACAGGTTTTTCCAAAGTTGTGCCATTCCTCCTATCGTGCATATCCATTAGAATGCAGGTGCTACAGAATTAGTATATGAAGCTTCTCTGGGAAACCAAACTAACTCTGTTTAAATGTGTTTAATAGACCCCAAATTCAAGATAGGTTTGAGAAAGACACAAAGTTCTTCAGAGTAAACCTGGAGTAAGATTTGATTTGAGTGAGGTAGAAGAAAGGACTCTGGATTTAAACACTCTGCCATTAGAACTTTCCAACTGTTACACCCTCTTACAAGTCTCAGATATGTTGTGATAGGTCCTGGTATAATCTTGTGTCCATCTAGACAGTTCTAAGACTTTGATCCTCAGATGATGATTGGCCTAGATTGATAAGCATCTTCCAAATTCCTTCTGAAGAGGATAAAATCTCCTGAAGCTCTTGTAGGATCCATAGCTCTATACCTAGTCATGTGTGAGCTTCTGCAACCAGCCCTTCCAGCTGCTTTTTCCTGCTGTACTTTGTGCTGCCTTTTCCTGCTGTACTTTGTGCTGCCTTTGCTCTCCCCTGTTCAGACCAGACTGGGAAAAAAGCATGAAAATACTGAAAAATAGACTGTTTCCATGGCATTTGAAGCCCAAGGAGAACAAGATGTCCAGGACATTTTCTGAAAAATAGAGAGATTTCGTCAAATTACAGTAGTCACCTAAACAGCTCCAGCTGCAGTGACTGTGCAGTCCATGGGGGCCACAGCTGGTAGGGGTTCTATATAGGAATTGTTAGAAGGCCAATGCCCCTAACAGTTTGGACCAAGCTAAATATATTAGGAAAAAAAAGTGCAGTGTTCAAAAAGAGGAAGTTGAAGAACAGTACACTGTTTAATGATCCATAAGGATTTTTTTCCTTACTGCTTATAGAGTGCCAATTGTCTACCTGAACACAGCTCTGTCACACCGTTGTTCTGCTTGGAGATAGGACAGGCTTTGTTGGTCTTTGTATGTGACAAAAGTCAAAGCATTGTCCTCGCTAGGGAATGTTTGATATGTCCATACTGAAATGTGTGTATGTTGACAGCTGTGTTGCTGAACTCCATAAACTATATTAAAACAATAAGAGCAGAAGGATAACAATCAGACTGTTATATTGCCATTATCTAATAACCTTGTGTAAATAATGCAAAATTGGAGCATTTGTGCAGTATAGATCTTGGGGAAAAAAATCTCTGCCAGTTATAGCACTTTGACCTCTTAATGTTTTGTTTGCATTGCTGTTCAGCATTAATTTCTCTCACTATGTCTTTTAAATTGGTTTGTATGGAGAAGAGGAAGAGGAAATTATGACTAGATGTGAACTCCTTAGATTCACAATGAGAGTTTTAGTGCTTGCTGTCCAATTATTTCATCAAAGTATCATCTGGATTACCACACTCTAAGAGAGCCTGCTTTGGTGCCTCTGCTTTTCTCAGGTAGGGAGCAGGGATCCCTGCAGGGAGGGTTATGGACAGTGTTGAGGTGCAGACAGAGTTTCGGATCACCTGCAGCCACTCTGGAGATAGGTATAGTGAGCAACCTGGGGCAGAAAGGGAAAGCGTTTTGCTGGAGTCTTGTGCACACAGAGTCACAGAGGGAAAGAAAACTTGAAGTCCAAAATCCCAGACTGCATCTCCTTAGATGGAATCATAGATTGCTGTGGAAAAGATTACAAGAAGGGTAAGAAATGGACTGAGAGAAAATAATCTCAAAAATCTACATTTTCCTGTTGCTCAGCACAAGTAAAAAAGCAAGAGTGATCAGCAGTGTTGATAGTCAGACTTTTTGGGGCCTCTATGTTGATTTTAAGCAGATTTCTTGCCCTCTTTGTTTTCATACAGAAGAGACGAATGAACAAATAAATCCTCCTTGAGACTATATACCCAGCTTCTTGCCTTCTTTGTAGTGTGCTGAATGTTTGAAGAGGGGACTCCTCCACAATATTTTTGTCTTACCAGATGTGCATGTCCTTGGACAAACAAAAGGCAAGAGGCTGGGGTTCCACTTCTTTCTCCTCCTATTAAAAAAAGGGGGGGGGGGGGATGTTTTTGGTCTCTGAAAACAAAATTACTAGATAAATAAACTGAGCTAGACTGTGCTGGAAATGTTAGTCTGTTTTTGAAGTCTGATACCAACTCTGCTGATGACAATCTGTGATACCAGTATATAAACTTAGGGGAAAACCCAATAAAAGGTTCAGAAGACAGTTATTTGGAAAACTCTGCTCTCCAAAAGCAAACCTCTTGACATTCAGAGCCTGGTGGGGGACAGTGTTGATTTGTTCTGTCTTTAGAGTAGGTTACCAACTGATACTGGGAGTCTGAGTCTGGCTAATTGGTTTGTATTATGTGCTCACTGATGTGGGCTCTGAAGTCCAAGTTTCTCTTTAGTGATGGGAATGTCCTCTGTGCTTTATCACTGAATCCCTTTCCTTTTCAGTCTACCTTCATCATCACAAAGATCATCATTCTCTCCAGGAAAACCCAAAGGCACCACACAGGTACTGACTGCAGTTGGCTGGTCAGTATTTACCAAGATGCTAAAACCTCTCTTCTCTAGCTAATTAAAAATTAGTAATCAAAAATTGGTTTCCTAACCACTGCCAGAGTGTTCTGTCTGGGGTTAAAGACACAAAGGTGAAGAAGCAAATCTTCTTCCTTTGGCTACCTTATGGGAAGATTTTGATGTAGAGACTAAACTACAGGAGACAGTCCAGGATGCTTCGTGACTTAGCTCCTGTCCTGAGCATTGTCTATGCCTAATGTAGGTTTCTTCTTCTCATCATTCTTCTTCCTTTTATGTCCCTGAGTTTTTGCTATCTATCTTTGTATTGAAGTTGAGATTTGTAAGGAGACTAAAATTAGGCCCACTTTGGCAAAGTCTAAGTCTTTTTCACCCCTCAGACTATTTTTCAGTAGCCACATTCCTTTCCTGTGCCTCAGCAAAGACAAATCCCTGGTCCTGGTTGCTGGCTCTTTTCCTGCAGCTAAATCTGGTCTAGGGTAGCAAAAGCCTGAAACAGCTTCCTGTCAAATCTTTGATCTTTGCTCAGTGAGGAAGGTAGGACATGTGCGGATACCTAATCTTTCTGCCATCCAATATCTCTGTGACAGCACTGCATGAACCAGTGTGGGGATGCACATTTCATTTCATTTACATTCTTTCTTTCTGTATTGCTCTTGTCATCATAACACTCTGGAAACCATTTCCTGCCATGTAGAATATCCATCTTGCTACTTCAGATGGGTAGAGAGAGCAGTGAGTACCCTTCATGGAAGCTGGAAGGACCTGGGGTCTGTTCATCACTGCAGGATTCAACCTGACATTAACCACACAGTGGATGAACTTAATATGGGATGATGCAGTTAGATTTACTTTGAGAGGCAAACAAAGTTCAACGATTCTGAATCCCTGAAGAAACACCATTGTCTTTGCAGACTATTTATTCTCTCATCTGGAAGGAATAACAAAACTAAAGCAGCACTTCTACTGCACTTTTAACAGGCTTTTTAGACCCTGGCTACAAAACAGCTGTAAGGAGACTGAGAACTTTCTGATGCCTGAAGCACCAAGAGGTTTTATCACACACGCGTACATAAGATCATTTGCTTTAAAGCTGAACTCTTTCCCCTAGACCATGATTTATGGCTGGCTGTTGCCGAGACTCAACAATCAATCAAAATCAGTTTAAAGAATTGAAGTCATACTGATTGCTGAGGGGCTGCATGATCAACCTTGCAAACAACTTGTCTTGCTGCTCTTCCAGGTTGGCTTACCAACAGGTGAGGAAACCTCTAATTATGGGTCAAGTGGCAAGAGGTAATTAATTCTAATCTAGAACACTCAGTGTTGAACAGCTAACACAATGTGTTACTGGGACACCCATTCTGTTGAAATAACTTTCTTGCAGAATAATTAACAGCAACCTGCTGTTTTCAGAAATATGCAAGTCTACAGCTGGGGCAAAAGACCTTTGTGACAAAACTCCAGTGTGTTTTGTGCATGACTGACAGATGGACTATTTTACATTGGGTGTTTTCGTCCCAGCATGAGGAGTACATCAAAGTATTTTACCTGAACATGAAACAGCATGTTGCCAGAGAACCAAAGAACAAACTTATTTTTTCCCCTCCATTGTAAAAGCTAACCTGAACTTTCAAGAAAGAGCCATTAAACAAATTTTTGGGGTTGTCTGTGCACAGACAGGAGTTGGACTTGATGATCCTCCCGGGTCCCTTCCAACTCGGGACTTTCCATCATTCTATGATCCTGATAGTAAGATGTTCATGCAAAGAATGTAGCATCCTAGAGATTATTGCCTGGCCATTTAGAGCTATCTCTTCACTGGGGAATCTCCTCAACTGGGGTTGGAAAATCTGTGCTTCAGTCTGGTTACAGTACATGCAAAGAGCTGAAGTTGACAGCTCAGCTACAGCTGCATAGGTATCACTGAATAGATGGCAGATTTTCTCCTGGAATTGTCAGAAATTGTGCCCTGAGTATCATCATTTTCCAGAGGTAATTTTTCCCCTTAATTCTATCATTCCTTTCATTCAGTTTGTCTTTTGACAGAGAACATAACAGTGTTGTAAGGATCTAGAATTTGCCACCTCTGGGGTTTCACTTTCATGATCGATCCTTCAGAGTACTTGCCAAATGTACAGAGATGCTCAAAAATTGATGATTTTGCTCACAGAGGTAGTGATTAAGGGGCATTGTATTTCTGTTATAATGTCGATGGAATAACATGTCCCTTTGGGCTTCTGTGCTTGTCTGGTGCACATGATAAGAAGGATTGATATAGAGCAGTAACAAATAAATCCAGTGCTCTTTCAAGGTCTGCTTTACCAATCCTGAGTTCGCTTTTTATGTCTCTGGGCTGCTCACATGTGGCAATAATCAGATTCCACATACAGCCCTGAAGCATCTTGGTTATCTTTAAGACAATCTTGCTATAAAACAATTTGGCTTAAACCAGCAAGAAAGCAGCAAACTTGCTGGAATCTAAGTTAAATAGATCAGTATTTATCTTATTGCACGTCGTCTTTTAGACAACAAAGACGAAAGTTACTTTGAGTGTGCAGGTCTCTGCTTAATAAACAAGGCCCTACTTGCATGAATCCTGGTGGTGTGGGCTAAGAATACAGGAAATGCTGTGGAGTAAAATTAAAGTGGGCTCCTGCATGAAAGACTGGAGGTGGTGAGAAAAGAAAGCCAACACTTGGAAGAATTACCTTCAGCTAGACCCTGCCTAGTTAGAAAAAAGCCTCCCATGTATCTTTTTTGTTGCTGTGCTCTATCCCAGATCATGAAGGCAGCTTTAAGTTACTCTTTGGTATGTTTTCTGGAGACTTCTCAGTGTGTATATAGATTCACACAGATCATCCTTGTACTGCTTTCTTTCTTAGCAAGAATGTGAACATCTTCACTATGAACAGGTGGAAAACAGACACTGTTGCAGTCTTCAGCAAGGACTTCATGCTGTGAGTTCTGAGAAGGAGCAGTTTTTCTCTCACACAACAAGGAGCAGAGGTTTTTGAGCCCAGGCCTTGTTCCTGCTTGTGTCTGCCTCAATTATCATTCTTAAATGGGAACGAAACACAACACTTAGAGCAATCTGCCCTGTATTTGAGAAGTATGACATGCTAAGAGATGAAGCAGATGTACTAAAACAACACACACTAGCCTCTGTTGATGACCTAGATTTATTTCTTGACACTATTCACAGTATGAATTGCTCTCCAGGATACCCCTTCTGAGTACACTTAGTTCAAAAAAAGTCCTCTTGCTGAGTAACATGTGCACATATTAAACCCAGCTGCAAAATGTAAATTTTCTAGGAAATTTGTTGTTTTTCTTCTCTATGGAAATGTTCTGGAAAATACTCTTTTTATTTTTTTTTATCCAATGGATCTTTCAATACATTGGTCATTGTTTCTTCAGATTTCCCTAAGGTTTCACAGTGCATACTTCAATATCAAGAATTCCACTGTAGAATCATTCTGGATTTTGATTCAAGTTGCGTTCCTTTTTATTGATGAGTTTTGCACAGTCAAGTAAAATAGAAAGGAGAAAGTCTGTGGGGATTTGTGAAAAAAAGAGTGTTTCAGTGCAATATCTTGTATACAAGCATGATTTTTGTCCAACCTAACAAGTGGAACAGTTACATTACAGAAAGAAGTTCCCCTTGTGTAGTGAAGAGAGCTGTGTGCATTTCTGACATTAACATTTCAGTTAATGAAAATGATGGGAAAATTTTGTTACAAAATATCAACAAAATTGATGGGATCCTTAAAAAAAAACTAAAAAAAAAAATCCTAAAATGATGCATTTCTCTTTCAAAAGGCTAGCTGTGCTCTGGTCTCCAAGCACACCACATAGCTACCTACTTGTCTTCAGCTAAACTACCTCCACAAAGCAGTCTCTGGCAGTGTTCCCACTGAAATACCACAGAAATGCTCCTCCCTGTTGTACTTTGGTTTCTGTCAAAGTAGAGGAGCCAGAAGTGTCCTACTTCTCAAAAAAAAAAAAAAAAAAAAAAAGGGGTTTTTTTCATTCCTTCTGATAAGCCACTAAAGGCTATTGCAGAAGGTAGCTTAAGCTCTGAGTTTGCATCTGGCTTTACTTGCTTTGGCATTCTGGAGGGATAGAAAGTCAGGAGAAATAGATGCAAGAAAAGATGACTTGAGTAGAGGAAGAATAATTTTTATGCCTATATACTATCTATCATATAGAGACTCTTGTCCTAGTCAGTATTTTTTATTACTGCATCTAAGATAAAGGCTTAGCATTGCTAATAGAATGAAGAGGAAGATTATGTAGACTCAAAACATCTGGAAAGCTGAAAAATAAACAATTAATAACTTGAGAAAGGCATAGAAAAAGAGAATTGCAAGACAGATTAATAATCATCCGTATGAAGTCTTTCAGCATTTAGCTGAATCAAGACTAAACCTTTTCAAAACTGAAAAGCTGCTATGAAAGTATGTAGACCTGAAAAAATCTACCAGTCTAGATGGCCACTGCACTGGTGTGGGAGAAGGAAACTGCAAAAGAGCTTTTCCTCAGCTTGTAATCCTTCCCAGACACTGGAAATAATCCATGTGGATAGACAGCCTTCAAAATTACAGAGGGCAACATGCTGGAGAGAAGGCTGGAGCTGGTGGTCTCCACACACACCAAGAGAGAAGGCAGGTGTGGAGGGGAAAGATGCTAACAGCTACTTAAGTGATTACCTGACACATTTTAGATCTTTTTGTATTAGAAAAATTGCTCTAATAATGCCTCTTTGAGTAAGAACTGGCAAAATGTGTTGTAACTAAAGGCATATCTCCACTGTTTTTCCAGATGCATTTCATTCATTACAGATAATGTGCTACAAAGAGCTGGAACACCTCTGCCTGTCTGCCTTTCTCTTGCATATATTTGTGTGGTCTCTTCCTTCTTTGCCTGCAGTCCCTACCTAGCTAGCTATCAATAAAACATCTGGTAATCATTGGAACACTTGCATCATTCAATTCCTCTTAAAGCAACTGCTACAAATTTATATTGGAGGGTGCCCAAGGTTTAACTTAAAAGAGACATCTGTAGCAAGGAAAGTGCCAAAATGTGTTGTAATTGAATTAACATTTTCACTCACCTAATTTTGAATATGCTTTGATCTCCTTCAGTTTGTGAGATATTCCTCTGAAATGGCATGTCTTGGTATGGTTGAGAAATGTTAGTGTGCAGGCATCATAGCTAAAATTCAGGGGGGTTATATCACACACAATTTCCTCATCTTTACCCCTACAAGACTTCACAGTGAACTAGGGCAAGTCTGTGCCTCCTCAGATACAGATCATGGAGCACAGGAGGGGAGGGTGCTAGAAATTGTAATGGTTGTTTGATTAAAAGTCACGTAAGTGAGATAAGTCACTCCAAGGTGGGGTTAGAAAGGCTGTTAATCATGTTTGAGATGGCACAGAGAACAGCTTCAGTTCATCCTATTTCTAACTCTGAGAATGGTGCTTACAAGTGTCACATCCTGGATAGCAAGCCACAGTTGTCAATTGTTCTGGACAGAAGTGATCCAATCATTTCCATCAGAACATTTGGTCAGTTTACACTCTTTGTTAAAATCCTTCACGGGAAGGATAATCTCAGCAATAAAAGATTAGGAAATGCCAAATATTCCTTTTGATTCTTTTCAATGTTTTAACTTCTCATTCCACACCACATTCTTCACTCAAAATTGTAAGCTATACTAAAAAAGAAGAAAGTATTTGATCTGATTTATAACTTTTTCCAGATGATCTGTTTGCAGCACTATCAGGTTATCTTTTCCATTTCTTTCCAGCTTCCACACGAATTCTGTATTATGACAACTGTAGAGCAAATTCTGCCTTTAAGTGCATGCAAACTTCTTCAGTGAACTTTCATATCTCCTTGTAATTTCAGCCAGCTATAGACAAACTTCATCACTTACCTATTTTTTTTTCCTTTATTTAAGAATATCTTCTTTCTGTGGACCATTAAACATTCAATATGATAATGGCAACCAGATTACTAGTCAGGCACAGGAAGAACATTTCAGACATTAAGACCATGACAGAAACCCCTGCTCCTGTGAACATTTCATTTATCAAGAAATAATACAAAGCTCAAAAGTAAAAGCAGGACAGAAGTTACTGTAAAGCTGATGTTATGATTTGGGGTCTGTGCATCAACAAAAAAACCTTTTTGATGCCTTAAAAAATGATAGATGTTTATATAGAAACATACAGGAAACCACAAAGTAGATAAGTATCCTTCTGAATTTATAGTTGGAAACTTTCAGACCTCATCCTCTTTAAGTGGTCTCCACTTGGACATTGAGCCATTGACCAGAGCTCTGACTCTGGTCATCCAGCCAATTCCTTAACCACTGAGTGCTCTATCCATCAGATCCATCTCTCTCCAGTTGAGAGACAAGGATGTCACGTGGGACAGTGTCAGGTGCCTTGCACAAGCCCAGGTAGATGACATCAGTTGCTCTTTCCTTATCCACCAACACTGTAACCCCATCATAGAAGGCCACTAAAAATTGTTAAGCATAATCTGCCCTTGGTGAAGCCATGCTGGCTGTTACCAGTCACCTCCTTCTTTTCCGTGTGCCATAGCAGAGCTTCCAGGAGGGTCTGCTCCATGATTTTACTGGGCACAAAGGTGAGACTGACTGGCCTCTAGTTCTCTAGACTTGCTTTTTTCCCCTTCTGGGGATTGTTTCCCCTTTTCCAGTTAGTGGGGAACAGTTTTGTGGCCCTTGCTATTATTGATGGAATTTCATGGGGCCTGCTGGTGAAATCTCTCCCATTTGCAAAATTGCATGGTGATTTTTGTTAATGTTTCTCCATTATTTTTGTTAACTCTGATGACTCAGATTTTTTCAGGTTGGTGACTTTTGGTGCTGCCAATAGAAACTGTATTCATGTCAAGGTTTCAGCATGTCCAGTTTGGGCAGTGGAGTCACACTGTGAAATCCCTCAGGGCATTGTTTTTAAACACCCAAAATGTTGTTGAAAAGGATACCACTCCCTAGCACACACATCCAGCTAGCTCCACTCTGGCTTCCAATCATCTGGAAGCATGCTATGTGAAGAAAGAAATACAGCAATATTTCTGGACACAATAGTCATTGTCTGCTGTGCACACAGATAGGCCACTAGTGAGATATCTAGTCCCCCAGGCTCAGAAAGTTCCTAGAAACGTTTCCATCTGAGAATGGAAACATTTATTGATGGATTGTGGAATGAGTGTTGCTAATTGGACTAAAAAAGCTGTAGCCTCATGGAAGTATTGTTTGTTGGAGGAAGGAGCACCACAAGGATAGATAGCATCCTGGCACAACCCTCTCTGTGAGTCACACGTGCTTCAGGGCATCCAGACAAACTCCAGCATCCCACCCTTGCCAAATTAGTTCAGTTCATTTCGCAGACACTCTTAACACTGAAGGCCATTGCTCCACTGCATTCAAGTGGTTGACATGCTTTCACAGCTGCTTATGCTCCTCATTTTCTAATGTTATGGGTGTTTTTGGAGCACCATGCACATGGCTGGTTTTATCCCTGCAACAGGTGTGTGCTGTTAATGCCTGAGCACATGCCTGCTCCAGCCTTGGGGCAGAGTGGCTGGAAAGGTGCTCAGCAGTAAAGGACCTGGGGGGGTGGGGAGGGGTGTTGTTGAGCCAGCAGGGTGGCCAAGAAGGCCAACAGCATCCTGGCTGTTTGTAAAGGATTAATCAATAACCAAGGGTTGTTGCTACCAACTTTTTCAACTTACAGCAATGGATGAGTGACAAGTTCTACTCTGCAGTATCTAATTCTGTATTTAATAGCTAATATTTTATCAGGATAAGACTAACTAATGGAACGTTATAATAAAGTGTGTGGACACTGTCTCAGGCTAAGGAAATCCATAGTGAGGAGAGGAAATCAATTTTGTGGCCACTAACCTATTTATAGAAGCAGCCCTCTCAAAATAACTAACACTGTAAGAGCAGTTCATTATTTTTAGATACTTATAGACAGAGTCTTCCTATTTTCACTCTTCTCACAATTCTTGTTCTTGCAAGCTTCCTTTCCATTTCCCACAAATAATATGTTAGAATTCAAGGAAACACCTTCCTGGTTCCTCTTTTCTTTCCCATACTTGCTTAGTGATTGGATATCCTCCGTGCTGGAGTTGTGGAATGAGCCCTCAGGTGTATTTGTCATACAGTGGCCTGCACCTTTCAAGGGCACCAACACAGGGTGCTTGTAGGCACTTACAGCAGACATCAGCAGATTTCTGCTCCTTTCATCTCAATAACTCATTTAGCTGTCTGGACTGTAGGAATTTGGTCTGAGATTCCTGAAGAAGGTTTGTCTGTGCAATTTGTGAGCAGCACTGTTCAATGCAGAGTAAATAAACAAGTGACATCAGCCTGGTCATGCTTCACAGACACTGATCTTCCCTCAGATGCTGTGTCCTGAGCAGCTGGAAAGGAATTCAAGCTCAGAGAAATCCACTGGCAACCCAATGACATTCCCTCACTTCCTCCTCTTTACAATGCACAGTGAGAGATAAAGTCTTACTCAGTGTTTGCAGCTGAAAAATCACTTCCCGTGATACTTTCAGTTCTCCATACATTATTTTTATTGATATGTAGCTAGGTTGTAGTTGACAAGATAAGCTGTCATGAGCTAAAACAGTGTGTTCTTTCTAGATACACCTCTGGTATATGTTTATGCTGTAATCTGGGAAGCTATGGCACACACCTTTCTTTTTCTGCTTATTAGATCATGGCTATTGTAATAAAGAAAGATTCCTCTGGTCTGAAGAGGCCAACTGGCAAGTGGTTTCTGATATGAGTAAAGGCAGAATTCAGTCCTTCAAATGAACACTTTATCCTTTTTGATTAGGAATACAAAAACATTGATGTTTTGCACTTGAATTTTTGTTCTAAAATGTGGAAACATATCTGTGGGAAGAAAATAAGCATATTTGTCCTCAAGTAACCCAAGAGAAGACTTATCGAGGAGAAGGTGTTATTTGTGCTTAGATATTGTCAGCTTTCTAACTCTCAGCACATTTAGATGCTTCCTAAAGGAAAACTTACCATTCAGGAATTAAGTTCTGCTTTGATGGTCACTTTAGGATTAAGAGTGTTTGAAGCTTATAAATGATGGGAAAAGCCAAAAGCTAAGAGAAGTGGTCATAGCTTTCTGTTGTGGAGCACAAAGAATAAGAATAAATCTGCCTTTAGGTATTTTATCAAGTAGTTTGTTTCTAGTGCTTGGTGACATCACAAAAATTAGCTATTTTATGGCTAAAATAAATGTTCAGGATATAAGCTGAAGAGCTGAAAAGTGTAGAGTTAAAAATTGTCTGCGGTTTTCAGTGTCTCCTGAGCCATATACGTGTGCTTGACAACCTGAGTATTCATTGACCATGGCTGTGACATTGATGTGGCTCCAAATGTATTGTCTTACTCTGCAGCTGTGTAAATCACAGAATATCTATTTATTGTGAAGGTTAAGGTTATTAAAGTTAGGTTAAATTTATTGGTGGAGACAGTCTGATGCTACTTATCTTGACACAGACTTTTTTGTCCATACTCCCATTGGTGAGATCTCAATCCTCCAATTCACAGTGGAAGCAAAACTCATCCAAATTCAGTATGAGTGTGCCTTTCCATTATGTCCTCTATTCCTTTAACAGTTGAGGAATTGCTATTGACATTCAGTGCCATAAACCCCAAGGGAATTATTTGTCCTCTATTGGACTAAACAGTTGTGAGATACCACAGCTGAACAATCTGAAAGGAACATCAAGCAGCCTAAAAAGAGGTTTAACAGAGTCTGAGACACTGAGCAAGGAGGAGGAGGGAGAGAGGGAAAGGCAGGCAGCAATTTAGCTTAGGCACTTGGTACTGTCTTGTGCAGCTTGAGGTGAGAGGTCAAGGCTCACATCCTAAACCTATCTGATGTAGAGGAGGGGTAAGAAGTTTCTACCTCCTGGGGGAAGGCTATAATACTTGGATTTGTAAAGCAATAAACTGTTCTTTAGTTGCTCTTCTTTAAAGTATGATCTGAGCATGTGTGCTCTGAGGTGAGGTGAATGAGTGAAGAACCATACACTGGTGTAATAACTCAGTGGGTTTTAGTGCATCCCATGATATTTAATGGTAATAAATACAATTACTAGTGATTAATATAAGCTAATATAGCAAAGAAATCTCCTAAACTGAGCCTCCTGGTTAAATGAACATAATGACTGATAAGAAGCCACAAAGTACAAATACTTTCTTTTCTGTCCTACTCCTCTCTAAGAAATAGTTATCTTGTTTGATAACCTGAGAAAAATTGTGCTGCTATAGCCTGTGCTACTGATCTGCTGATTCTGCTGGTTGGACTCCATTTTCCCATGTAAATCTACATAAAAATAAAATAGGTATCTGAAGATAAAATCTGTTCTTATTAATTAGCAGCCTGGTCTTTGTTAGAGAGGCCATTACTGCAAACAAAACACCTTATCTATGAATATCTTCAGTTCAGCTTAATGTTACTGGTTTTTGTGAAATTGCCAGCAGTTTGCTTGGCACTATACAAGAGACAACAAAGAAGATGTAGGCTGCCTGCAAAAGCTCAAACTGTAAACAAGATAAGGTTTCTAGCTATTCAGCACTTCTTTTCCTTTCAGATTTTCTCCTGAGCTTGGTAAAATGGTTACTAATTATGTAGGAGCTGCCTTGCTCTTGGTCGTGATTGCTTAATTTATTTACCATTTTTCCTCACCCAATGTCAGCTCCAGCAAGCTGTGGGCTGCAGCTGAGGGAAAAAGGCCTTTTCTGTAGAGCTCTTTGGACATCCTTACATGGGTTTTAAAGTGACAGTCTGGAATTTGCCTATCTATCTTGTTTGTCTATCTTTGCTGATAAAGAAGATTATGGTTGGAAAACCATCAGTGGATTTCCTTTTGCACAGAATACTGCAGACTAGGTTACTGCCCTCTTTTTTTTTCTAGTACAACCAAGAAATGATGTCGGGGGGTTTTTTCTTCCTTTCACTTTTTCTTCTGTTTTCTTGAACTCTGTGCTCTTTTCTGATGGTTAAAGCAGGTTAGCATTTATTTTCCCTTGCTAGGTCTTCACTGGGCAGAGGACATTGAGATCCTTCTGTGCGCCTGACAGGTTACGCATTGCAGAACCTACCCATGGCCAGGTTGGCACCCTCACTTGTAAGGCTGTTCTACACCAGCACTTCCTTCTGTTCTCTCTCCCTTTGAGCTACCCTGGTGATTTTGTGTGTTATGTATTAGTGCATGGAAATGTCAGCCTTGTGTCATCACTTCTTTTAACAGTAGTACAAGCAAAGATACCACTCACCTGTACATTGCACTAGGACTGAAGAACTCAGTAGCGCTGAAAAGCAAGCAGCGTGTTTAGATGTTCTACAACTCATAGTTGAAGAACCTCCATTTAGGTTGCAAGCTTGAGAATTGTGACTGTGAACAGTGCAAGAGCTGCAATCTGATTAGGCTAGCCACTGAACTCGATGGATTACAGAAGGGAAAATGCTTACTTCTCTAAAATTGCTCTCTAAACATAGCTCTCCCCAGTTTATTAGGCAGCCAGCACATTATTATTTTAACAAACAGAGGCAAGACTGATTGGAGCCTTTGATACACAAATACATAGGGAAGGGATTACCAGACTTAACCTATGGATCACTGTAGGACATGCACTGGATTAGGTGTAGGATCTCAGACTCTCTGGTAAACACTGTCTGAAGATTAATGTATCCAGTTTGTTGTATGTTAAGTTTTACTGTGTTTTAGCTGGAAGAAACTCTCCTGACTGTGCATTCCTGGCAGGGCTCTCATGTTCCATGATCTGTGTCTTCCCATTTTTGCCAAGCACACAGAACATCACCCCTGGGGAGAACCAGCAAAATGTAGGTCAGCTGCTGGGTTATCTTGCCCTGTCACTGATAGAAAGCTCAGAAATAGCTTGGAGGTGGGATGGGAAGGATGCAAGGGGAGGACAGGATGTGATGGCTCAGCTTTCTCTCCCTGTCTGTGAAGGTAGGATTGAGAATGTCTCCCTGCTACCTCCCTAATACCACTGTGATATGTATTCTGGAGAGGTCCCTGCAGGCAAGAGCTTGACCAAAGAACATTGCAGTAAAAATTCATCTTCACTGAGTTGAGATGCCAATGAAAGATGTCTTTCAGTGGGCTCTGGTTTGAAAAATTGGAGAAGAGGGCAAAAGGCAGGAGAGAAATGAAGAAACAAATTTTCATGTGCAAAGTTCAATTAAAAAATGTGAAAGATAACATTGAGTATAAGAGGGATTTTGCAAATGCCTGCCTTTAGCAAGCTCAGAGCATTGTATTGGACTTGAAGTGTTCTGGTCTTCTGGTACAACAGATGTAAGAGTAGCAATGAATCAAATTGTTTGCACCTCAGTGCCTGGAGCAGGTTGGCTAGGTGTCCTACACAGAGATTGATTGAGTGACTTCTCATCTCACACAAGTCTCTAAGGAAGAAGCACCTGTTTTTCCTGATCTGTGACTGAATGGTGAAGGCAAGTATTGGCATTGTCCCTCCAGTAAAGCTTCTTTGTCACCTTTGGCTAAGGGTAAGATTTGAGCTAAAAAACCAAAGGCAGCAGAAATCACAACCAAAAAGTTACTGAGGTCTTGTCATTCAAATGCCCTCATTGCAAATAAGGATTCTCTTTTGGCCATAGACTCTTGAAAGATACTATCTTGAAAGAAACACTTCTATTAGAAAAAAAAAAAAAAAGGCAAAAAAGAGCATTATGAATGCAGTGTATTTCAGCCAGGGACTGACTGCTGATTCTTCCTGTTTTAAACTTATTGTACATAACCAGCTGAAAGCATCCCACAAACTTGAAACGGATAAGGACCTTGATCCTGCTAAAGTTTGACGTGGAAGGCCAGCCATGTGGAGAGAAAATAAAAATACATCATCTACCATCAAATATTTTCAGACTTGTAATTAGGGATTGTATTATTTATAAAGTTGGTTTAAAACTCATAGTAACCCTAAATGGATGGGGTTTTTTTCTGCTTGCTGAGCCATCTTAATGGATATAGGCCAGAAGAGTAAAAGAGATGTAGATTTTTTTTGGCCAGAGGTTTGCGTTTTACAATGGAAAAATTACTGATGAACTCAGTGGGATCAGAGCATGAAAACAGACCTACAAGTGAACTAAATTCATCCGGCAAATGTGGGGCATTTGGAACTTCAGCAACTGTACAGGTAGGAACAGGAGGAGAGGTGGGAAAGGGAAACATAGAAACATCCTCCTCTTCCTTCCCCCAGCTTTATGTGCTGAGCATGGCATCATGTTGTGGGATAGCCCTTTGGACCCACCTGTGTTCCCTCCCTGCTACTTGTGCACCCTCAGTCTATTCACTGGCAGGGTGAGGAGCAGAAAACACCTCAAGGGTCCTGACCCTTAGCTCTGTGCCTTAGCCACATCACCATCCTTTCTGCCATACGTTATACCTCCTGTATCATGTGCATTAACCCTTGAATAGCGGCATGATGTGATGATGTGGTGTCTAGAGATGCTTCTATGGGACTTAATCCAGTTATCTATGAAAAAATGCCTTGAAGTCCGAAGAGTTAAATAGATTAAACTGACCTCATCCAAAAAAGTGCACACCCTTTAACCACTCTTTTGAATGCATCTAAAATGCATTGCTACACCTGCCAAAATCACACCACTTCCAAAGGTTTTGCATTTTTGAACCACCTCACTTAGGCTCCCAAAGAGCCAAAATATGCAAATGGGAAATTCTTCTGCCCCACTCCTTTTTGTTGTTGTTGATTATTCATGTGCTAGATAGACATCAAAAGCAAAAAAAGAAGGGTGAGGAGGTTAAATTCAGCCTTCCAAAAGTCGTGAATGTTTGTTCAGATTTTATTTCCAAGTTAGCCAAACTCCCCGTTGCTTAAAAATATCTGTACTGGAAATCCCATGAGAGGAAAAAAAGTTCTTTGCAAAAATGCTCATGCAGCCTTCTTCCATTCCCACTGGAAATATTATTAATATCATCTTAGTCATAGGATTTTTGCACTGTCTCTCCTGGTCCCAGACTGAGGAATTAGTGCAGATATGCATGAATCCCAAGAAAAAATTAAATGTAACTGCTTGCATTCAGTGACCATAAAATCTCCATCTGCTTTTTCAGTGAAGGTTTGGGCTGATCCCTCTGTTATCTTAACTATTTCATCCATCTCTAATATTTGTCCACGTTGTCCAGATCTGTCTCTCTCATTTGGATGCTGGTAGAACTGGAGGCTTGAAATTCTTTGTGGATTAGAGAAAATGAAGAAAACCTCTATAAAAGGGGGCTGACTGATTGACTAGACTTGATTTTGGCTTCTGCATCAAACTGGGGTTTGCACATAAAAGAATTTAAATGTCTCTTAGAGTTTTTGTGTGTGTGTGATTTGCTGTGCTTTTAGCACTATTCTCCCCACCATTTTTAACATACTTTTCTTAATCTTTTGATGTATGTGATACATCTCCTACTGTTGCTCTCTGTTGTCATTCTTACAGGGCTTAAACTTGCATAAAAATAGTTATACAAAAAAAGGACAAACCAGAGCAATTCAACAGGTCTTTAGCTCGCAGGAGGCTGTGCCTGAGTGTCAGCAGAGTGTGATTTTGCAAGCCTGTGTGCCATGTCCAGATCAGAGCAGTCTAGGGAGGGTCACTAAGCACAGGGGTGGGGTGGTTTGGCCATTACCCTTCCAAGAACCTCCTCTCCCAGGCAGTGACCTCAGGAACCCAGGGTGTGAGCCTTCCTCCTACCATTGTGTATGGGTCTGGCAGCAGGGCTGGAGGCAGAAAGATGCAGGGAGATAGTGTGAGTCTTAGACTGGGCTATTTTTGGAATGTGCGCTTGTGTCCTTTTTCTGGATTAACTAGGAAATCAGCAACTGAAGAAAATGTGACTGCAGTAATAGCCTGAAGACTGAAACCCTGGAAGAGTCTCCATCAGTATATAAACTATTCCTGAATGTGTCATTTTTACTTAGGTTGTATCACTAGATTTCACTCTTTTTTGACACAGGTCTATTTGGATAGGCTTACAATGTCCTGACCTCTGCCCAATTGGTTCCCTTGATGTAAATAGCTACCCTTCATCACAGATATGATTTCTTAAATGCCTATTTTCTTTCCCACATGAGTTCTACAGCTATAAAAGACTATTTCTTGCATCATTTCCTGTATCAAATGCCTTTATCAGGAACAGTCTGTTGTAGAAGTTTAAATGTTCTCTTTTGTACTAGCTACACTCTTTTCTAATTTCACACATTTTTAAAGTCCTGCTGTGGTATTTAAGTTCAGATACACTGAAACCCCAAACCAAAGAAACACTTGGGGGCTCTTCTTAAGAACATAGAAGTTTTTACTATTTCAAACTTTGAATTTATTATCCAGAGTGTCATTTCTCTGAGGCAGCAACTTCTTTCTTGATTTCTTGAGTCTATAAAATGTTATATGCATTTCTGATAAGAAGATAACAGCACAGCTGAAGCTAACCTTCCCAGTACAGTTTTTGTTTTTACATTGCTCTTTATACAACTGAGGAACAAAGTTATTTTTATGTGTTTGAAATCAACCAAATCAGAGAACTGTCACTTGTTCTAGTGACTCGTAATTGTTAATTTATAACCTAACAAAAGAAAGTGTTGTTAAAAATCATTTAATCTTCTGTGAGAGATCCAATAGCAACTAAATGTTTGTATCTATAAAATAGACTTCAGTAAATGATAGTTCAGCAGATGAGGGGGAGAAAAAAACAGACAAGGAAAACAATTAACTGATTTATCACTGAATTTAATTGTAGCTAGCTGTGTGCAGTGGTTATGCTGTTGATTAAGGTCTGACTAAAGCTGAGCACCATGGAGCCTTTGCAGCAGCCTCGATAGGTTTTGACTGGGCTGAAAGTTAAATCCTGAATTCACTTGTTAATGAGAGAAATGTTGACTCAGGCTAGCAAACCATGTACATTCTCCATTTTAATGGCCTGCACAAGTTCATTATATATTCAGTTTCAATATTTTAACTCACATATGGATATATTTTTTCCCTTTTTGGATCTTTTCTGTGACAGAATAGGTGCATTGGCTTCAAAGCTTTCACCAAAGTCCAAACTATGCAGCTGTTTGCTGGCATCTGCTCAAGCCCTGACTGACACTGTGCTTGGCTGAGGGTTTCACACGTGGCCTGCTGCCTGGGAAACTTTTAACCATGTAAGGGGATAGCATAAACCCTAGCAGATGCTAGGCTTTCTACTCCAGCCATCCACTAGCAGCAGATGACACAGGTAGTTCCATTGTCCTGGTGACAAACTTGCTTGGAAGCTCTGCCCCTCAAAATCTGTTATCTGCTCTGCTGGTAACTAAGCTGCACTTGTAGGCAACCCTCACATTCCCAGCTTCACCTTCACAGGCGAAATGGGGGCACTTGGTTCTTGGTTGGCCAAATTATAGTGATGGTGCAGAGCCTTAAATTCTAACATCTGTTTTTAGGCACATGACCTTTAAAGAAAAATGTGACTGATATTTTGGAGGAATTTGTTGTGTCTGTATTAAATATGGTGGTCTTCTAAAAATGGAATAGATTAAAAACTAAAGATTAAAGGACTAAAAGATTATGGAAATCATATCCATCCTTAAGAGACTGGTGAAATGATTCAAAGACAGCTCATCTCTGGTGAGACATTGGTGTCACTGTGTTGACCTTTCCATCCACATGTGCAATAGGGCATGGCCCAGTGCCTCCCAGATCAGCAGTGTTGGTTGTGTCCCAGGGAAGGTGTTGGGTCTATCTCCTGAGGGGTGGTGTGCTCTAAACACTACACGTTACTAGCCGAGAGTTCATCTCCTCTGTTCTTCCACACATCTTGGACAGCATGGTTCAGATTAGTCACACTTTGTACTGTTTTGTTTAACAATAATCTTTCCTTTTATTATCTCTCAGCTTCCTCAGTGTTCTTGTAATTGCAGACACATGCTAGCAAAGCCGAGGGAGCCCAGTCAATACCAAGGCCTTGTTATGATGACCACAAGGCAAATACAAGTTTAGAATGGATTTCTCTGTGGAAGCTCCAGTGATAAGGGACCTATAGGAGAGATGGGGAGGGACTCTGTCAGGGAGTGCAGGGGTAGGATGAGGGATAATGGTTTTAAACTGAAAGAGGGGAGATTTACATTAGATATAAGGAAGAAATTCTCCCTGTGAGGGTGATTAGGCACTGGAACAGGTTGCCCAGAGAAGTTGTGGATGTCCCATCCCTGGAAGTGTTCAAGGCCAGGTTGGATGAGGCCTTGAGCATTTGGTCTAGTGGAACGTGACTTCAAAAAGTGCAGAGGAGACAGAAAAGCCTGTGGATCTTTCATGTGTTCTCCCTGTGACCTAATCTGAGAACTCTGTACGGCCAAGCTGATTTTTTTTACCCCAACTGCTACATGACTGTTCTGCAATGATCTGTTAGAGACATCCTGTACCTCTAACTGACTGTTCTAAGCAGCTGCTGTATGTCTGGCTCTGAGGGCTGCAGGGCCAGGATCAGCACAGAAGAAATCAATAGGTCACTGAGATCTATGTAACAAGGCTGGCAGAGCACTCAAAAAAGAGAATTTCACTGGAAAGCAATGCAGAAAATGTAGGATGGGAAAATACTGTGAGCTATTATCAAATGGAAAAGAAAGAAGTTGGACCTTCTGGTTGTTCTCTGCAAGAACACAGCAAACTGATAATTAAAAAAATATGGCAGTTTATCTTTTTTTTTTTTTTTTCATTCAGTTTTTGGGTCCTCAAGGTTGAAGCCAGAAGCTGTAATGGAGTGTTGTTGACAAAATGTGTATTGATGCAAAGATTGAAATACTGGAGTCAAGTTCTATAGAGACTTGCACACCTTGATGAAGTTGTAGCTGCATGTGCAGCACTCACTGGAACAATTAACTGGTACAAATGTAAGGAAAGATGTATCAGCTCTCAACGTGTTCAGTTTAGAGCCAGAAAAAACATGTTCATGCCAGTGTGAACCAGAGTTCAAAGAGCTGGAAAATTCAAAGGACTTTGCCTGAAAGTTTCCACTATTGTTTTTGCTAAAAATACTTCTGTTTAAACTAGGAGTGTACCTTATTATAAGGTACACAATTTCTTTCTTTCTTTCTTTTGATTTAAGAAAACAGACTTAAATGTCATATTCTTCTGCACAGCCTTAACATGCAGTAAAACAGCCAGTTAGATAGAAGATGTCAGTCATTTCTCTTGAATTCACTAGTTAACCATTAAATATGTGTTCACCCTCAATATTTTGAACCAACTGTGGAAGTTAAGTAGCAGAGCAAGGTGATTTCTGAATTAGCAAGAGCTTCTGCTGTTTGCAGAGAAGCCATAAAAAGAGCTAAAACTGATTCCTCTTAGCACCATCATCAAAGAGATCATGCTGAATTTTGAGGTTGAACTGCATGGCTCTTGCTAAAGGCCATTAAGATCATAGTTTTAAAAAAATAGATATTTTTTTTTCTTAATGCTTTCTACAGAGTATTCTCCAGTTCAAGTACAACTGAAGGAAGTGAACTTTCAGCTCTTATTCCTTTTGGTACACAGTTCTCTACTTTTTTTGGAAATCATTCCCATTCTGTAGGAAATACTCCAGCTATTCAGTGTACTCTATGGATTTTCAAACACTGTCTGCCATGAGCATCGGAAATTAACTGCTTGGTTCAAATAGTTTAGGATTCAGTGCACTCCACATGGTGTTGAGTGGATTTAAAGGTCATTCTCAACTAAGGTGGAGAGACTTGTGTGTGTAGAATAACCCTATTGTCCCTTATTGTCACTGTCACCTTTTTAATGCCAGTTTTGGGAGTTATTGGTCCCATATTAGCAGTCTGAGTTGAGAGCTCTTTAATCCTGGAAAAGGCAGCTCCCAGGGGTGATAAGATGGGAGAAAACTGTGACACTACTTTGAAAAGGTGACAATTCCTGTTTATTGTGATTTTAGTTCCTTGCAAGGCTACACATCACAGGTTGCTGTAAAGAATTTAGGGGAAAATTAGGAAGCTAGGAAAACTTAAAGGAAAAGCTCTTCAATAACAAGAGAAAGAAGTGATCTATTTCTCTGATTCCATGAGTCCATCCTTTGTGTGACTGCATGTATGTGTCCACCCTTGTTTGCACACATATTTCTCCATATGTAGGTGCAAAAGAAGCCAAGTTCTCTATCAAAAGCATGCTCTGGAGTGAGTAACTCTTGTGCAATATTTGTTAAACGATATATTTTTAAACAGGTTGTTTACCTGACTTTATTATGAAATTGTCTGAGAGTCAAACTGATTGTTGGGAAATGAATTTACATACTGATCTAGGGTAACTGATTCAAACACCTAGAAAATGTGGAAAGAACATTTTTAAATAAATTTTCTTTTAGGATAAAAAATTTAAAATAACACCAAATGTAATTAATTTCTATAAACACCATAGAAGAGAACCCAAACCTTTAAACTGTAAAGCACTAACAAAGAAGGATTGTGCCAAGCTGGGTAAACACAGAAATATTTGAATTTCACTCCAAGCTCCAAATGGAACTTGAATCTTAAAAACAGAAAGTATTTTACAGCATTTTATTGTTGGAAGGTGATCAAGAGGATGTAGCCTAGCCTTAACAGGCTATGACTGGCACCTGAGGTTAGACCTTCAAAGAACAAACTATTGGCAGTGACAGCAAGAACACAACAGTGAAATGGCTAGTGAACAGGCTCTGGATTAGAATTATTTCAGAAGTGGTTTATGTCCAAAAGGAAACAGAAAAAAAAAAATTAGAAATGTACTCACTGGGCACTTTCACATGTATGATATTTCCACTCAATCTGTATCTGTTTGCTCTCTTTTATTCTTTTTTATTTTTTTTTTTAACTTCAAAGATTAGCAATATTTCCAAACTTTGAAGTTTAAGGAATAAACTATGTTGTTGACATTTGGGCATTTTTCCTTGGTTTTGTGTGGTGTTTATTTGCTGCTTCTCTCCACATAAGATTGAAACTCTGTTTCACACACAAACTAAAAGGAAGATGCTCTTGTTCCACATAACCAGAAAAGATATTTAGCAACACACTAACTGCAGCTTTGCCAAGATCTGCTGAAGACGTAAGGAACTGTTTGTGTATGATTTATGCTATTTATGCTGACATTTCAGGCATGTTGTCAAGGTATAACACTGATGTGTGCTCTAACACATTCATTTGGATCCTCTTGCTACTCTTTGTCTTGTCTTGGTCATTTCTGCAGAGCTTGTAGTGCAAGGATGACCTGTGGAGTTTGGGCTCTGAGGATGCTCCTGAGGCAGCAGGGATTCTCTGGGCAAAAGGCAGCGTCAAAAATCAGGGCTTTAGTCTAAAAGGAGGGAGGACAACTTCTCTTCTAGTCCCTTGAGAGACAGAGATGGAGACAGTCTGGCGTCCAGAAGATGAACTAAAGTAGGCTTAGGTGGGTAATGTGGCCCTTGGCAAGTCTTTGCTGCTAGCTTCCCATCATTCAGCCTGGGGACTTCTCACCTGCAGATTCCCTGCCAGGTGCAGGTGTTGCCTAAACACAAAGGCAAGGTCACATTTCCTTGCTTGTGTAAGTTAAACAGCTCTAAGTTCCACCTAGTTACCTAAAAGTCAGCTGCAGAGTTTTAGTTCCCCAAATGATTCCATCATGTCATTAATTGTAGAACATGTGGAAGAAGTAGGAATTCTGAGGTAACAAAAAGATCTCCAGAAGCAACTTGCTGTACAGAAGAATCTGAGTATTCTGAAAGACTGGAGGACTTCTAAAGTGGAGTAGCAAATAGCAGGCCAATATTACCAGGTAAGGTGGCTGACCTGTGGCATTTCTGCTTGTCACTGCCTCCAAACTGAGCTCCTGGTTGGATTGTTTTTAAGCTCTCAAGCAGACATATATATAATCTGTGAGATACACAGATTTCCTGGCCTAAGGAACAAGCTGTTCCTTGAGGGCTGGCACTAAGGAAACTTGGTTTCCTATTAAACAAAAGCCTGAGTAATGCTTCCCCCATTTTCAAGGCTTCTCTGGTGCCTAGTCAAGGGATGGAGCTGTGTCTGCAGTGGTTCTAAGATCCTCTGCTTGCACCTTACTGCATCCTTCCCACAGTTAGGGAATAACCACTCTTGTTTCCAGCTCAGTTAAGGACCAGTAACCTTCAGAGTTTCATTCTCTTCAAGGTTTTGTTGTTACCATTCTAATTTGGCTTAAAAATTGCTTCATCTGTTTGAAATGGCTTTTTTTTGTCTTCCAAAACTCAAAGCAAGTGATCACACATGACTTGTTTCCACAAAACAACAGGATAAAAATAGCTTTCCATTAAATTTGGATTTGTACCTTCTAAGGACAAGCCTTTGTGGCTATTACACAAAGACAGCCCTATCTAAACTCAGTCAGAGGTCATATCTCTTATGCATTTCAGTGCTTAAATAGTTAAATTAGTGTAATTCAGTGGGCTTTAATGAATCCTTTCCCTTCTAATTCAGCAGCATTCTCTCCTCCCTCCACTCCAAGAGGGAAAAGAGAGAGCCTGGCCTTTCATTCATAACTAAAGCATTCTGTAACAAAAATGTAACCTTACCCTAACTCTAGCTCTTGGTGTAGAATGTGCATAACATGTTATTTGAGCTTTACAAACAGTGTCATTGTGGCGACTAGTTGGCCAAAATCTGGCCCCTTGGATCTTGAGCTCTGTGCTTTGGTAAAGGTGTAAGTGTACTCAGTCTGACCTACCTCTGCTGAGATTTACCAGACACCAAGGGCAAGCAAACAGTTTTGGAATAGGGAATGTAGATTTCTGTGATGGACCTCCCTTGGAACCAGGAAAATGGAATTGCTTCTTTATATTCCTACATGAAATTATTTACTCAGTTAAGGCTAGCTCTCTCCTTGCCATCTCACTTGCTATTTGCCTATATATTTCCCCCTATAATTTAAAGGGAGCATTACACCATCTAATTTTCAATGTCATTTTTGGAGCAGGACTCTGATTGCTCAACGTTTCCTGTCGTTAGTGCGGAAACGAGCTCTTGGCTCTAAGGATAGGACAAACACAAGAGCCTTCCTGTTTGCTCTGCCCAGTGACCAGTGACAATATCCTCATTCCCGAGGCTTGCATGTAATGCTCAATATCTTAAGAGGAAGTAACAACCTTCTCCTTGCTAGAAGCATGTACTCCTAGCACACAAGGATTTCTGTGTCCTGGCAGCTCCATGTCCTGAGGAGGAAAGCCCTTCCAGTACTCTTACCATTTATTTGTGTGTATTTGCTGTTGGAATATACAAGGATATGAGAAGATTGAACATGGATGTTTCTGAGGTACTGGGACAGTTGTGTGGAAGATTAGGAAGGAACATATCCTTCTAGGAGTGACTAGGTGGTGGGGTTCAGAGATTCTATGATTCCTACCCTCACTTGCAGAACCTTGCTTTGCAAAGTGAGATTTAGGATGCTATGGGAAGAACATCCCTAACAGATGATCAAGGATTATTTAATTTATACAATACCAACCACAGTATTATCATGCTTTCAGTTATCAGCCTGCATGACAACTAGAATTTTGCATGGCATTCTGGTTAGAATTCCCAAGCTTGTTTAGCTGGAGTGTCATAATCCAGAAAGAACATGGGCAGAATTGAGGTGTAAGGTGACCCAAACCTAGCTCCTTCCAATACCTGCAGTGCTCTCCTGCAGCATCCAAATGTTTTATATTTTGCACATAATTTTTCAGGCAAGGCCTGAGAAATTCTATATCAGCACTAGGAAGGGAAGCCCAAATCTTCAGCCCTGAAGAGCTGCATAAATTACCCAACCAACTTCATCATCTAGCAGTAGGGGGCTTTTGTATTCCCACAGGGACACATGGGTTGGATCTTCTCCAGCTTGAAGGAAGTAGGGTGGGGCAGGGGGGGATTTTTCCAGAGAAAAGAGTAATTATTTGGGTTATGTACTGCATTAAAAGAAGAGGCTGTTGGGAAATCCAGGCTTTTCCAGCCTCCTGAGGAGACAGCCTGCTCTCAGGGTTCCCATTCAGCCTAACTGGTGTGTGGCCAGTAATGAACTGGCAGACTGCCAGTGGTTTTGCTCATTATGCAAATACCAGGAAGGAAATGAGGATTTTCAGAGGGACATGAGGGTTTTTAACAGAAAATGGGCATTCTTGCCTCTCCCAGTCCAGGCATTGTGGGACAAAAAGGAGGAACACCTCTGAATATCAGCTTGCCATCTGCCAGGTTTTAAAGCTGCTTTACACATGGAGTGATGATAGGGTTTGTTGAAGAAGGTTTACTAGGATCTTTACACTAGGTTCTGCGGGAAAAACTAAATCATCAGCAGCTCTTTGTATGCATAATATGAGAGGATCAAATCAGCAAGAGCTGTGGACAGTTTAGAGGCATTGCCAACTGCTGTGATAAATTTTTTCTGATATGTGTTGGGTTTTTTCACACCTCATTGCTTGGACTCATCTTTTTGTTTAAAAACAAATACACCTCATTCTTGCAGCTGAAGAGATTAAGTAAAAAAATACAACATTCAAAAGGTCAACACAGAAAAAAAAGGAGAAGGCAAATGAAAGGCAAACGTTTTGTATTCACTGAAACCCCATGATGATGAGGAAAGAGGCTGACTCACTGTTTTTCAGCCCTTACAGCTGACTATCCTGTTCTGACAGAGTATGTTACACATACCCAAAGACAGTGCCCCGGCTGTAGTGAGGTGGGGCTTGGTCTCTTCTCCCAGGTAACAAGTGAAAAGACAAAAGGAAATGGTTTCAAGTTGTGCCAGGTGAGGTTCAGATTGGATATTGGGAAGAATTTCTTCAGCCAGAGGGTTATCAGGCATTAGGCTAGAAGGAGGAGTTAAGAACAAGCTGGTGTTCACTTCATACTAGATCCTATAATCTATCAATTACCCAGTTGAGAAATTGCAGTAAAATATGTCCTTCAGATTGTGCCTTGGGGCATCTGCCAGCTGACATGGGCTGTCTGAGTAAGATTTCTGAGAACTGCATAAAAAAAATCAGTAGGGGCCAAAATGTTGAAACTTGAATAACACCTTTGGATCAGAGCTGCCTTTGGCCTGACACTACCTCTTGTGTATTGGTTTGGAGAATCCATCACAGTTTAATGACCTGATGAACATTCATTTTCCTTGGTGTGCCTGTGAAACACAGGGACACTCTGCTCCCAGGGGCAGGTGGCTTGTTGTGTTTCCAGCTAGCTTCTGAGGAGTGATCAGAGGTAGGTAGCTAGCTAAGGCCTGGAGTGAGGGTCCAGCAACCTGTGCTCAGCATGTCTCCAGTACTGCACTAGTTGAATTAGACAGAATGGGGTCCAAAAAAAGAGGCACTGAGGCACTTTGAGGCACTGATGGCAAGGCAGTAAGGAATACTGCAGACAGAGGTGAAGAGGCAACCCATGATCCAGAGCCTGCAGTGGGCAAGAGTTCAGTGCTATGGTTTTCAGTACTCACCTGCAAAGGAGGAATCTCAGATTGCCATCCCAGCTCCAAGGGCTGCTCAAGTATTTTAGTCAATGTTTGTTTTATTTAAAGTACATAAAGAGTTGTAGAACTTCTCCATCACCAGACACCTCCCTGACTCAAGACAGCTGAACACTTTTTGCAAAGCTTCCAAAGAAAGGATTGAGGAGTAGTCTGTGTATTTTGCCTCCTTTACAGCCTTACAAAGGTCAACCATTTGCTGGCCATCCAACTCAGGAGCCAGCTAGGAGGAGAGCAGAGCTAGTGGTTCTTCAGGTCTGCCAGCATCTTCAATTGGAAATGAAGCCAGCTGCCATTTGTGCAAAATCCTGCATAGTTTTGCTTTCCTAGCAATAATCAATCATAGAGACCTTCTACCTCTGCCATGGAAAGAAAAAAAGGCAATTTTTTACCATCTAGTGGTTTTTGTTTCCTGTTTTTGCTTTCTCCTCAATCCTAGGCAACAGACCGATCAGGGATTTTTAGTGGCAGCTTGTGCTCAATCACATAACTTCTACCAATTACAGTGAATCACTAGGCTTTAACAATCTCAGCTTTTGTTTCTAGTAAAGTTCACTTACTGATTCCTGAGTTGAAATGTTTGGAATGCAAAAGCTGAAAGGGAATTCTCAAATTCAAAGAAAAATTGTTTTTCTTGGGTTCATGCTAGTTGTAGGAAATTAAAGTTTCCTTCTGAAGCAGTGACAAGATGTCACTAAATGTAAGGGCTGAGATACCTGACAGCAGCCTTTGAAGTCAAGTATTTGCTGTATAAACAAAACAATCATGGCATAGAACATAAAAATTGACTCCAAATTTCCATAAGTGTGCATTCCTTTCTATTTTTAATCAATAATCCCCTCTATCTTGTTACAGAAAATCTGAGCCTACATTCTCCTTGTCAGAAGAAATCTAACTGGGGAAGCTTTGTGGATTTTTTCCTGCATGCCGCATCTTCAGTGTATCAGCCTTTCGGCAGATCAGTGGTCCAACCAGAACATCTCACTGAATTCCAGCAGAGGCTAAAATTGAGTAATAATGCAGTTAAACATTCAAGTGTCCTCTTAAACCTGGCAGCTGAACAGCATCCCTCCTCCCAAAAGGAGAAGCTGCTGGGTGATGGATAGCAAAGGGCACCTTCTCCTCAGGGAGAGAGGAGGGTGATGCTGCTTCATCTCAGTTGCTGAAGCCTGGTAGGTGAATTGCCACAACTGATACAAGCCAAGGCTGAAATAGCAAAGCTGTTGAACAGGGAGTGCCCTGGCAGGGGATGTGTGGAGAAACTAGAATAATGGCAGGCTGTGTTAGACCCAACTCTAAATTTTGCTATGAAGTTCAAGATGTACTTTTTAATTAAGAAAAAAACCCACTTTGTTTCAAAAGGTGTATGGCACTTCTTACATCAATAGCAAGTTTCCATACACAAGGCTGACCAAGACATATTTTTGATTAAATGCCCCTCCAAATATCTAAATGAGGAAATATTTTACATGTGCTTACTAGGCTCCAAACATTTTTCTTGAAGCAAACAGTATGGATTATTCATTAAAGTACTTGTAACAGATTGCAAAATGTTTTTTGCTTGCCCAGCTAAATATTAAGGTTCTCTGGTCATTTCTAGCTTGTCCTTACGCAGGGATTTTTGCAGTTATCTTTGACTAGGGAGTAAGCAAAACTTCTGTTTCTTCTACAGTTAACCTGAATCATTAGCATCTGCCTTTGGGCAGAAAAGCTATGTTTATCAGAAGCTGTCACTGTTCCTAAGAGTTGGCTTCCCTCTTCCATTTTACTTCAGCTTTTCCCTCTCATAAAACAAATTATCTCTGTTATTTAAAAGGAAATAATCTACCTGTGCTTACAAACATCCCTGCAAATGGTGAGTTTGACTGCAGGCATGCAAATCTGTTCTGCAGTAAGGAATAATATCAGTCAAACTACAGTGTTAGTTCCATGATGTTTTCCTAGTTTTTGAAAGGCACAGATCTTCCAGTTTTATCCTCATCTGGAAAGCTCCTGAGGTCAGCAATTCCAGCTATCAAGAAGAGAGGAAAACCTTTTCTCTTCTTTTCTCCAGTATGACAAATGTAGTTTACTCTTGGTATTATTTTCTACTCCAGGTGAGCACTGCTGGCCCAAGTCCAGCTAGCAGATCTGCTGTAAAGACTGCACATCCTTCAGGAGAGTATCTTGAAGATCTCTATGCTAGCAACAATGAGCATGTGAAGACATGCTTCTGTGGGCTGCTTTGTCTGTGTTTCTGCTGTATGTGTGAACTCACAGTCATTCTTCTTAAAAATGTCAGACTTTTCAAAGTTGGTTGGGTTTGGGGGGATTTGGGGTTTTTTGTTTGGGTTGAGTTGTTTTTGCTTGCAACATGAAGACATCTCTGTCGTGCTTAGTTTCCTTTCCCAGAATGTACATTTTTTCCAAAGACAGGATGATAATGAGACTGTGGCTCCATAATCTTTAATGCTGCATATAAGTATTTCTGCCCCATTTGTGGCAGCGCAATTTCGATCCAGATGTCACGCAAACCTCCCATCATAGCCTTTCCAAATTAGCACCACAGTTCCTCTGCAAATCACCATTCACATCCCAGAGTCTATTGAGTTCATTTATTTCTTCTGTTTCTGATCTTTATGCCTAGGAATGTTAGCCTGTAGCCTTGTGGGGGTGATTTTCAAGGAAAATGGCTGTCTGGTTTTAAAAGGTTCCTGGGAACCACCACTGTGCCTAGGGGAATAAGGATTTACAATGTGGAGAGGACAGGATGTGTAGGAACAGTCCTTGGGATGGTGAGTTGGCCAACTGAGGATGTTCATTCTTGGCAGACTAATATTCCACTGGATAGTGAGAAACCAATCCATCCCATTTCCAGTCAGCAGAATTTCCTCTTCAAGTCAAGGCACCCCTAAAGGAGCAGTTTGATGCTCAGAGCAGTAAGAGTAAAAAGGCAAGAGCATATTGCAAATCTTGAGATATATGCTCACTCACAGAGCAGTACAGAAATGTCCTTCCCACTCAGGGATAAATCCTACTGGACTGAGGGTAGCAGATTCAGACTTTAAAAGTAACTTCAAATAACTACAAACCATGACTGTGGCTTTGTATTGCATTTTCTGTTTGCATTACATGCATCAGAGTCCAACACAAAGATCTCACAAAGATTTCTCTACCATAGCTCAGAAATCAATGCCTAGAAAAGTGATATTTTTCTTTCTCTCAAAAGGACTGATCCTCCATCTCTGAAGTGTAGTGTTCAGATCAGGGCTTCAATATTTGAAATGTGTGAGTGTGGGGAAGAGCAAGATAAATAAAGCAACTTGGTTGTAGTTACACCTGTCATTCTTCACTTCAAATGTCTGTAGCACATGCTCGATGTCTTCCAAATTAAGAAGATATGAGCTATGCCCTAAGATGCCTACCATCCTATATCCTGTTAAATTCAAATCCCTACTGTCAATGTTGTACTCTGTTTTAATTGAGAACTGGTACCAGTGCATGAGGTAAGGAGCAGCTGGAGGCTTAGCTTGGGAACAGGGCATCACTGGGTGTCCTTATTAGCCAGGTCACAGAAGGTACCTCATGACCTAAGGAGTCAGGGAGTGAATCCTAAGATGTGTTTCAAGATAGCATCTCTACCAAACCTATTTCACTCCCTGCACAACTGAAAAGCATCTGGTAAGCAGGGAGGAAGGTGGCTCTGAGCAACTCAAGGCCATTCCTCTGATCCTGGGCCAGCTGGGGACTGTTTAGCCCTCTGTCTAATGCAGAGTGGCCTAAGGCTGTGCTTTCTGCCCTGTGCTGACATGTCTTCTTCAGAGAAGGTGGGGAGAGCAGGTGGTAGGGAGTAGGCATAGCTCTGCTTGATTTCTTCTCTGTCTGGAGGAGCAGAGCTGCAGGGCAGCTTCCTGCCTGCTTTTGTGCTGCTGAGGCAAATGTTCCACCAAGTGTTGAGTCTGCTCTGCATGAAGCAATCAGTTAACTTCAGAGATCTATTTATTTATTTTAGCCTAAAACACTCTTGAGGGCTTCTGATCTAGATGGGTCATGAGTCAACAAATGCATTAGTTATCCCAGTATCATCCCAAGTTGCTGCCCTGGGCTTGTTTCTGCTCTCAGGCACTTGAAAAGGAGTTTCGATAGCTTTGGAAAGCAGCAGCTGACACAAAAGCTAAGGAAGGCACAGTGCACTCCTGCAGCAGAGCTGTCTGACAGCTCCAGCAACTAATTGCTGCAGATGAGGAGCACATCAATTTCTGCTGATCTCTGGATAGTCATAAAGCAGCTTTACAAAGCAGGGTCTGTGTCCCAGAATAGCCAAGGAGCAGGCACGAGTTGATTTTCATTTGCATTGTAAGTAATTTGCACTTCTGTCCATAGCTCTTCCCAGATAAGGAGTTGGGCTCAGCCCAAGATGCTTTCAGCTTGTCTTTCTCTAACTGCATAGGTTTAAAGTGCAAAGAATGACTAACTCGTTAAAAGGATTTTGCTCTTGTCTCTGACCAGAGATTCAACTCTGACCAACCATAGTAACAGAGTTTATTTATCAAATAAATTCTGTTGGGCAAGCTCAGTGACATCTTAGTATGTCAAGCAGAGAAACCTTCCAGTGGGTTAAGAGGTCTGGTAGGAAGGGGAGATCTAAGAGAGTTGCTCTTTCCCCTGCTATTTTAAAGCATCAGTTGCACACAGAACCAAACTAGATGCTTTTTCCTTAGGCTGAGCTTCACTGTGAAGTCGCTCATGCTGCTAGTGCTGCAATGAAGGTGTCTGAGCCATGGAAATCAAAGGGAACTTGTTCATGGACATGAGTAGACTGGAGGTTGACGGAGATTCAGCCACCATATGTCCTATTATTCTCCCCTCTCTAAAAATAGCCATGCTATTGCTCAGGAGCTGTGGGATGGGCTCACACAAGCTGGGCAACCTTCCAGCCTGATGTCATCAGATGGGACATCCTGCCTGCCACACTGGGGGCCTTGTCCAGCCAGCTGGCTCTGCCACTCCCCTGCTTGTGTATCCTCCTGGAAGTGGGGGCCAGCTTTGGCTACCATCCTCAGGATCTCTTCTCATGCTTTTGCTTTCCTTTCCTGAAACAAGAATGTTCTGAGGGCCTTTGGAGTGCAGTGGAAACCACTGGAATGGCTGGGAACAAAGACAGCCTGTTAGCTTCCCCCAGCCCAGATGTCAGGACAAGTTCATTATGAACTCCCTACCCCCCGATGGAAATTCCTGTCAGGAAGAGAGGTTGGAAAGAGGCCCAAACAGCTCCTCCAAAGACTATTCATAGATTAGCAACCCCAAATGTTGACTACTTATAAATTAAGCCTATGAAAACTTGCAGTTACTAAAAATAACCCATCGGGCTATCTTTCTATTTGTTTTTCATTCTGAGGGTCATGGCAGGTATGTCTCACATTATCATTTTCTGACTAGACAGCCTTTTTTTAAGAACATAATCAGAGTTCCTTGCATAATAATTTGACTCCAGGAGCTGGGATGCTAAAGAACAGAACTACTCCAGTTAGGATGATCATAGCCATGGCTAGTGGTCCAGTACCATCTCCCCCGGCCAGATAAGCAACTTGTATTGATTTGGGTGATCAGAAGAATGAGAAGAGAAAGCAGTTGGCTGCCCTCTGTTAGCTAAATGTTTGCACATATGACAGCAGGAGACATGCTTCAGTCATCACTGAATAGCTCCATTTTTTACAGAAACTACTCTTCAACCCAATGAGAAGTCTGGTAGTATTCTTAAAATATGGTTTAAAACAAGACAACCAACTCTTCTTAAGTCAGAAACTTTTGTGTCTGACAAAGTGTCAGTAGGTCCTAAAGATGAAATCCTTGATCCTGCATATTTATTCTCCATTTCCTGCATATGGTGTTTTTACCATAGATGCTTTTTACCCACAGGGACAGGATCTTTTCATGTGCATTTTTCTGACAGTTGAAGAGCAAGAAAACTCAGAGAATGAGTTGTCTAGTGCTAGTTTAGGTACATTTGAAGTAGGAGGAATTTTCCTACCATGACTTCAATTCAGTTTGATCATTGAGGAAACTCAATGAACAAACACAGGCTTTAGCAGCCTCTAGTGTTTCAAGTGTAGTGCTGTGAGCTCACTTTGCTCCAGAAGGATGCTGTGGCTGTGGTGAATCCTTGTAGACAATCATCTGAGACACCAAAAAAAAAAAAAAGGAGAAAAGTGAGAACGAAATAGGAAAGTTGTAGTGAAGATAACCTTTCCCCTTTCCTTGTGAAGGAAGTTGTGTGATTTAGAATGAAACAAAGCTCAAAATTGAAGGAACTAAAGGCGGTGTTAGATTGTCTGATGTGAGGAGCTGCAAAATCAAGCAATTCCTACAGATGCATGGTGGAAAATCAGCATATTTTCAGAGTATATGTCTTAAAATAGATCTGGAAAGTTCTCGTTGCAGCATGACTAAGGGAAAGCTAGGGTGAGATGTGAGGTCTTTATTGAGAGAAGTTGGTGGCCCAGGAGGAGAGGGAGAAAACCCAAAGAGTAGAATGAATATATGTTTGCCACTTTCATCCAGGGCTGTCCTGAGGAGAACAAACTGTCAGTACTGCAAGTGTCCTTAGGGCTGATGGGCTTTGGTCAGCAATCAGGCTTCTGACAGAGCACCACAAAGCAAAGAGCAGTTGAGACAGAACTCTGCAAACAGCAGACTCTGCTTTGCTGCATCATCAATAGAATACGTGCATTATATTGACTGATTTTAATGTGAACACACCACCAGCAGTGAAAGTGCTCATCTCAAGGGATTTGAGAATGCTCTACTCTGACATACACTTTGACATTCTTATCTGCTCCATTTTGAATATCTTCTATTCCACAAGCACTAACCCTTCACCATACAGCATTGTTGGCATCCCCTTGCATTTCCATAGGCACAATCAAGGCTAGGGATGTCTTCATGTAGAGCACAAGTCAGCCTTCAGAGGTTTGCATTCTCACTTTTCTGCCTGCCAGCACTTTTCTTCCTTCTTTTTCCCTCCACACCTTGCCATGCCTTTTTTTCTCACACAGCATCTGCATGAATCATGGCTCATTGTCCAGAGGAGGTCGGAGAGAGTACAGATAAGCACACAGCTCTTACTTGAGCACTTTGTCTACAATTGTCTTGACACTCTTGCAAATGACAAGCGACCCTCACCCTCTTCCAGGTTGAAGAGCTATGGCTGACAACGATCACTGTGCAGGATGCACACACCCAATCAATCAACCTCTCAGCCTGTTGACAAAAATGCTAGGTATGGTAATTTACTGTTTAACTCTTGTGAAATGAGCTGGTGGTTGCAGCAGCTCCTAGTCAGCAGGTCTTGCATTACACACATGAACAAAATGTCACAAGTGCTTCTAATTGGCAGCCTTGTTGACAGTCTCAGCACAGGCTCTGGATAGCATGGGCAGAGAAACCTGACTGTGCTCTTATCACAGGAATGTGATAACTTGGTAGAGACATGTGGAAAGCTGTTGGTGCTGTCATCCATGCTAGTCTTTACCTGTGCTTCAAAAATCTTCACCCCCCAAAACCAGAATCAGTGACAGGAGAAGGTGGAAAGAGAGGAGGGAAAGGCTTGGATGAGTTATTGTGCATAGAAATCTTCTGTACAGAGTTCATTCATGTACTTGGACACGGCTTGTTCTCAGCAGAATGCAGGATTTGGGGTGAATGAAATTGTTATGCTTGAGTGCAAAGCTGGAACAGCCTATATATACATATTTATATATATATTTCTATATTACACAGTTAGACAGTCACTAAGCCTTTAGGGGCGATGAATACTGAACACTTGTAGAAATAAAGCTGTTCACTTGACCACATCTGATAATATCAGGGAGCAGTGACAGCATAGCAGCTCTGGCAGCTAACCACATCACTGCCTTCAGGTGGGAATCCAAGAGCTGCTTTAAAGCCTTTCAATTTTGGATCAGGCCTCAGTTAGTTTCAGGGAGTCTAAGCTGGTGCAGCACCTCCTTCTTCCATACTGAGCATTGAAATTAAACTAGCTTAAACTTGCTTGGGCTTGGTGAGAATCCCCAAGCCTTGCATCCACTCGCTGATACAGATCTTGTCTCTACTTATGTGTTGTCTCTTGATTTGGCCATTGAGGCAAAAGTAGATGCTATCTGCTTTGCTCTCCTACCTCCTGGGATACAGAGGAGATTCTGAAACAGCAAGACAGCATAGGGAGCATGTAAGTTAAACTGGTGGGGAACTCAGAGAACCAAAGCAGACAAACTTGTCTTTCTGGAAAGTGCAGCCTTTGGGGTTTTTTTTTAAGCATAACACCTCCTAAGGTCTGGTCAGATTGAGAGTGGCGAAGACATGCGAGAATTCTGGAGGAGCTTAGGAGATGCCTGATGATGCTGTCAATAACCTTTCATGGCTGGTGTATAGCAACACTGAAATGATCACATTGATTCTACACATTGTGTAGAACATGCTGAAATAGTTTCCATTTCCTGCCTGTGTGAAGAAGGGAGGGAAGGTGGAGGGAGAGGAGACGAGTGCTGACTCAGGGCTGTGTTCTCCAGCACCAGAACATGACTCTCTGAACATTTTAATATGCTCCTGTGGCATAGAAAGCTCTTTGTTTATTGTTCCATGTGCATGTGGATTACCCTAGGAGTAAAGTACTAATAAATGACAACACAAAATCCTAGCTAGGAAACTCTAGAGGAGCTGTAATTGCTTTTCAAAGTGCACAGCTAAGTTATTTATTCACACATTGTCTCTTATTTCATTACATTGTTATATGCACTGAAGTGAGGAGATAAATAGTGGTGGAGAGAACAGTAAACTCATCATAGCTGTGCTTCTGAGCAGGCTGTGGATCAAGTGTGATATTTAGACTTCTCTTGACCTCAATAAAATCTCTCTCTGAGAATTGTGTGAAGTCATCTGGCCTCATGCCTTTTTGAAATCTCTATCCAGAGACTGAAAGGTTGGGGAAATTGGTAGCTTTGTGGGATCTTGAACACTTCTGAGCAAAAGTATCACTGGTTTTGTTTATTTCAACATTTAGGCTTATTGCTAAAATTAGGGAACTTTGATTTAAAACAAATGGCTGTCTTCTGATGATGGATGATACCTTCTCTGCACTGTTCCTGTAAGTCAAAGGCTGTTGGCATGAAGTTCAAAGACAAAGTTCAAGTGGCAAGTTACAGTTACAAGGCTGGAGCCTGTTGCTTAAAAATTAGAAGCAAAAAACAACCCCCAAAACACAGAATACAAGATGAGTTACAAGATCCAGGGCAATACCATGAAGCTAACTGACAGTGTCTGGCAGTTATTTTCTTATAATTAAGACAAGTGCTTGGGGGATAGGATAATTGTCACAGTAATGGAGTTACAGAGAGTATCTCCTTCTTTTATATACATTACTAACTTTCACGTAATGTAGTTATTGGAGAGGTCTACTTCAAAGTACTCTACAGTAACAAATCCCAAAGTAGTCTGTTAGGAATGAGTGCAGTGATCTGGAGCAAGAGAAATGTGTTTAAGGACACGAGCATCATTAGGACTCAGTGTAATGAAGGAGAACAGAACACAGAACTCCTATCTGCAGATGTCTTAAGGATGGTTCATGTATTGTTTCCCACCAGCATGTGACAGTGTTGGACCCTTTGCCTTTGCACTCCCGGCATCTCCTATCTGCAACTCCATGGCTCTATAGTGTTATTATTCCTTCTACAGGAAGACCTAAACAAGAATACTTATGGATTTTAACTTCACAAGTCATGACAGAATTTAATGGCTGTGTGCACGAAGGTTCCTGGTTCTTCTAGGAACCTTCTTCTTCCTTCTTCTCCTTTTTTTTCTTGGAGTGGGGGAAAAGGGGATAACAGAGAATATCTGTTCCTGGATTAGTGGCTGGCCCAGCCCTAACCCTTGACAGTTCTACTGCCCATTTTCAATACAATAAACAATTTGTTTACTTGGGAGAAGCAAAAAAATTTCCTATCCTAGTCTGCTCAGCTGGACTCTAAATGCTCTCCAAGTTCACAGCCAAGGAACATGTTTTTTATGTTTATGTGTGGTTTCCATTATCATTTGTAGACTAGATTACCACATGCTATTTGCTTTATTTTGAAATGCTGAGATCTTTCTGTGGCTTTTACCCACCCTAGAAATTTCACATATAAATCACAGGGAAGGAAAAAAAAAACAATCTTCTCCTCTTTTCATGTGCAGTGTTCCAAAGAAAACAGTTAGGAAGAAAGTTACCAGTCACTAATGCAAACTTCTCTGCCAGCTTACCCAAATTATCTCAGCTGGTAGACCTCTATCTAAAAATGGCAAATTCCTGCCAACTGAAAATACAATTTGGCTAAAATGTTCTGACTTGTGTAGGTGAAGGTTAGCTGCCAAGGGAAAGTGTATAAATCTAAAGATAAACAGATTAAGGTATTTCAGTGCCATTAAAGTCCCTGTGCCCTGTTTATCCTGTTGGCTAGGTCTTTGTGGCTTTCAGCTTTGACTCTGAATTTATCACTGAAAGCCTTCAAAAAGGGTCGGCAAGTTTATTTTCTGTCTTTGCTTCTCTTTTGGGAGCTAATATAATAATACACTGCTAATATAATCCCTCTTATCGCTACAGGAATGTTTCAGCTGATGCTTAAAGACCTACTAGAAAACCAACACCTATTCATTTTTAAAAGACTGCTTATAGCAAGTGCCTTAGCATTCTCTAACAGTTGGACTGGGAATGTCACTGATGGAGCAGAATAAAGAGAGTATTTCTTTTTTAATTGTAATCAATAAGTCTACAGAACGAATAAGAATCAGACATTCTCTTCCCACCCTATTAAACCTCTCCAAGAAATGGAAATACTCCTCCTCAGTAAATTTCAATTCAGTTCAGTTTCAATACCTTCTAATAAAGACAACAGAATATCGATTGGATGCAGAAATGTATACACACATACACCTCTCAATTGGATCATCTTGGCATATTCTCCTTGAGTCAGTTGCCTCTTTGGCCACCTCTCTGCTTTGCATACACCCTTGGCTCTCAGAGCTCAGATCTATCAATTACACTTTCCCTGTTTATACTTTCTCCTCTGAATTATTGTTATGAAAGGAGTAAAGTAGCTTCTGAGGATTTTTGTGGTTTTGTTTCATTCAGTATTCTGAACACCATAGGTAAATTATATGTCTTGCCTTCAAAATTAACATTATTTACTGTTTTCTGTATTCACTAAGTGATGATCTGGCCCATTAAAGTGCTGTTCTCTGCTGGAATCACTGAGATAGGCATTAGTTGGCAGTCTTTAGTATTGATGAAAGTCATGCAAGGGTTAAAAATATGCAGGGATGTATTTCCTTAGGTCAGATTTAAGCAAAGGAGCAGGTGCAGTATGCAGGAAAGCATATACCTTTAAATAATAAGAGAGTAAGAGAGGAACTGGGTGAAGGCTCTGCTCCAGCTAGCACCAGGATTAAGGAGGTGTGAAGGGACGATAATGAAAAACTGTTAATAATTTGTCATAGAGTAAAAATTCAGAAGAAGAAAAAATAATGCTTCTGACCATTACTACCCATGGAAAGTAAAACAGGAAGGGGTTTGTTTATAGAGAAGGACTATAAAGGCAAACAGCTCATCTGAAAACCATTTCTGTTTGCAGAAGAAATCTGTCTCTGGTGTTGACGAGGAAGTTCACAGCAGTGACGCAGAATCACAGAGTGGCTGAGGTTGGAAGTGACCTCTGGAGGTCATCTAGTCTAACCTCCCTGTTCAAGCAGGACCACCTAGAGCTGGTTGTCCAGAACTATGTCCTGATGGAGACTCATCTTTAGAAAAAAACAGGACCATCACAACATCTGTGCCTAGGCGATGCAGGAAGGATCCTGTAGGGAGTTGGGATCTTTGTAGCAGAGGGCAAGTGTAACATATGGCAGCAGCTCTGCTCTGCTAACCAGCCTTATCCTCAACGTGAGATCTCATCAAGAGTGAGATAAAACCTCACTGTATGCATGCAGTGTTTGCTCAGGGTTCCCATGTACCACCAAAGATGCCAGTCAGCTTCTCACCACATGGATGTTTCTTCACTGAAACCTGAACCTTGATGACCAGCAACTCTTTCCCCATATGGCTCTGTGCTGCCATCAAAGAATACAGCTCTATGCCTGTCAAAGCAGGGCTCTGCAAACAGGAGTCAGACTGTGACACTGTGCTGATGTAAGAAGACAGCGTTTTTGTTTAGTAGAAGAATTTCACACACTGAGGCTGAGAGGGATTCGTTAAGGAAAATCTCCTTGCTCTGGTCACAGCCATGCCAACGGAGGGCAGCTTTTATCAGTTCAGGTTATCCCTTGGAGAGAGCTACTGTGACTACACTAGCAGGAAAATTCTGCTCTGCAGCAGCGAGAGGGGGGTTTAAATATATGTACATATATTTTTTTTATATATATATTTATGTATATATAAACTGAAGATGCAGTTTAACTTGCAGCTCCTCTGGCAGCAAAGGCACTTTACTGAGCTGCTGCCCCAGCACCCCTAGGTGTGCTGCTGGAATCACCTGCAGATCACATGCTGGAAATGGGGTACATTAAGAACAGGTTCTCCACCCCCGCTACTCTGCCCTAGTCAGTTGCAGTATTTGGTCTAGTTCTGGGCTTCCCCACTTCAAGAGAGACAAGGAACTACTGGAGAGAGTCCAGCAGAAGCTAGCAAGATGCTGAGGGAACTGGAGCATTATTTGCTGATGGGTTTGAGAGTTAGGAGGCGGGGGCTGGGGTTTTTTTTTGGCTGGCTGATGGTTCTTATTTCTGAGGCCCATGGAATGATTTATTTATTTTTTTACTATTTTAGATTTTTAGGTTCGTTTCTACTAGGAAGGAGAAGACACAATTTTGTTAGAGTCTGTCCTTCTCCTGACCTCAGTGTCCTTTATTCACTGTACCTGGAGCATTTGCCCTGCTGGTCCCTGGGACTCTGCTGTTGTTTCTGTGGCATTTGGGCTGCTGGTTGCTCTCCTGAGCATACTCACAGCCCTCCTGCAGCCATGCCCAACCCTTATGTTTGTGTTCAGCTCCCAGAGAAGTCCCTCCACCCAGCCAGGGAAGCATCTGCCCAGCTATGCATGTGGCCAGTGTTTTGGGCGGTGGCTCCCTGTTGCCTCAGCAGTTTCGTTGAAGTAGGAAATTGAGCTGCTCCTGCTGTGTCCCCCAACCACGGGCAACTGCTGCACTCAGCAGCTTCAGCTGCATCTCACTTACTGCTAACAGCAATTTCCAGTGTGAGTAATGCAAGGATGAGTTGCTTTCTGAAGCTTAAGCTTGTTGTTGGGCTTTTATAACAATGGAACTAAATAATATGCAAAGTTTAAACCATCTCCCACTTGCATGGAGCGCTCTGATCCTCTATTTTCTCCTGAGCTATCACAGTGGGTGAACAGTCTTTATGGGATCTGATCTTTGCTGTTTCAAGGTGTATGCCCCTGAGATGCCTGCAGTACAATGAATTAAAGTAGACACAATTACCATAGCAATCAGTATTACAGTATATCATAATACTCTGAAAGGTATTGCACCACATGGAAAGAATAATGGCTCCAGAAGGCATCAGCTATTGCCTTCATCTTATTACTCCTAGCATACTTTTAATGCATGGCTGAAAATCCTGGTGCTGTTGCTTTTGAAAGTGCAAAATTCACAGTTCAACAAATCAATTCCAAATGTAGATTTCTTCTAAGAACTCTGTGTTTTCCTATCGTCTGCTATTGCCACATCTCCCCAATCCCACAACACAGGGCAGCAGATGACTGAGTTCAAATGATTCTCCATTGTTTTTAATATTTTACCATCCCAAAGGGGGATGTATTATTTATATGTTTAATAATTTCCAGATTTTGGAGCTGTTCAGTTGTCTGGAAAAAAATCTGATGGCTATTATTCATCTTTTTTTTGGACAAAGATGGCTTTGGACCTCTGGTTGGGTTATTAAAGCAAAACTGCCCAGTTTCAGTGAGATGTATTTTCACTTTTTGTTTATATATAACAAAATCATGAAAAAGATAGTTTTATAAAGCATTCCTTCTTTCCATCACAGATACGGATGTGGGAATGACTGTGTGACCCACATTTTCTGACAGGAAGTTTAGTAGAGTTATATAGGTCTATATCTCCATACATTTAGCCATATAACTTTTTATTACATATTATTTTTAATACTTTATTATATATAATAACATGCTGTTCCTATAATAATAAATATTTGGGGAGCCAGGTCCTTAGAGGTTGCCAAGCTTAGAAAACATAACCTAGTCTTTCTCAAAAGTGTCTTTAACCGAATCCAGTCTCTTCTGAGTCAATTCTCAGGGTAGAGTGGTATAAGGCAATTCAGTCCTTAAGCAGATGTAACTGAAAATGCTAAATAACAAAAATTTTGATAGTAAAGAAAAAAAATAGATTAAAGTCATGCACTGCCTTCAGATCAACTGATTTTTTTGTGGTGCTAAGAACAGAAAGAAGCAAGGAAGGTTTTATGGGAGAGTCTCTACTGCTAGTGTGAGTCTTAGGCTGTGTTGGTGTTACCAACAGCAAGGCTGCAACAGGCTTCTCCTTGAGCTTGTTCTGATAATTTGAGGGTTAAGAAGTTCTGATGCATTCTGAGGCAGCCTCATCTGTCAGTAGATCAATGATCATTTGTTTTAATGCTGCTATGGCTTATACCTTTCAAAACCACACTGGGCATCTATATTTTACTCAAATGAATAGGGGTAAGTCCATGGAAGGAAGTGACTGCAATTGTCATGCAGGTGTTTGAGTTGGAGAGGTACTTATGTGTTCATAATGCAATTTAATGCAATTCATTAGGTTGGTTAAAATGAAGAGCAAACTTTTTAATGGGAGCATGAAGAGAAAGCCCTCATCTTTAGCTTCTGTCTAGAAAAGTAAATACTCTTGCTAGGAAGTTTGATTGTGGATAGATCCAGAAAGCTCAGGAGGCATCTGCTTGGAATGACTTTTCTAGTAGGCTGGAAAAGTTGTATGTTGTCAGAAATGCACACAGGGGAGACACAGCTGCAGAAATAGGACTATTATATTCTCTAGAACAACTCTCTCCATGTCCTCTTGTGACAATAAAGCTGCATGTGCGTATTTAAAACTATGTATATCTCAGCAAAAATTTCTGTCATCATCCTTCTGACCAATCTGGCTGAACTTGGCAAAGATTGTTAGTGCAGATATAGTCTGAAGCAGAGACCAAGATATAGAACTCAATAAGGACAGGGTAGACTGATTTTTCTGGAAGACCAGGAAATTTTTCCTGTTTGTGGGGGGATGATCTATTGGACACTGAGAGGTTACATCAAGTTCTGTCAATTTTCATCCATCTTTTAGTAGTTTTCTAAGGGAAACTTCTAGTATAGAATCATTCAGAGCTGAATTCTGGATTCAGAATCACCATCCCATACAGAAAAACTTCTTGAACAGGTAGTACTTTCAATACCAACTTAAAATAATAATAAATAAAGTAATAATAATGAGTGGTTTTCAACCCCTTGCCTTGGGCAGCCTGTTCCAAGGCTTGACAACCCTTTTGGTGAATAAATTTTTCCTATCCAATGTAAATCTTCCCTGTTGTAAGTTAAGGTCGTTTCCTCTCATCTTAGATGTCAGCAGGTGAGGCACAAGTGTCCACATTACCAAGTTAATTTAAGCTCAATAATAAACAGACCACAGGATAGGGCCAGACTTTTCAGTGGTGCTTAGTGATAGGGCAAGGGGCAATGGGCACAAACTGGAACCCGGGAGGTTCCACCTAAAGATAAGGAAGACCTTCCTTGCTATGAGGGTGCCAGAGCACTACTACAATGGAGAGGTTGTGCAGTCACCTTCTCTGGAGAGATTCCACACCCACCTGGAGGTGATCCTGGACAACCTGTTCTGGGTGACCCTGCTTTAGAAGTGGGGTTGTACTAGATGATCCCCAGAAGTCTCTTCAAGCCTCTACCAGTCTGTGATTGTGTGATTTATCTTTCTGAGAAACTGCTGTACACAAAAGAAGCAGAATGTTTGTTTATGTGCTGTGATTTGACTTTCCAGATTCTTCTAAGAGCTGACAGGGTTTGTAGCTCAGAGCCAAACCCAAGACATACAACACTCTTGTGAATTGCAGAGATAGGCTGTGTGCAAGGACAGCTATGCTGAAATTTGGAACCAGACAATTTGTAAACTTTATTTTTTTAAGAAAAAAATGATGATAATTTTCTGACCAGCCCTCAGGGAAATGGCATTTTGCAAAACAAAACAACAACAAGAAGCATCAGACAGCATGGGACAGGAAGTCTGCGTCATCAGATGCATCATCAGATCCATCATATGCATTTCTGCTCTCTTTCTAGGTATGGCTTCTCAGACTTCAGAATGGGACTATGCTAAAAAAAAAAAAATTGCTTTTCTGTTGTGTTCCTGTGCAGTTCTTCCTTTCAATCTCTAGCAGATCTGAGGATCCCTTCCTGCAGTTTGCCCATCCAGTGGCCAAATGCATTCACATCCAGCTAAAGACCCTAACTAGTGGCTCCTAAAAGGACAGAGATTCCTGTTCTATTTGATGGGTTTAGGATCAGATCACTCACAGTGATACCACTGCACAGTGCCAGGGTTCTCTCCTCAAGAGATACTTCATGGTTGTGGAGCCATGCAAATTTTCTAGCAAGTATTAAACTCAGCCATGCTTTGATTTTGTTGTCCCTGCTCTGCTTTGGGAGAAGGCTGAACTGTCCACTGACAACATATTGGCAATCAGCAAGGCAGCTATCAAACCAAACTTGCTTGTGAAACAGGCAATTAAGCACCTCTTATCCATAAGACTTTCTCTTATTAAGGTGTGCACACTAATCCTAAGAAGTATAGCTAACACTTTTCCTACAAGAAAATGCAGGGTTTGTACCTTGATTTTGCAGTTTTGTACCTTTGTTTTTCTCCTTTATAATTCTTTGCAGCTCTTCTTTGCATGCCATTGTAAAGAAAGGAGGTTTCAGACTGAAAACCTATCAGGCTTCTTAGGCATCTATTGTGCAATAAGCACTATCAAGTGCTTAAAACTTCAGAAGCTACAAACTAGTATCTTTTACTGAAAGTATGCCCTGCATCTCCAAGAGAACAACAGTATTTCTGTAGCCTTCTTAAAAATACAGGCCTACACTGAAAAAAATCAATTCAGAGTTGATATTGGAGAGATTTTAAAAGGAGTCTGCTGATAAGAAATTAGTTATCACTTGGTCTTTGTCAGTGTTATTCATGTGATGGACATCAGAAGTATTGAATTAGTTAGCAGAGGTACTCAAAATTCTGATTATCAAATGGGAAGCGTGAACAGAGCCCAAGAAGTGAAAATCCTACTCAGAGAAATGCAGTAGTTGAGTGAACTGAAGCAGAGTAGGAACTGATGGTAATTAATGAGAGTGGTTTTCCTGATGTTATTTGCCTCCCTGAGTCACTGGTAAAAATTCTGTGTACAGCAATTGAGTATTGCCAGATCAGTGTGGATGGAGCCCTCCTAGGGTCTTCGTTCGTGAAGCCTAGCCATGACCATGATGATTGCCAGATCATAGCCTATCGTTTCCTTAGGCATTAGCACCCAGAGGGCTGAGATAGATAACAGCAGAGACTCCTATCGACCCAAGACCTGCCCAGGGTGATCAACAGAGCAAAGTTCTGTAACTCCTGTGAGGCCAGAGAGGCTTTGGGTATCCCGTGCTGCCCAACAGTCAGACAGATAGCCAAGATAAAGTAAACCAAATCAGTAGAGTTGCAAGGAGAAAAGTTATGACAGATATTGCCAATTTACAATCCATATCTCAATGGCTAGGGCAATGTCTAGGATGTTAGAGATGCCATTCTCAGTTGGAAAGAGGTGAGCCTTGTGTAATTTTAACTGGAGTAATTAAAACAATCAACTTTAAACTATCTATCTTTGCACACAGATTTCCCTGGAAAGCTTCATGGTTTTGGTAAGGGGAAACTTCTCAACAGAACTCACAGCAGATGCTTTTAGCTCTAAGACCCATCTGTGATAGATAATTTTACAGCTTGATTTCTTTTTGGCTCAATTTAAATGTCCTGCAAAGTTCTTAGGAGTGTCTTTTCCTTGTGACTTACTCTGAAGGCCACACGGTAACAAGGCATCTGGATTTGCAGGCATTAAAATTACTGCCTTTTTTCTGTAATATATGTAATATAGGTGATAGTTATTAAATAGAGTGAGCTAATATTGTACTGGCACGCAATGTCATGAAGGGATTGATGAATAAACAAAAGAATAAGCACATCCTAAATTAATTTCATAAATATTTTCTTGTACTTTTTGTCTTCAGACCCTGATTGCTTATAAATGCACCTTAACATGAGGTACATCATGACCCACTATGTTACAGAATAACCTAAGCCTTCATGTATGTGTTCAAAACCAAATACACATGAAGATCAGTTCTCCATGTGTTCCAGTAATCCAAAATCACTTATTTTTCCACTTTAACATCTTACTGAGATTTTAAGGTAGGATATGATTTTTTTTTGTTATGGATTTATTTTAATTTGCTGACAGACGCTCAAGTATGTCAGTAAATCTACCTCCATCAGACTCTGCTTCTCCTTTTAGCTCTTGTGATACCTGTATTTTAGAACTTGCACAGTGCCCAGAATGCTGGCTGTGGTGTGGGTGGGAAGAACATCTGGTCCAGCAGCAATCTCTTATGAACAAGTCCTGAGAGCTAGATTTTTTCTTAATTTCCTCCTTTCTCTTAATCTCCCTGTTCTCTTTTAATTTAATAAGATTTTTATTGCCATGACACACTATATAATGTCTGACTAATACACAAAAGAGATAAAAAAGCTTTTGTAATAGGCAATCTATCAACTCTCTTCTATTACAGTTAAGGACTATTTAAAAATAAAGTTCACTAATTATGTATTTTAGAAAAGGAAGGAAAAAAAGCAGACAACTTTTATTTGGTGACATAGCTCTCACAGAATCCCAGCATGGTGAGGTTGGAAGGGACTTCTTGGGATCTTCTCATCAAAACCCCAGTTGGAAAGGGACTTCTTGGGATCTTCTCATCAAAACCCCAGCTAAGGCAGGGTCAACCAGAGCAGGTTGCCCAGGTGGGTTTGGAATTTCTCCAGAAAAGGAGACTCTCAAAAGTGGAATAAAAAGGTAACAGCAAGGTTTCCTGCAATAGAATCCAAAGCCCCAAGCCAACCTTGATATGAAACACGCAGAATATTGTGCTTGGTAGCTGTGCTGGGACTGATCGCGGGTCGCTCATTCAATCCTGGACAACGTGCGACCTCTTTTGGCCAAGGAACAAAATGAGCGAGAGGACAAAAGAAGGCTGAGAAGCCTTGGTGCGGTTGCCTGTGGGAGCAGCGAGTGCGACTGGTCTCTCAGCCAACACATCTTTCATTTAATTTCCCGAGAAAAAGTCTCTGTCTACTCTTCACACATGAAACTAGACATTTTTTATTTGGCTATGTACAGTGCCCCTTTTCAAGAAGGGGTCTGAAAGGTGTCATTACTTAAGAAAGAAGAGAGAAAACCAAGTGAATAGTTGATTCTAATTATTGAGAAAGATCTGATTTGTAAAAAGTGCAGGTTCTGAGATTTACAGTATCATGAGCAATAACATGTATACTTGACTGTTCCTCTTAAATTTAGACACAGAACAGCTGATCAATTGCTGGAAGATGAACTTCAAGCAGTGTTCATGATGAAGGGGCTAAAAACAGAGTAGTTATCTGGCTCTTACCATTCCCAAGGCAGAATATATTTGTATTAGCCACTATATGTGAGCTTTATTAGTAATTTTGTATAAGGAGCAAGATTCTGTGGCTGAAACACCATGCATGTCTACTTACACACAGAATCACAGACTGTTAGAGGTTGGAAGGGACCTCTGGGGATCATGTAGCTCAAGCCAATGCTAAAGCAGGGTCACCTCCAGGTAGGTTTGGAATCTTTACAGAAAAGAGATTCTACAACCTCTCTGGGCAGCCTGGGCCAGTGCTCTGGCACCCTCACAGCAAAGAAATTCTTCCTTATCTCTAGGTGGAATTTATTCTGTTCCAGTTTGTGCCCATTGCACCTTGTCCGGTCGCAGGGCACCACTGAGCAGAGTCTGGCCCCCAGAGTCTCTTGCTCCTAACTCTTTAGCTCTTGCTCAGCATTTAGCAGATCCCCTCTGGCTCTGCTCTTCTCCAGGCTAGGCAGCCCCCAGAGGTCTCAGCCTTTCCTCCTCCTCCCAGAGATGCTTCAGTCCCCTCAGCATCCTTGTAGCCTCTGCTGGACTCTCTCCAGTAGTTCCTTGCCTCTCCTGAACTGGAGAGCCCAGAACTGGAGAAAATACTCCAGATGTGGCCTGACTAGGGCAGAGTAGAGAGGGAGGAGAACTTCCCTCACACTCTTCTGAATGCATCCCAGGATACCATTTGCCTTCTTGGCCACAAGAGCTCATTGCTGGCTCATAGTGAACTTGTTGTCCATCAGGACTCCCAGGTCCTTCTCTGCAAAGCTGCTTTCCAGCAGCTGTTGGATTTTTGCTGTATGTATTTGGGTTGTGTTTTTTCGCGATTTACAAGGATGTTGCAATGGAAGCTGGGTGTTGTTTTTTTTTACGGACGGACAGAAAAGTTCTAAGAGTTAAGCAAACACTTGAAATAAAAAGATAGTTAGGGGAGGGTTATCCACGAGGCTGGAGCACGACGTGGACCCTCCCTTTCCCCCTCCCTCGGCGTCTTCTCAGCCCTTGTGACCGCGACCTGCGTGTGGCAGGGCCTGGGGGTAGGGCTGGCGGTTCCCTCCCTCGCTGCTGCCGCTGGCTGCTGGGCGCGGGGCGGGCGCTGGCCACCGCCCTATATAGGGGCGGAGAAGAGCGGGCGGCACGGCAGGACTGGGGCCGGCGGAGCGAATAAAACCAAGCGAACCTGGCGCTCTTAATTCATATTTTTTCCCCCTTCTCATTCCTTTCTCCCTCTCGTTTTATTTTTTTTTCCACTCCGCTCTTTCTTTTCTGAAGAGTTTTTGGACCAAGTTTTCTTCAGACCGTTTGGGCTTGGCTTTTTGATTATTTTTTTTTTTCCTAATTTGCGGGGTTTTTAATTTTTTTTCCTGAGTGTTGTGTGTGGCCAAAAAAAGAAAGAAAACAAAAAAAAAGTTAGTGTGGAGCCAGGTGATTGAGGCGCTCTGCAGGGAGGAAGGGGGGGGAAGAGGAAGGGAGAAGTTGCCTTTGTTGCTAGCGAGCTACCTTTATGCGATTAAGGGCAGCCGGCTGAGGAGCGAGGCTCGGCGGCCCTGCGCTCGCTCACGCCTCCCCGCGCCGCTCGGGTCACC